>OY856409.1:691222950-691597950 GCA_963693085.1 Alisma plantago-aquatica
AATAGGGTAACATATGGTAAAGTGGTGATTAGCACATGGAAACCCTAGTTTTGGGTATTATAAAGTTGAAACCATTAAAAGTATTTCTTTTATTCTATTACATGATCTTATTGAGCATAATGGTAATTAATGTGATAATGGAAATAATGATAAGGTAATTAGGGTTTCTAATGTGAACCCACATGCATATAATGATTTAGAGTTCAAAGATCCTAACTTATTGTGTTGGTAATGAACCTATTCGATCTAAGTGATATTAAGGAAAGGATAAGATGGATATAGCAATTTGGGTTTACCTAATGATAAATATACAAAGGAATTGGGATTTGTACCCTTATTCCTTAACCAAAACCTAAAACCCTTGATTAGGACTGAATATGGTTTTAATATGATCAAAGTGATGGTGACACTTTAGAATTTACATAATGCAGAATACATGATGATTGCTTGATTTACTTGCTTGCTTGGACATTATGCTTAAAGTATGATTGAATAATCTACATGGCAAAGGTATGTGGTTACGCTTATGATTATCCCGACTAGTTTTTCGGGGATTTTATCAACGTTTCCCTCATGGCTTGAAATAACTGTTGGATGTTTATTTATTTCATGCAACTATAAAGTGACTATGATTATCACTATAAATGTGCGTTTATAACTGACTAGATCCGGGTCCACCTCTATTGCTTTGAAAAGGCTAAAAAAGGGGTAATCCTAGAGCAAGGTCTAGGTTACCGAGAGTTAGAAACTGGGCTACCTACGTGTAGTGCCATGAGACTCATTAGCATGCCATGAGTTAAGGAGTGGGCTACTTACGAGTAGTGCCATGTGACTCAACCCTAGAAATTGGTTCACTTATAGGTGGATCATGAGGGGTTTAATGGGGACAACATAGAGGATAGGGTACTCTTGGATCACAGAGTTATATATAAAATGTAATCTTGATTGTTAAATGATTAATTGAATGATTACATTGTTATCATAGTTGCACGTTTATTGTTTCCCCCACACACCAGCTTCGGTTGACCGACGTTTTGTTTGTCGGCGTTTTAGGTACAAGCCAAAAGGACAAACAGTAAATCGTCATATTGTGAAATACATGAAGTAAAATACAAGGAGGATTAGTTAGAGTAGAATCCTTAAGTGGATAGAAGTTTAGAAATCCAAGTTTTCAAAAAGGTATGCAAAAATTTATTTTCTTACAGCTTTTCAATATAGTCTGTTAAAATTTGATAATTATTCTTGGTTAATTGTCAAACCTTTGATCCGGAAGTTATGGGTGCGGCTTCGACCTCTCGGTCTCCCTTAATTGGGGGTTATCGGGAGGTGGGGTCGTAACACTAGAAATCATCAAAGAAGATATCAAGGCTTCCAATTTAAAAACCCCAGCGATCAAATGAACCCTTCATTACATATCACCTCTTGTAATGTTAGGGGATTAGTAATAAAGTCATGAGTGTTCAAGAGGAGCTAAGGAGGTCAAGGAGAAATATCACTATCATAAATGAATCAAACTGAGATCAAGTAAGATTGCGACATTTATGAACAAATATTTTGCAGATTTCAAGTAGTTGGCTAACCTAGAATCGCATGTTTTGGGAGGATTTGTTATAATCTGGAGAATAGGTAGTTGTAATATTACTAAACTATTGGAATGTGACCAAGCTATTCATGTCAGGGTCTATAATGATGAAGTGAGTTTTGTTGTTTTTGTTGTTTATGGACATAATGTTGATGTGGATAGAGTGAATTTATGGAAAGATATGGAGATTGTTTATGGGAATATCAATGATCCCTGGGTGATCATGGGAGATTTTAGTGCAGTTAGAAATGGGAGATTAGAAAACAACATCCAACCAAAAAGTTAATGGATGATTTTAATGAGTGCATTTTAGTTTGTGGTCCATTTAAACTCGATTTGAGTGGCCCATTCTTTACATGGGACAACCATCAAGATGGTGATGGATTTATCACGTCTAAATTTGACAAAGTGTTGTTTAATGTTGAGTTTCAAATTTATTTTTATTCTTTTCATGAGGAATGTATCTCTAACACCATCAATGATCACAGAAGGATTAGATTATTCATTGTTGAGATGAGAAGATTTAATTCTCCATTTATATTCATTAATAGTTGGACAAGTCACGTGGAGTACACAACTATTCTGAAGGAGGCTTGGACTCTAGATGTGGAAGGTTTCTCTATGTTCAAGTTATATAGAAAACAAGGAAACATGAAGTGTAAGTTGAAGGAGTGGAATAAAAAAGTTTTTGGTGACATATTTGAGAATGTTGCAATTATGAAAGATAAGACCCTTGTTTCTTGGAGGCTTGTGGACTTGGATCCTTTGATTGAGTCAGCTAGACTTATTGCTAGGGACCTAAGGATGGAAACAAAGGTGGTCGTTGATGTTGAAGAATCATTTATTAGAAAAAAGTCACGTGCGTAGTGGCTTAAAGAAGGCAATTCCAATACAAAATTATTCTACTCTTCCCCGAATACTAGAAGAACCAGAAACCCTATGAGAAGCCTGATAGTTGATTGAGAGCTGGCACATGACTCTAATTAAATTCAAAATGCTATGCTGGACTATTATTTAAATATTTTTTGTAGGGACAACCCAGGTGGAATACGGGAAGGTAAATGGGAAGGACCGCACATCACTAAACAACACAATATTATACTCACTGATATAGTTACTAGAAAATAAGTTGGAGATGTAGTTTTGAATCTCAATGAAGACAGGTCCCCTGGCCTGGATGGTTTTGATGGATTTTTCTTCAAGAAATCTTGGAAGGTTATAGGTGATGGTGTTATTGTAGCTATGAAGGAGTTTTTTTTATCAAAGGAAGTCTTCTCTGAGAGGAAAATAGAACTTTCATTACTCTCTTACCCAAAGGTATGAATTCCTCTATTATCTCTAACTAGAGACCTATAGCTTTCTGTAATATATTCTATAAGATCATATCAAAAATCTTAGCAAACAGACTTCAAAAAGTGATCCTATCTATTATTGATGATAATCAATGTGCCCTTATCAAAGGCAAATCTATCAAGGATGTTATTATTATGTCTAGTGATATCCTTAGTGATTTCAAGAAGGCTTCAGATTTGAGTCTTTGCATTCAAGCTAATGTTTCTAAAGTGTATGATTCAGTCAGTTGGAAGTTTTTTATTCTATTCTGCATAAGACGAGTTTCCCTTCTAAGTGGATTAGGTGGATTGAAGGTATTTTCCAAACCACTTCTTATCAAATTCTTGTTGAATGGCAACCCATCTATTCCCATTTTTTCATCCAACAGAGTAAGGAAGGGGGATCCTATTGCCCTGTATATTTTTGTTATCACACTACATGATTTCTCTAAAATGATGAAATTGAAAATTAGGGAGAAGAGTATCTATCCTATTCATGCATCGAAGAACTACACTTTTTCTCATCTAATGATCACTGAAGAGTTAATGACCTTTGCCAAGGCAGAACGAGAATGTCAGGAACCTTATGTATGACCCTTGGCCTTACTTTTTGGTTGAACATGCTTGCTTAACATAATTAGGTGCTTAAAACCTTAATCAAACCTTGTGGTGTGCTTTGATATCATGTGATACATCTATGTTTCAATTTTGGTCTAGTTTGGACATTTCTTGAGCTAGTTATGCATATATGTGCTTATTTTGGACCTAATTGGAATTTTCCCACTTAGGGTTTTTCTAGCAGTTTGTCACGTACTTGTTGTGCCTCACATGTTTTCACATCATTATGGATATAGTTGAGCTTTGGGGCACCTTGTCACACCTTGGCTTGAGTGGTGACATCTCATGTGTGACATTAGGGTTTTCATGGATGCCCTAAGTTGATGCTTGACCTTGAGTGTGAGCTACCTAGTTTTGACGATCGCCAAGTTTTGTGTGGTTCTTGGTTTTGGCAGTTGATGATGTTTTCCTTGATCTAACCTTGGTTTGCGGTCAATGAGATTTTGTATCTCTCTTTAGTCGCCAACTTTTGCGTATGTTGAGGGTCAATGAGTTTCTTTGCAGTCGCTATGCTTTCATCATCTTTGGTCACTGTGTTTTCTCATCGGTCGCTATGTTTTTCTGAACCAAGTTGGTCGTTGAGTTTTCTTGTTTGATCACCTTAGTTGCATGTGTGTGTGGTGCTTCAATGGGAGAGATCCCTTAGACACATGGGATGTTTATTATGACACCTAACCCTCTTTTTCTCTCTCTAACCCTATGCTATATAAACCCCTCCCTTTGCATGCAAATAAGCTATTTACACACCTAGTCTTCTATCTCTTTCTCTCTTCTTACTCTTGGATCTCGTCCCCTATTTCTTGGTGGTGTAGGAGGAGCTCAAGGTTGAAGAAGGTGGGTCGATCCCCGTTGCATGTGGATGGTGCTTCCTTTCTTGGTTTCTTGACCTTGGTAAGTGAGATCCCATCTTTTGTCTATGTTTTCCTTGTTTTTTCTCTTATTCTTTATCTTCTTCACCAAACCCATGGTGTTCCATGGTAGTGCTTGAGTTAGGGATTGAATAAAAACTCTTTCTTGCCTTTTCTACCTAGATTTTGCTTCCTTCTTGATGGTGGAGCTAGCTTGGCCGTGAAGGGTGCTCAAGCTAGGGTTCTACCTTCCTTCCTTTGAGTTACCTTGTTTTTGGAGTTGCTTCACCATCCCTAAGGCAATTTATATAATTTCTCCACAGTTATCAATTACCTTTACCTTGCATGCACATAATCTTTCCTTAAAATGTGGTTAAAAATAGAAATATAATATCCTCTCCCTAGGGTTTATCTTTGTATGGTGATCTTGAGTAGATATCTCTTCTTGGATGAACCCTAACTCTTGTGATTGAGTTTTCCTTGGTGATGGAAGTTACAGTGCTTACATGCATGTACAAATCGTTGGTTTTGCTCTTAGATTTCTAGGGTTTTAAGTTGGTTCCTCCTTGACATGGTACCCGATGGTTTGGTCTTGGTGCAGTTGACTTGACTTCCTTGTGTCAACTCGTGGCTTTGACTTTGTGGCTATTTTGTATCTTATGTGGTCGCCAAGTTTGACCTCATGATTTTGGTCACCAAGTTTTGATCTGATGAGGTTTAGAGGTCATGTGGGTTGCTAAAAATTAATTTCTTGGGGTGGTCGATAAGTCCTTGAGCTTATGTGGTCAAAGAGATCTTTGAACCTTTAATGGTCAATGAGTTTTTCATCCTCATTGTTCGCTAAGATTTCATTTGTGTGATCGTTGAGATTTGGGTCCTTAGCTGTCTTTGAGGTCTTGGACCTTTTGTGATCGATGAAGATGGTGGAACCCTAAGTGGTCCCCAAGATTTGAATTCTAGTCAGTTGCTAATGCTCATGATTTCTTCAGTCGCCAATGCCTTGTGTTTTCAATGGTCGATGAGGGTCTCTAATCTAGGTGGTCGTTGAGATTCCTAATCTTAGCATTCTCCTAAGGGTTGAACCCTAATCCCATCGGTCTCCAAAGTGGCTCACACTCTATATGGTCATCATATTTTTTTAATCTTATGATGATGATGATTGTCCTAATTAATTTTATAATTGATGGTGACGATAATAATTAGGGTTCACCTTTTATTTATATTTTGTAACCCTAATTTGTTGGTCTTGGTTTCACATGATCTAATGGTCTTACCTTTTCACTTAAACAAATACAATGCTAAGATATTTTAGAGTTCTGATTAGTAATTCTAATTCAACTATCCTCATTGAACCTAACCCTAATGCAAGTAAGAGATGGCGGTTCATGGCCTCTTATGCAATTAGTATGACGATAGAGTACTTTCTCTCTCTATGTTATTGTAACTCTAATTTGTTGTCATATGAATATCATGAATCTTGTAAGCAATGGTTTACCAACTTATATTTCTCATGTATGTTTATGGTATGAGGAGGCTTGATGAGGCATGAAAAGATAATGATGTTATCGCATGGAACAATGAGATGGTCTTATGACCTTGAACATAGTTTTGTGCTCTAATTGAGGTGTTATCCTCTTTATGAGGTAACAAGGAGTTGGAACTTGTGATGGTATGTGGATGACTATGGACTCATGTGTGGCAATGAAATAGTACTATGTGGTTTTGTTATCAGTATTATATCTCACACATTTTATATCTTCTGAAGTTGAAATATACACCATGTTTTGTAGAATTCTTTTAGGGTTTGTATGTAACTTGATTGATGCAATTAAAAGATACCCAATTGGCATTAACTAATCAAGTGAAGCCTTAATCATGTAGTTGTCCTTTGCCATAGATCCATTCTAGTGTTAGGACTTGCTATATGGTGAAACGAGTTCTCCTTGAGTGGAAGCTCAGAGTCGTATACTATTAAGTATATGCATGTTCACAAGGATGGTTGCAATCATACCTTGGTAGGAGAACAGTCAAGGTTGTATCTTGGATGATTATGATTCATTATATACGATGTGATTGAAGATATATGCGTTTGTACCTCAGATGTTTGGATTTTTATACCTTGTGTTCACTAGTACCATGACCTTCTAAGGATGGACTAGGATGTTCACTAGTTTTATGTACAATATACCAAGGGTGGACAAGGATGTTTTGCATCTAGACTTGTATGTCATTGTGGTGGACTCGTACCAACTAAGGGAGGATGAGATGTTAGGATTCCGACTCTCCTACAAATCTTATATGGCACTTATTTTGACTTAGAAGTGGTCAGTTGGATTTGAGTAGCATGCCTCAACTCCTCAGGGCTTAATAAAAGACGTAATACAGTCATGTAGTATATCTACTTAGGGTTAAACACACATCGCGTTGGATGTTGACCCTTGCCTTTTTCTTATATTTTTTAGTTGTTATATAATGCGGTAGGAGAAATTAATTGTAAGCCAATGATAGTCTTATCTGCTCCTTTACATACTTTCCAATTATGCCTACAGCTACGCTCATCTATTTAGCTTGTATAATCTATCTAACCTACTTGAATAGCTTATTATTCTTAAACTACTTAATCTATTTAATCTGCTTAACTTGTTAAATAATATATCTTCTACAATCAATAACCGTTGGTTGAGAGTTATATCTCTCTCTGGGACATGGGTCTCAGCTCGTGGGTCACCACATCTTTTAGGTGGTCGTCAGTGGCTTGGTCAGGATCATGGTGCTGAAGAAGCACATGTGGAGAGTGGTAGAAGCAGAAGGTTGGATGGTAGTTGTAAAGTCCTAGAGTCATCCATGTACTCTCAGTTCTGGATAGGGGGATGTTTTGTAGATGATATGTATAACAACACGAGGTTTTGGTAGTGTTCCTATGTTTTGTATATGACATGTATAAGTGGAACATCTCTGTTTTGTATACAGGTTGTGGCTGATTCCACTGGACATATATGTAAGTACCTGATATGGTATGTGATGAGTTACATGTTGTTGGACCTTTAGGTAATGTTTCTGAACATGATGGAAATGTATAAATCAATTTTAATTTATCCTATTTTCTGGATTATGGTTGATTAGTAGTTGATCACATGTTTGTTTTGAGTAATCTCGTTCAATGTGGCGGGGTGTCACACCTTAGATCCCTTCTTTACAAGTTTAGTAAGTTATCAAGTCTAGATATTAACCATTGTAAAAGCTCTATGTTTGTGGAAAGAAGATGAATGTTGCTTCTCTATCAAATATTTTGGGTATGAAGGAAGGTGAGATGGATAAGTCTAAATATCTAGGATTATTGTTGTTTGCTGAGAAGTTAAATAAGAAACATTATGATGTGCTTATTGATAGAATCAAAAGAAGACTGGAAAGTTGGAAAGCTAGATTACTCTCTCTGGTGGGGAGAGTTTGGTTAGTGAAATATACCCTATCCACGATGCATCTCTTTTGGGTCTTTTTCTTCCCTATCCACATTTCTACATGGGAGAAGATTGAAAAATTATGTAAGGAATTTTTGTGGAACCAATCGAAAGATAAAAGAAACCTCCATCTCAACAAATGGGACATTGTTACTCTGCCAAAAAGGGAAGGAGGTCTTGGAGTGATAAAGAACAAAGAAGTTGTGAAAGCATGTCTTATTCTCAATGCTTGAGATGTAGCTAGTAAAAAAGATTCTTTGTGGGTGAAGTGGATAGGAGAAAAATATCTAAAGAAACAATCATTCTAGAGCATAATTGAATCTTCTAATTCCTCATGGATGTTCAATAATGTCTTCTGAGTAAGGGATGTGTTGTTACCACTTATCGAGTTCAAGGTAGGAACATCAGAAAGATCTAAAATTTGGTAATATCCTTGGCTTAATCATTAATTATTGGGTGATTTTCTTGATAGGGAGATGATAATAAGAGTTGTTATTCCATATGATTCTCATCTATGCTCAATGATCATTGATAGAAAAAGGAATATCCCTTCTTCTAGATTATTGTAGTCTATTTATAACTTAGTGAAATAGGTCAACATCAGTACTATGGAAGATGATCATCTTATATTCAAAGGGTGTATGCATGTGAACTTTTAAAGCATTTGGGATAATACTAGGGTCAAAGGTATAGAGGATTATGGTTTCAAATGGTTCTGGGGATGTAAAATCCAAGTGAATAGTCTGATTCACTTATGGAAGGCAAAACATAATAAGTTACTTAATTCAGACTACTCCAGAAGAAGGGGGATTTATTTTGTCTCCATATGTTTTTTTGTGCATGAGAGATTATGAAGATACTATCCATATTTGCTTTAACTATTCTTATGTTTTTGATCTGTGGCGATTAGCCTATCAATTGAATTTCATAAGTAAATTCCTAGCAAATGGGATCAGATAATAAGCGTGAAGGATTATAAAGCCAAGATCATTTGTCCCCTTATTCTTTACCACATTTGGCTCGAAAGAAACAGAAGAGTACATACTAATAGCTATAAGAGTGTGGATGTGCTTTGGAAGATGATCTAGTCTGACTTTGAGACTCTCAATTAATTAATTCTGGTTATGTTTTCTGGTTGTTGTCTATTTCCTAAATTTCTCCATGTTATGAAGGTTGTTTGAGTGTAAGCATCTTTGAGACTTTGAACCCTATCTTTCTTTTAGGGCTTTTGGTTTCTATTAGAGTTTAAAAAATTTATCTTATGGGTTAGTATGGAGTTCATATGTGAGGTTGTGGATCTCTAGGTGACGACATTTTGTGCTCAAATGTCTATAGTTTGTTGTGTTGTTTGGGATTCAAAGGAAGATCTTTTTGCCTGCTATTCTTCTATTTGGGTAGTGTATATATGGATAGTTCATATATGGCATGTTGTTCTGGCTTTGTGCCATTTCTTGAAGTGTATTTGAGCTATGAAGGAGGTTTGGGACTAAAGCTGAGTTTTTGAGTCTCTGGAGCCTCCCACTCCCTCATATAATGATGTTCTAGTTGATCATTTCTTTGTCTGAGCTGACAATTATGTTCTCTTTGTGTTCAGGGGAGGAGATTGTAAAGAAGTGAAATCAATCAACCTCTCTACTAATAACAATGGTAAACAAAATCCAATTGGGATAGCAGTGGAAGATAAAATTTTGACTATATTCAATTTCAAATAAAGTGTACATAAAAATTTCCCCAATATGGGTGTACATGCTTTATACAAAAAGAAGATCTAAGTAGAGGGAAGTCTAGACTACTCCACTTTTGTCTCCAAGCAACATATCCATCAGCTAGTCCATGTCAACGCTAAGATCTTCAAGTCCTATTCATCACCTTGCTCCACATCTGAGTGGTTGGGAAGGCACCCAGCAAAAGGGAAAGAAAAATAAAAGTATGCGTCACTAAACTATACTAAAATAGTGAGGTAAAAAAAGTAAGTAAAATTAGGTTAATGTTCATCATAAGATGAAGACAATCAAGAGGATGAGGCCATTTATATAAAAGAATATTTCAATAGATGCTTGCCATAAACAAAGTAAAATAACAACATTGCATGTATGATTAATATTGACTATCTTAACTAAGTAGGGTTGAGGCACCTACCAGACCTTCAACCAAAGGGTGAGGGGAGAGTAACACATTCCGAGTCACCTGCACATATTTCATGTGCGGGGGAGAATAACACGTTCCCCAGGGGAGAAATAACACATTCCCCAACTATGGGTGGTTGTACATACAAGTACCACTACACTAGCTAATAAGTCTATTAAAATCAACATGCTAGAAAAAGAGGTTTGACAAGATTAATCAAATGATTTATATAACATGGCAGTGGGGTATAAAAACCCATTCAAGATAATACTACAACTAATTTTGAGGCAATAAACAATTTAGATTTCAAGAATAAAAAATTAGTTCAGATTAAGCCTCATTAGGGAATATGGGTATTGGTATAAAATTTTCCCAACTGAAGAGTAGATGCACATACCTTTATTCTTTAAAATCTTAGAATCACTTTTCATAACTTTTACACGAGATCAGATCCACTTTCCCTAATATGATCATCATATTTATGTATTAGAATTAAGTATACTCATTAAAGATTGAAAACCCTAATATTACTAACTTTTCACGCAAACCATCGAATTAGACTCTGAAAACATCACCATCATCTTAGTTAGGGTATTCTGATCAAAATAACATATAACATTGTATATTTTGAAGATATGTACTTTTAGGGTTGATTTTGGTGATTTTCAGCTAATTAAATCGACTCTAAAAATACGTTTTTGCAAACATCAAAATCAAAACTCAAAAACATTTTTAATGGATAGATCTCATCTTCCTAATTTCAAAACACTATTCATTTTTAATTTTTGACATCAGGAATAATTTATAGAAATTATTCTATTTCGACCAATTAGAGAGTGCCACGTAGGCACAACGTGAGAGAGAGAGCTAGCGTGAGAGACCGAGTTGGCAGAGGGGGGGCACGTCTCTGTGGCTGGGACCCACTGCTGTTGTTGTTTGGGCCGCGGTCAGAGTAGGGTCAAAGGTGGGAAAAGAACAAAAGACCAAGGTGTCCATCGCGCGAAACCGAGAAAACGACCAAACCGGAGGGTAAAAAGGTAAAATCGTGGGGAGTCATCTTCCTCCCATCACTCATGATGGCTGAAGCAAGCAGCAAGCTGCTTCTTGTGAGAATTTGGGCGATTTTTCCGTAGTACACCAAACACGACGCAAAGATATGCAATGGAAAGCCAAAGAAACAACGAATTGAATCATACCTCGAATTTGGAAGGAGGACAAAGGAGCAGAGCACGGGAGGCGCCGCAAGACCAGGGGCGTACGGCGGCTAGGTGATGGTCAAGATGTCCACAAAAACTGAAATTGAAGGCACGAGCGAGTTGCTAAGGCGATGGCGGTCATTGGGGTTGGTATATTTATAGGCAAGGTAACCTATACTAGGGTTTAGGTAGGGGAAGGTAGAGAGTGGTGACGCCCAAGTTGGGTGTTCCTCAGATAATCGTCAAAACACGAAAATTTTGAAATGTGTCTGTGCGGAATTCCATGAGCAATTCAAAGAGCCAAAAATCATCAAAATACATCGAGTAAATCTCCGAATATATGGATTTGAACATCAGAGAAACAATGAACTTGTTTCCTATTTCGTTTGGAGGAAGAAGACGACCGCGGGTTGTCAGATCAATGGACCCAGGTCCACGAAGGACCCTGGGCCGTCCGATCTCACGGATGAGAGATATTTCCTTGTTGTATTAAAATTTGACCAATGTGTCATTTAAAGTCTAAATGTTTTTCTCTCTCCTCGTTTGGAGGCCCAAACAACATCCAAAAATTACCACATTTTATATTATGACTTATTTGGATGCATAGAATCCAAATATGAAATTAGTTTTGCCTTTTGAGAATTGTTAATGTGTTAAATAATTCAAAACACATTTTCTCTTTCCTCATTTATTTAAGACTCTATGATTATCCAAAAATTACAAAATTTCACCCATAACTCATATTAAGTATGTTAGACACGAATTTGGTATTATTTCCATTTTTTGAAGTCGTTTCTTATTTTAAATAATGATTTGAAATTTTTGTACACTTTCTCTCTCCTTAATTTATCTTCTCAACAAATATTTTCCAAATTGATTCAAAATTCATCCAAAGGTCTATTTTAACATGTAGAACACGAATTTGACATTAATATATATTTTTTGAAGACCTTTATTATTTTATTTAATTCATTTACATTTTACCACTTATTTATCCTTTTAATTTATTAAAGGCATCTAGAAACCTTATAAAAATATAAAACTTGTCCTATAAGCAATAATAAACGTGTGGAACACGATTTTGGCCTTAATTAATTCTTTAACATATATTTAATATTTTTTCTCTTTAAGTCATTTTCTCTCTCCTGAATATAATAGAATATTAAACATTGACCAAATTAAATGCAAATTCACACATAGACTAATTTTGATATATTAATTACGAATTTGTAGTTAGTTTTACAATTTGAGAACATTAGATATTTTATTTCACCTTATTGGCTTATTTCCCATTATCTTGTAATAAAGGCTTTTATATATTTATTTATTATCCAAATTAGATGATACTTGGCCATTAAGCAACTTTTAAGTCAAGAAAACGAAATTGATATATTTATTATCCAACTTGTCTTCTTGGGTTTCTATTTAGGATTTTTGGAATAATATATTCCTCATTATCTTCTTTTATCTAAAATATTCCATATTATCCCCAATTATTGCATTTATCATCTCCTTTATTTATATTTCGGGATTTTATTTCTTTTTCATATTCTAAAAAGCACTAGAAAGTTCTAGGACGAATTTATTTATTCTTTTTATCACATAAGTGGATATTTTGCATATTTGACCCATTACTAAGCTTCCACTGAGGTATTTGTGCATAAACCCAAATATTGAGAGAAAAGGTGAACAAATGTTCATTAGACCATTATATTCTCCACAAAATAAATAGAACAGCCAAAGAGGATAGAAATGAGAGGAAAAGATGGAAAATAGGACCAAAAAGGCAAAAGCCCAAAATTCAGTATGTTACAACACTCCACCCCTTAAAGAGGATTTCGTCCCCGAAATCACTAGCAATTAGGGAAGAGTGAGTGTGCAACCTCACATCACAAAAATTTAGGTTGTTCCTCTAACCATAAAACTTCCACTAAAACTTATACTTCAACTATGCATAAGAGTTCAGAAACTTCACATACAACTCATCGTAGGTTGGGTTCTCAAGGTTCACTTAGGGTTCCACTATTAAGATATTCTTTTTAAGAGATTTAACTTTATTTACATTTTTTACTTATTAACATTATATTCATTATGATAACACATTATCATTATTATTTTAATTATGTCATGTCATATTCACTTTATTGTCAAAAGGGTTATATTTCATTATCATCCATGAAACAATATATATGTTCCTCATTTTTCTTACTAATAATTTTAGCACAATTAGGGGTTACTCAATTATCTCAACATTCATTATTATATTTGATCATTAATAACTTGGATTTATACTTCATTATCGTCATATTATCACTTTATTAAGTTATAACAAATTATTTTACAAGAAATAAGACACTCTATCCAATTTGTACAATTTTTCCAATGAATGACACATTAGTTACTTTTATCCATATTAAACATTATCTCTTTGCTACATTATATTTATTTCTCATATTAATATCATCCATAATCATTTCTCATATCCATTCATTTATATTATTGATTTCACACGTTTATGTGAATCCAATCACTTCATATTCACATTGAAGCCATTACATGTATTTCAATGACATATTACATATTAATGAATTGATTCACATTAAGTGACTAATCACATGTGTTTTAGATAATAAGGTAACTTGCATTTTATATAGATGACTTGATTAATAAGTGGTTAGATGATTATATATATCATTTATGTGTATCAAGGTATGTTAACTGATTGTAGCACTTAACATCATCAATGTATCATGAAAGGCATTAAAGATGTATATATTAGGGTTAGATATTACAACTTAGGGTTTAGGTCAGCATGACCATTTTATTTCACTTATTCATCCTTAGCATGCATTAATTACGAATTATAACCTTACTCATCATATCATTAGGGTTTATTGGTTCATGACATTATTAACATCTTTCTTATTGACAATTAGCATTGATATTCATATTATGTGCATTGGATGTACATTAGGGTTCAAGCACATTTATTCTTTAGATGATAATTATATGTTCATTACATATTAACAAGAATGTTAGGGTTATGATTATATCTTGTTTGGTCAAAACCAAAGATCCAAGCACACTAACCACCTAAGTATGAGGTTAGGGTTTCTAAAGATAGATCAAGATGTTATAGGGTTCCATCCCCCTAAATAGGATTTTGTCCTCAAAATATAACCACTCAAACATCATCAACTAACCATACTCCACCCCTTAAAGGGTTCGACCCATCAAGCCAAACTACATTAGGGTTAAAGGATAAGTCTAACTAAACCATTATCAAGATCCATCACACTTCCATTGCACATTTTGATATCTTTCCAAACACCCAAACTCTAAGGTCTAGGCTCTAGGGACAGAAGGAAACTATCTTGGTATCCATCCTCAAACAAATCACCATACATATGATACTTAGGGTTCTCAAAGATATCCAACATATATATCTAAGGTTACTATTGCCTAAAAGCAAACTATTTTGGACAATTCATTTTAGCTCAGGCCATGCCAGTATCATATGGGCACGGGAGTCCTCGTAAATCAAGCTAGTGGCGTGGAGGAAAATATTGCCAGCCCCTGAAACCCTGATCCTTTCTAGACACCCTTGCTTCAACTGCATGCCTTAATAGTTGCCTAAAGGCAAACCTAAACAACATCAAGTTATGCATACTTTAATTATAAGTATTTTAGGATTTTATTCATCAAAGTTCTAATGTGGAACTATTGGTTCCTAAGTCAACCTATCATCAAGGTAGATCAAATCTAGGCAAACATGTCACTTAAAGAAAACTATGCAAGTCTAGGCTTCTAATTAGGGAGACAAACTGAAATAGTCAAAGATCTGACTACCATTGGCTCTGATACCATGTTGTAAAGAAGTGAAATCAATCAACCTCTCTACTAATAACAATGGTAAACAAAATCCAATTGGGATAGCAGTGGAATATAAAATTTTGACTATATTCAATTTCAAATAAAGTGTACATAAAAATTTCCCCAATATGGGTGTACATGCTTTATACAAAAAGAAGATCTAAGTAGAGGGAAGTCTAGACTACTCCACTTTTGTCTCCAAGCAACATATCCATCAGCTAGTCCATGTCAATGCTAAGATCTTCAAGTCCTATTCATCACCTTGCTCCACATCTGGGTGGTTGGGAAGGCACCCAGCAAAAGGGAAAGAAAAATAAAAGTATGCGTCACTAAACTATACTAAAATAGTGAGGTAAGAAAAGCAAGTAAAATTAGGTTAATGTTCATCATAAGATGAAGACAATCAAGAGGATGAGGCCATTTATATAAAAGAATATTTCAATAGATGCTTTCCATAAACAAAGTAAAATAACAACATTGCATGTATGCTTAATATTGACTATCTTAAGTAAGTAGGGTTGAGGCACCTACCGGACCTTCAACCAAAGGGTGAGGGGAGAGTAACACATTCCCAGTCACCTGCACATATTTCATGTGCGGGATAGAATAACACGGGAGAAATAACAAATTCCCCAACTATGAGTGGTTGTACATAGAAGTACCACTACACTAGCTAATCAGTCTATTAAAATCAACATGCTAGAAAAAGAGGTATGGCAAGATTAATCAAATGATTTATATAACATGGAAGTGGGGTATAAAAACTCATTCAAGATAATACTACAACTAATTTTGAGGCAATAAACAATTTAGGTTTCAAGAATCAAGAATTAGTTCAGATTAACCCTCATTAGGGAATATGGGTATTGGTATAAAATTTTCCCAACTGAAGAGTAGATGCACATACCTTTATTCTTTAAAATCTTAGAATCACTTTTCATAACTTTTACACGAGATCAGATCCACTTTCCCTAATATGATCATCATATTTATGTATTAGAATTAAGTATACTCATTAAAGATTGAAAACCCTAATATTACTAACTTTTCGCACAAACCATCGAATTAGACTCCGAAAACATCACCATCGTCTTAGTTAGGGTTTTCTGATCAAAATAACATATAACATTGTATATTTTGAAGATATGTACTTTTAGGGTTAATTTTGGTGATTTTTAGTTAATTAAATCGACTCTAAAAATACATTTTTGCAAACATCAAAATCAAAAATCAAAAACATTTTTAATGGATAGATATCGTCTTCCTTATTTCAAAACACTATTCCTTTTTAATTTTTGACATCAGGAATAATTTATAGAAATTATTCTATTTTGACCAATTAGAGAGTGCCACGTAGGCACAACGTGAGAGAGAGAGCTAGCGTGAGAGACCGAGTTGGCAGAGGGGGGGCCTGTGTCTCTGTGGCCGGGACCCACTACTGCTGTTGCGTGGGCCGCAGTCGGAGCAGGGTCAAAGGCGGGCAAAGAACAAAAGACCAAGGTGTCCATCGTGCGAAACTGAGAAAACGACCAAACCATAGGGTAAAAGGTAAAATTGCGGGGAGTCATCTTCCTCCCATCGCTCACGACGGCTGAAGCAAGCAGCAAGCTGCTTCTTGTGAGAATTTGGGCGATTTTTCCCTAGTACACCAAACACGACGCGAAGATATGCGATGGAAAGCCAAGGAAACAATGAATTGAATCATACCTCAAATTTGGAAGGAGGACAAAGGAGCAGAGCACGGGAGGCGCCACAAGACTAGGGGCGTACGACTGCTAGGTGATGGTCAAGACGTCCACAAAAACTTAAATTGAAGGCACACACGAGTTGCTAAAGCGATGGCAGTCATTGCGGTTGGTATATTTACAGGCAAGGTAACCTATACTAGGGTTTAGGTAAAATTTTGGAATGTGTCTATGCGGATTTCCACGAGCAATTCAAAGAAGCAAAAATCATCAAAATCCATTGAGTAAATCTCTGGATATATGGATTTGAAAATCAGAGAAATAATAAACCTATTTCCTATTTTGTTTGGAGGAAGAAGATGACTGCGGGTCATCAGATCAATGGACCCGGGTCCACGAAGGACCCTGGGCCGTCCTATCTCGCAGATGGGAGATATTTCCTTGTTGTATTAAAATTTGACCAATGTGTCATTTAAAGTCTAAATGTTTTTCTCTCTCCTCGTTTGGAGGCCCAAAGGACATCCAAAAATTACCAAATTTTATATTCTGACTTATTTTGACGCATAGAATCCAAATATAAAATTAGTTTTGCCTTTTGAGAATCGTTAGTATGTTAAATAATTCAAAACACATTTCTCTTTCCTCATTTATTTAAGACTCTATGATTATCCAAAAATTACAAAAATTCTCCCATAACTCATATTAAGTATGTTAGACGCGAATTTGGTATTATTTACATCTATTGAAGTCGTTTGTTATTTTAAATAATGATTTGAAAGTTTTGTACACTTTCTCTCTCCTTAATTTATCTTCTCAACAAATATTTTCCAAATTGATTCAAAATTCATCCAAAGGTCTATTTTAATATTTAGAACACGAATTTGACATTAATATATTTTTTGTAGACTTTATTATTTTATTTAATTCATTTACATTTTACCACTTATTTATCCTTTTAATTTATTAGAGGCATCTAGAAACCTTCTTAAAATATAAAACTTGTCCTATAAGCAATAATAAATGCGTGGAACATGATTTTGGCCTTAATTAATTTGTTTCAACATATATTTAATATTTTTGCTCTTTAAGTCATTTTCTCTCTCCTGAATATAATAAAATATTAAACATTGACCAAATTAAATGCAAATTCACACATAGACTAATTTTGATATATTAATTACGAATTTGGTGTTAGTTTTCCAATTTGAGAACATTAGATATTTTATTTCACCTTATTGGCTTATTTCCTATTATCTTGTAATAAAGGCTTTTATATATTTATTTATTATCAAAATTAGATGATACTTGGCCATTAAGCAACTTTTAAGTCAAGAAAACGAAATTGATATATTTATTATCCAAATTATCTTCTTGGGTTTCTATTTAGGATTTTTGGAACGATATATTCCTCATTATCTTCTTTTATCCAACATATTCCATATTATCCCAAAATATTGCATTTATCATCTCCTTTATTTATATTTCGGTATTTTCTTTCTTTTTCATATTCTAAAAAGCACTAGAAAGTTCTAGGACGAATTTATTTATTCTTTTTTTTCTCACATAAGTGGATATTTTGCATATTTGACCCATTACTAAGCTTCCACTGAGGTATTTGTGCATAAACCCAAATATTGAGAGAAAAGGTGAACAAATGTTCATTAGACCATTATATTCTCCACAATAAATAGAATGGCCAAAGAGGATAGAAATGAGAGGAAAAGATGGAAAAGAGGACCAAAAAAGCAAAATGCCCAAAATTCAGTATGTTACAGGGATAGTGGTTGTTTAAGAGAGGAAAGGTAATTTCATCTCTCAGATATCCTTTCTAGAAGTGCTTTTTAGAGTTTTGTATGATGATCCTTCAGGTTTAAGTTGGCTGATTGTATAAATAGTTTATAAAGATAACATATACTTGTATAGTAAAATAATCAGCTGAGTTGAGCAAGTAGTTTGTATTATTCCTTTTTCAACAATATAAAAAAAGAAACATGAGTTTCACTGATCAGAAAAAATAAAATTGTTTCAAGTTGCAGGATAAGTAGAGGTCTGATAACAAATATCTTAAAGAACAACATTGTAGTGCCAATATTGTACAAGAAGATGACAATTTTTTTCTCATAGCATCCCCTACTTCAAGACATCATAATTCATGGATTCTTGACTTGGTTGTTCCTTTCATATGTGTCCTAGAAGGGGATGATTCTCCATGTATAGTACAATTAAAGGTGAAGTTGTTATTATAGCAGATAATTCTAACTATAAGACTATTGGAATTAGAGTTTTCTACATCAGGATGTTTGATGGTGATATTATAACCATCTCCAACCATCATGTTCAAGGTCTTGATAAGAATCTCCTCTCTTTAGGCACACTTGGGAGAAAGGTTTTTTTTCATGCTGCAAGAGATGGAATAATCTCCCTGTTTGAACTGTTGTTATCAAGGGTCAAAGACAAATTAGAAATCTATATTCACTTATTGGTGAAACTGTCTTTGGGACATATGATGTTTCTTCTTCATCATCCACTTCTAATCTGGATACCTCCAAGATCTTGCATATAAGACTTGGACACATGAGCATGAAAGGCCCTACTATCCTAAGAAAGAGAGGACTCTTAAGTGGAAGTGTTACTGGGAAGCTAGATTTCTATGAAAAGTATGTAATGGGAAAATAAAAGAAAAATAACTTCTATACTGAAGTTCATACCAAAAAGAGTATTGTTGAATACATTCATTCTTATATTTGAGGTCCCTATCAACTTCTGTCCAAAGGTGGTTCTAGATACATGAACACTTTTATGGATGACTTTTGAAGGAAAGTTTGGGTCTTCTTATTGAAGCATGAGTCCAAAACATTTGAAAATTTTAAGAAATGGATGACTTATATTGAAAAGAAAACTAGAAAGTGCATCAAGACATCGAAGACTGATAAAGGATTAGTGTTCTACTTATCTAGAATCAACATATTTTTGCCAATCTGAATGTATTACCAGATTTCACACTGTTAGATATACACCACAACAAAATGGTGTTACTGAGCATACAAATAGAACACTCTTGGAGTGAGCGAGATGTATATTGATTCATTCTTGACTTGGGAGAGATGTTTGGACTGAAGCTATTTCTATAGCCGCCTATATTGTTAAATGCTTTCCATCTACTCTTCTTAGTTTAAAAACTCTTGAAAAGGTTTGATCTAATAATCCCGCAAAGTACTCTAATTTTTATATTTTGAGTTGTCTTGCTTATATCTACTCCAAAGAAGTCAAGATTGACCCCTAGGTCAAAGAAATTCATTTTTCTAGGGTATGTTGAAGCTGTAAAAAGGGTACAGTTTCATGTTTCCTAACCCTAACTCACCAAAATTCTTGATTGAAAGGAACGCTACTGTGACGCCCCCATCCCCATGCCATCTCTAATGACCCCGACGACTGGAGAGTCAACCTTGGTAAACCACCCTTAACTTTTTCTTTTCTTAATCACTTAAAATTAACCTAAAGGAAAATCTTATAACTTGGAATAAACTAAAATCTTACTAAACTACGGAAGCAACTACTATTTACTTTACTAGGTAGGTAAAGCAGATTTACACAACATATTACATTTTTCATGCAGAATATAAAGCACAATAGATAACCTAAAACTAAACTACATGTTACATTACATTCTCTCTCTACCACACTACAAGCCACAAGGATCAAGGGGAAAGGACTAAGAGACCTCTATTCTAACTATGAACTACCTTCTAAGAGCCTGGGTGATAAGATCCTTCAGCTTCCTCGTGTTGACATTGACCTAAAAAACATTTTTAGTAGGTTGGTGAGCTACTGTCTCAGTGAATAGAATTTCACCCAACCATCGCAGATAACTCATTTTATGTTTATTAAACTAAAATAAAATACAAAAATTTCTACACTGAGAAGATCTAAAACAATACAATTAAAATAACATAGAATGCTAAAATTACATTTAAAGAACAACTGCTGTGAAACTGTACTCGAATCTTTCTTACCCTTTCTTACTTATAAGAAACTCTTTAAAACTTATATTATCATATTTTAACTTATGCCCTAATCATATGCAATGTACTCTACATATGAAGACACGTAGCGAACTATGATCTCACCGTACAAGACTTAGCTGACACACCCAGGATGCTAAGCCTGACAACGTCACTGGTATACAATAGGAAAATGGCTCTCTGGCCTCGACACTCCTGTGGGTCGTAAAACTAGACTCCTCCTCTAACTTGAGCACACAGGTGGAGAGTCAAGTCACCTATTGACTTTTCTGTACTCTAGTGCCACCAGGATCTCTGGTTGATGATAGACACTACATGCTGTATTTTTTTTAAGGAGACTTCCACTAGGGCTTCATCCCCTATACCACCTGTTAGTACATTCCAACCCCCGTATACTTGACACTTCCAGGGTTAGGTCATTTCTTCCGTACGGTGTAGACCTCTCATAAGGAATCTATGGTGTTCAGGGCTCCTAAGTCTATTATTTTATTATTCTTAGAAAGCTCTTACTATATTGTATCTTTCTCTTACTTGTCTCTAGTATCTATATAGTACCACATCTATTTATTTGAAGTTTATAATACAACATGTATATCATTCTAAACTTGGCAAAGTAGTATATTAAAAACACTATAATATACTGAGTAATCAACATACTATACATGTAGGCAGACTAAAATTCTTAACTAAACACAATACATGTCCATTTGGCACTTATACACTAGAATCATGCAATTGAACTTCTTAATATACTGATAAGAGTTATATACTTGACATATGAGTAATCATCATTTGCACCTATAAATTATTTTTGCTTTCTAGGAAAATGTGCACATCAACCCTAATACTGAGTTGTGCAACACATAACTTAATTAAGAGTTAATTACTTATCATGGCAAGAATTATTAATAATAACTCAGAATTTCTAATGATGTCCTTGAGAAACATGCCAATTCGTGTTAATACTAACCACACATATTAACTATAACTTAGAGCGTGCAAATAGGTTTCCATTGAAACATTACATGTCATCATCCTTTTCTTTGAAAACGTGTGATTAGTTAATTACTAAAATCGTACAGCCTGGGTTTATACCCAAACCGTACGACTATTGTAAATCTGGGTCATGTGCTACTATCTTCATCCTCTCTACTGAGCTATTTAGGATTTATTCAACCATATAGTTCCAATAATCCAAATCATACAGATCAGTTAAAATAACTAGGGTCATGCAAATGTGAAGAAGAAAAATGTGCAACGTGAAGTTGGGCGACACCAAGACTGCCCAGCACTTGGGTAATCACTGTTACTCGTGAAAAAAAACACATATCTAATTGAAATCATCGGTTTCTTAGAGTTAATACTTGCTTAATGGGTGAGATTCTACTCATAGAGGATTGAGGTGGCCGAAATTCAACTGGAATCCACCCAAAGCTTGCTTCCGGGCGTCGGCGGGGTTGTCTTCAACCTTTGGCATTGCCCTGGCTTCAAATTTGCTTCACACAGTAGGTTCCACACACACATGAGGAGGAAGAAGGATAGGGGAACTCGGTTGGGTGCTAATCGCGGCTGGGAGGCTGCAGATCCAAGCCTTGGCCTCACGAACAGAGTCGATGGTGTCGATTTGTGGTGCTTCTTGTGCCAGAATGGCCCCTGGCCATGCACCGCACAGCTGGCCAGCGCTTCTACTGGCCAACGCTTCCCTAGTAGGTCGGTCGTTGGTTGGGGCGAGGAAGAGGGGGTAAAGAAGGAAGGGAGCAAGACGACTGCTAGATCGGTTCCATCGAGCCCTAATAGCCCCACTCCTCTCCCTCTGTTGGCCGATCAGCAGTGCTGTTGTGCGCCGCTCAAGCGGTGCTTTGCACTGATCGTAAGGAAGGGGATAAGGGAAGGGGGTAGTCGACCCACTTATGGGTAAATTGCAGTCTAAGTCCAATAAACTTTAAAATGTCATATTTTTTTCCTCGGAGGTCCAATTCAAGTGATTTCTTTTGCAAAATTTCAAGAAAAAGATTTATTACAGCCTCAAAGCATGAAAACATACTAACAAGGTTGACTCAACTTAATCAAAGAACTAATCACATCTTGAACACTTATCTTAGCTTAATCAACATGGTGATGCACTAATCACTGTACTTACTAGTTAAACTCAGAGTGAGTCATAACAATCTCCCTTCCTTATAAGAATTTCATCCCAAAATTCCTAAAAGAGAAAAGGAAACTTGTTACGCATCTCAGACTCCAAGCTCCCACGTGGCTTCCTCTAGGTTGTGGTTCCTCCACAGAACTTCCACTAACAGTATCTCTCAATTCTTGAGCTTCTTAATCCTTCGATCAACTATTTGTGTTGGTCCTTCAACATAGGACACATATTTTCTGAGTTATGCATGTTCTGGGTCCACTATCTTCTCTGTACCAGGGTAACACTTCTTCAACATTGATACATGAAACACATCATGTAAATTAGCTAACTCGGATGGCAAATCCAACTTGTAGGCTACAGGTCCAATCCTCTCAATGATAGGATATGGGCCCATAAACCAAGGAGTCAGTTTGCCTCTCTTTCCAAACCTCAACACTCCTTTCCATGGTGAAACTTTCAAATACACTTCATCACCAACATCAAACTCAAGAGGTCTATGCCTCTTATTAGCGTAACTCTTTTGCCTATCCTGTGCAACTTTCAACTATTATCTGATCACTGTAATCATTTATGTAGTCAAATCCACTATCTCTGGTCCAAGAATCTCTTTTTCACCCACCTCGTACCAACATACGGGTGATCTACACTTTCTGCCATACAGAGCTTCATACGGAGCCATACCAAGACTGGAATGGTGACTATTGTTGTATGCAAACTCTATAAGGCTCAAGTGTTCTTCCCAACTTCCTCTAAAATGTTAGACACATGCTCTCAGCATGTCCTCAAGAGTCTGAATGGTCCTATTTGACTGACCATCTGTTTGTGGGTGAAAAGCTATATTGAATCTCAACTTTGTACCTAAAGCATGATGCAACTGATTCCAAAACCTGGATGTGAATTTAGGATCTCTATCTGATATTGTTGAAACTGGGATACCATGCAACCTGACTATCTCATCCACATATATCTTAGCCAATTTTGGGACATCAAAGGTTGACTTAATAGGAAGAAATTGAGAAGACTTAGTCAGTCTATTCACAATCACCCATATCGAGTCACAACCTCTATATGTCATGGGCAACCCTACCATAAAATCCATTGTGATATGTTCCCACTTCCACTCTGGTATAGGGAGTAATTGCAAGGTACCTATAGGTTTCTGATGCTCAACCTTAACCTGCTGGCACACACTACACCTAGCCACATACTCAGCTACATCCTTCTTCATACCTGACCACCAATACAATTCCTTAAGATTCTTAAGCATCTTAGTGTTGTCTGGATGCATAGCGTACATCGATGTATGCACTTCCTCAAGAATCTGTTCTTTCAAATCACTATCTCTAGGTACACACAACCTGTCATGCTGATACAACAAACCATCATCTGAAAACCTAAACCCTGATCTTTTTCCCTCTATCATGTCCTGCATGATCTATTGTAACTCACTATTACTCTGTTGTAGTTCTTTGATCTGATCATAAAAAGTATGCTTGAATTGCATCTGTGCAATCAACCCACTATGTTATCTCACCCCTAAGTCTAAGTTTAGCTTCTGCATCTCTACTAGTAGGTCTCTCCTGAAACATGCCATAGAGAATACATCAGTTATTGAACTTGACTTCCTGCTCAGGGCATCTTCTACCACATTCACCTTTCCAGGATGATAATCTACCGTCACTTCATAATCCTTGATCAATTCTAACCATCTCCGCTATCTAAGATTCAGATCCTTCTGGGTGAATATATATTTCAAGCTCTTATGATACTTAAACACCTGGCACACCTCACCATAAAGATAGTGGCACCATGTCTTAAGAGCATGAACTACTACAACTAACTCCAGATCATGTGTCGGGTAATTCTCCTCATTCTTCTTAAGTTGTCTAGATGCATAAGCTACTATTTTGCCTTCCTGCATCAACACACAACCTAAACCTCTCCTTGAAGCATCACAAAACACTGTGTAGCCTTTATTTGCCTCGGGCAGGATCAACACTGGTGTTGTAGTCAACCTCTTCTTCAAGATCTGAAAACTCTTCTCACAGTTGTCTGACCAGACAAATGGTGCATCCTTTCTCGTTAAGCATGTCAGAGGTGATGCTACAACACTAAAGTTCTGGACGAACCTCTTGTAGTAACGTACCGATCCTAAGAAGCTTCTGATCTCAGTAGGAGTTTTAGTCTACTCCCACTGTAGAACAGACTCGACTTTCTTAGGGTCAATACTTACTCCATCTCCTGAGATGACATGTCCAAGAAAGGACACCTCAGCTAACCAGAACTCGCACTTACTGAACTTAGCATATAACTGGTGCTATCTCAACAGCTATAACACTATCCTCAGATGCTACTGATGCTGCTCATCATCTTTGGAATAAATCAGAATGTCATCTATGAAAACCACTATGAACTGATCCAAGAACGGCTTGAAAATTCAGTTCATCATATCCATGAAAGATGTTGGGGCATTAGTCAGTCCAAACGACATGACCAAAAACTCATATTCCCGTATCTTGTTCTGAAAGCTGACTTAGGAATATCTGAAACCTTTATCCTCAACTGATGATATCTAGATCTCAAGACTATCTTAGAAAAGATTGTTGCTACACACAAATGATCAAACAAATCATCTATCCTTGGAAACATGTACTTACTCTTGATGGTGATCTTATTCAACTGTCTGTAGTCTATACATAAGCTCATAGTACCATCTTTCTTTTTCACAAACAAGACTGGAGCTCCCCATGGTGAAGAACTAGGTCGAATGAAACCCTTATCCAGTAACTCTTGTAACTGGATCTTCAGTTCCTTCAACTCTGTAGGTGACATTCTGTAGGTTGGCAGTTCTATAGGGTGACTATCTGGCAACACCTGGATCTCAAAGTCTATCTCTCTTTCAGGAGGTAGACCTGGAAACTCATCTGGGAAAGCATCTGGGAACTCACAGACCACTGGCACATCCCATAGACTGACTGTTCTCTTCTCTGCTCTAGTATCTACTACATGTGCTAAGAATGCCCCACAACCTTTCTGTAACATTTTATCAGCTACATCGGTCGATATGATACACGTAGGCAAAACTTTCCTGTCTCCAAAAAAGACATAAGAAAATCCACCCTATTGAAAGACAAGCTCCTTCTTCCAACAGTCGAGTTGAACTCGATACGTCTCTAGGCAATCCATACCCAAGATAACTTGAAAAGAGTTAATATCTAGGGGTATAAGGTTAACCTCAATGGTGTAACCAGTAAAAGTCAACAAATATTAGGGACATAATTCCGTCAACACTGTCGGTTCACCTAACGAAACCCTCAACAACAACTCAAAGGATAACTCTTGGGTTAACAGGTTAAGCTCATAAGCTAAAGAACTATGTGTAAATGAGTGAGTATCACCCGGATCTATCAAAACTATAACTGAAATGATATTAAAGAAAAGCATTTATCCTGTAATTACTCAGGAAGAAACAATACCTTCTTGTTGTGTTAGAGAGAAGAAGCATCCTGAAGCTCTTCCTCTCCCATGATGTCCTCATTGTCCTTCCCTTCCACTGGGTGCTCCTCCTCCTCGGGAACCTGAAGATACTGAAGAACTTGCTCCTCCAGCTGGAGCCTATCTCAGAACATTCTGGTATTGTGACTGGGAACCCTGTGTTGCCACTTGCTAAAACTGGGGACATTTCCTTCTGAAGTGTCCCCCTGTCTGCAGATGTGACAACCCTAAAAATCTGCACCCCACCACTGATCGGAGTGCGGCTTTCCATAGATATCACACATCGATATCTCTCTCTTTGGAGGACCTGTCACTGAGGCTGAGGATCTAGAAGACCTTCCTCTTGACACACTATTCCAGCTCCCTGGACTGGATCTTCCCCTACTCTGAGAAGATATCACATCTTCAGATCCTTGTTTACTGTAACAGCCAAATCCACATCCAAGCTTCGAGAAGAAACCACCACCACCTCCTTGGTGTCCACTAATAGCTTGTCCTCTTCCAAAGTCTCCATATCTCTTTCTATTCTCATAGTGCTTATCAGCATTCATAGACTCCTCTATACGTCTTTCTACCTCAAGAAACTCTCTGAAGTTCTCTTTTTCTCTTCGGCCAACTGCAGATATACTATGCTGGATTTTGGGCCTCAATCCATCCAGGAATCTTCTACACTTTTGCACATCATTTGGGACGAGCTGTCGACAGAAATTTACCAACTTGGTGAAATATGCCTCGTACTCTCCCACTGACATATTCCCTTGTCTGATGTTCTACATCTATCTTATTGTGATGCCCTGATCCCCGTGCCATCTCTAATGACCCCGGAGACCCGAGAGTCACCCTTGGTAAACCACCCTTAACCTTTTCTTTACTTAGTTACTTAGAATTAACCTAAAGGTAAATCTTATAACTTGGAATAAACTGAAATCTTAATAAACTATGGAAGCAACTACTAATTACATTACTAGATAAGTAAAGCAGATTTACACAACTTATTACATTTTTCATGCATATTTAAAAGCACAACAAATAACTTAAACTAATCTACATATTACATTACATTCTCTCACTACCACACCACATGCCCAAGGACCAACTGGAAAGGACTAAGAGACCTCTATCTAACTACAAACTACCTTCTAAAAACTTGGGTCATACAATCCTTCAGTTTCCTCATGCTGACAATGACCTGAAAAATGTTTTAGTAGGTTGGTGAGCTACTGGCTTAGTGAATAGAATTTCACCCAACCATCATAGATAACTCACTTATGTTTATTAATTGGAATTAAATATAAGATAATACTATACTGAGCTAATCTAAACAATATAATTTAAACGACAGGAGATGTCAACATTTCATTAAGATGGCAATTGTTGCAAAGCTGTAGATACGAATAAATAACAAAGAATACTAAATTTCATTTAAAGGACAACTACTGTGAAACTAACTCAAATCTTTCTTAACTTTTAACTTATAAGAAACTCTATGAACCTATATGAACATAGTTTATCTTATGCCTTGATCATATGCAGTGTACTCTACCTATGCAGACTCATAGCGAACTATGATCTCACCGTACAAGACTTAGCTTAAAACCCGGGAAGCTAAGCCTAGAATTGAATCTGGGTCTGCTTGACTCGAACCATCATGTATGACTAAGGCAGCTAAACAGCTGGCCTTTAATTGGACCTCTCCTCTAGGCTGAGTACACAGGCGGAGGGTCTGAGACACTATATGAGCCTCATCTTGGTACGCTCTGTGGGTACCTCTGGGTTACCACTGGGATCTCTGGTTCATGTTGGGTAACATAGCTTCTCTTAGGAGACTTCCTCAAGGGCTTCGTATCTCCGCACACTCTGTGGGTGAGATCCGATCCCCATATACTGATCGCTTCCATGGTAGATCGTTTCCTCCCTACAATGCAGACATCTGTAGGGAATCTACGGTGTTCAGGGCACCTATGTCTATAATTTTATTATTCTTAGAAAGCTCTTTCTACATTGTACATGTATCTTACTTATACTGGACTCTGATATCTCTATGGTACCACATCAATTTAATTGAAGTTTATAATACAACATGTACATCATTCTAAACTTGGTAGGGTAGTACATGCAAAACACTGTAATATACTGAGTAATCAACATACTATCCATGTAGGCAGACTAAAATTCTTAAATAACCAGATTGCATGTCCACTTGGCACATACACACTGGAATCATGCAATTTAACATCTTATTACACTTATAAGAGTTAATTACATGACATATGAAAAATCGTCAGTAACACCTGTAAATTATTTGTACTTCCTTGGAAAACATGCACATCAAGCCAAATCCTGAGTTGTGCATCACATAACTCGGTTAAGATTTAATCACTTATCATGGCAAGAATTATTATTATTAATTGAGAATTTCTAATGATGTCCTTGAGAAACATGCCGATTCGTGTTAAGACTAAACCACGCACATTAAATATAATAGGGAGCGTGCAACTAGGTTTCCATTGACATTTTCATGTCATCGTCATTTCTTTGAAATCATGCATATAGTAAACTACTAGAATCATACAAACTAGATTTATTCCCAAACTGTACATCTACTGTAAACCCTAAATCCGTGTGCTACTATATTCCACTTTTAAACTGAGAAAATTAGGTTTTGATCAACCATATAATTCCACTAGTCCAAATCATACTAATCAGTTAATAAACTAAGATCATGAAAATTGTGAAGACGAGAATTGTGCAATAAAGGTCAGGCGACGCCGTCACTTCTTGGCACCTGGGTAAGTGTTGTTACCCGCGAATAACACAGATCGAACCAAAATCATTCATTTATTGGAGTTAAATCGTGCTTGCTGAGTGAGATTCTACTCATAGTGGGTCGAATTGGCCGAATTTCAACTGAAAATCCATCTAAAGCCTGTTTTCGGGCATCCACTGGGTCGTCTTTAACCTTGGGTGCCCTAGGACAGACCTGCTTCACGCGCAGGTGGAGGAAAGGCTCAGTTGAGTGCTGCTCGCGGCTAAGAGGCTACAAATTCTTCCTCTGGACTCACGACCAAAATCAAGAGTGGCGTTTTGAGGTATTTCCTACACCAACGGCCCTGGTTCAGACCTACTATAATCAAGCAGTCATTTCTTCACGTACAGGTTGGAAACAAGCTCAATTGGGATGCCAAAACATGGCTGGGGTTGTGGATTAGAGGCCTAGACTCTTGGCCGGGGTCAATGCTGCCTTTCCTTAGTGCTTCTTGCACCCAAGAGGGCCCCTGGCTGGCGCCCTGCCACTGGCTGACCACTGCTATTGGACGGCCTGCTGATGTTGCGGGTTGGGTCCTCTAGGGCGAGGAAGAAGAAGGGAAAGGATGGAGGAAGAAGAATGGAAGCAAAGTGGAGGAGGTTGGCGTCGCGGATCAGAGCTAAGGGCTCAAGAAATAGTCCCTCTTTTCCCCCTTTTCTACTGTTTGGTTGAGCAGCTGGATGGGCACCACTTAGGCAGTGTTCTATCGGGGAAGATGATAGGGAAAAGGGGTTATAAAGCCAATTAAATGGGAAAATTGCAAATTCAACCCAAGAAATTGAAAACATCATAACTTTTGCCTTAAAGGTCCGATTCAAATGATTTCTTTTGCAAAATTTGAAGCAAGAAATCCACTACAACCTCAAGGCATAAAAACACAACAACTAGACCATCTTAGCTAGGTTAATTATCTTAGGTAATTAACTTAGCAATTAGCACTGCAGTTAACATTAATTACCTCAGATGAATCAATCTTGACTATTGATTCACATCTTAGTTTATCTTGATTAACCATGATGTTTAACAAGGTACTTAACACTAATCAAGGTACTTCACACTAATCGAGGTACTTACTCACTAACCTTGATGTGGGTTATAACACTTATCTTCTCACTCAAAAAGGTAGGTGGGTAGTACTTAAGATGTAATTCATCAACGAAATCCTTCCAAGTCAATACCGTGTTCCTCCTTTTATTTTCCACTCCATGCCACTAGAGCTCTGCATCACCTTTAAGCAAATAAACTGCGTGATTGATTTGTCTTTCCTCAGACAACTCCATCAGACGGAACACTTTCTCTAACTGTCTCAACCATTCATCTGCCAATGCAGGGTCCATAGTTCCAACGAACTCGGTACCTCCAAGCTTCTTAATCATCTCATAGGATCTCATCAGATCCTTGCTGCTCGAGATAGAAGTTCACCTCTCCATCTTATACTTTTCCCTGGTCTCAAGAAACATCATATACATTCTTGAAGCCTCATCCACATCATCTCCACCACCTAGACCCGTCACCTGAGGATCAGGTCCAATGTGGCTCTCAGCTTGGTCCTCATGACCACGTCCTCTTCCTACCATCTGCAATAGTATAACAAAACACTTCATGTTAGAAAATTGCAGTTAGAAGGAAAACACCTAAGTCCTAATCCTATTGGTTTCTTATCATCCCCTGACCTTGAATTAGAGTAACTACGTACTCAACCTAGGCTTTGATACCAACTGATGTGACGCCTCGATCCCCATGCCATCTCTAATGACCCTAAAGACCGGAGAGTCAACCTTGGTAAACCACCCTTAACTTTTTATTTTCTTAATCACTTAAAATTAACCTAAAGGAAAATCCTATAACTTGGAATAAACTGAAATCTTACTAAACTGCGGTAGCAACTACTATTTACTTTACTAGGTAGGTAAAGTAGATTCACACAACATATTACATTTTCATGCAGAATATAACGCACAATAGATAACTTAAAACTAAACTATGTGTTACATTACATTCTCTCTCTCCCACACCACAAGCCCCAAGGACCGAGGGGAAAAGGACTAAGAGACCTATATTCTAACTATTAACTACCTTCTAAGAGCCTGGGTGATAAGATCCTTCAACTTCCTCATGCTGACGTTGACCTGAAAAACATTTTGAGTAGGTTGGTGAGCTATTGGCTTAGTGAATAGAATTTTACCCAACCATTGCAGATAACTCATTTTATGTTTATTAAACTGAAATAAAATACACAAATTTCTACACTGAACAGATCGAAAACAATACAGTTAAATTAACATAGAATGCCAAAATTACATTTAAAGAACAACTACTGTGAAACTGTACTCGAATCTTTCTTAGCATTTCTTACTTATAAGAAACTCTTTAAAACTTATATTATCATATTTTGACTTATGCCCTGGTCATATGCAGTGTACTCTACATATAAAGACTCGTAGGGAACTACGATCTCATTGTACAAGACTTAGCTGACGCACCCAGGATGCTAAGCCTGACAACGTCGCTGGTCTGCAACAAGAAAATGGCTCTCTGGCCTCAGCACACATGTGGGCTATAAAACTGGACTCCTCCTCTAACCTGAGCACACAGACAGAGAGTCAAGTCACCTATTAACTTTTCTGTACTCTAATGCCACCATGGTCTTTGGTTGATGTTAGACACTACATGCCGTATTTTTTTAAGGAGACTTCCACTATGGATTCGTCCCCCATACCACCTGTTAGTACGTTCTGACCCCCGTATACTGGACACTGCCAGGGTTAGGTCATTTCTTCCCTATGGCGCAAACCTCTCATAGGGAATCTATGGTGTTTAGGGCTCCTAAGTCTATTATTTTTTTATTCTTGGAAAGCTCTTACTATATTGTATCTTTCTCTTACTTATACTTGTTTCTAATATCTCTATGGTACCACATCTATTTATTTGAAGTTTATAATACAACATGTATATCATTCTAAACTTGGCAGATCAGTATATTCAAAACAATATAATATAATGAGTAATCAACATACTATACATGCATGAAGATTAAAATTCTTAACTAAACAGAATACATGTCCATTTGGCACTTATACACTAGAATCATGCAATTGAACTTCTTAATATACTGATAAGAGTTAATTACTTGACATACGAGTAATCGTCATTTGCACCTGTAAATTATTTGTGCTTTCTTAGAAAACGTGCACATCAACCCTAATCCTGAGTTGTGTAATGCATAACTTAATTAAGAGTTAATTACTTATCATGGCAAGAATTATTAATAATAACTGAGAATTTCTAATGATGTCCTTGAGAAACATGCCAATTTGTGTTAATACTAACCACACATATTAACTATAACTTAGAGCGTACAAACAGGTTTCCATTGAAACATTGCAGGTCATCATCTTTTTCTTTGAAAACGTGTGATTAGTTAATTACTAAAATCATAAGCCTGGGTTTATACCCAAACTGTACAGTTATTGTAAATCTGGGTTGTGTGATATTGTCTTCATCCTCTCTACTAAGTTATTTAGGATTTATTCAACCATATAGTTCCAATAATCCAAATCATACAGATAAGTTAAAATAACTAGGGTCATGCAAACATGAAGAAGAAAAACATGCAACGAGAAGTCGGGCGAAGCCAAGAATGCCCGACACTTGGGTAATTGATGTTACTAATGAAAAAAACACAGATCTAACTGAAATCATCCGTTTCTTAGAGTTAATACTTGCTTAGTGGGTGAGATTCTACTCACAGAGGATCGAGGTGGCCAAAATTCAAATGGAATCTGCCCAAAGCTTGCTTCCGAGAATCCACGGGGTTGTCTTCAACATTTGGCGCTGCCCTGGCTTCATACCTACTTCACACATTAGGTTCCACATGCATAAGAGGAGGAAGAAGGAAAGGGGAACTCGGCTGGGTGCTAATCACGGCTGGGAGGCTGCGGATCCAAGCCATGGCCTCACGGGCAGAGTCGATGGCATCGTTTTGTGGTGCTTCTTATGCCAGAATGGCCCCTGACCATGCGCCGCATAGCTGGATGGCACTGCTGCTGGCCGACACTTCCCTAGCAGGTCGGTCACTGGTTGGGGCGAGGAAGAGGGAGGAAAGAAGGAAGGGAGCAAGACGACCACTGGATCGGTTCCATCGAGCCCTAATAGCCCCGCTCCTCTCCCTCTGTTGGCCGATCAGTAGGACTACTTTGCGCCGCTCAAGCAGTGCTTTGCACCGATCATGAGTAAGGGGATAAGGGAAGGGGGTCGTCGACCCACTTATGGGTAAATTGTAGTCTAAGTCTAAGAAACTTTAAAATGTCATATCTTTTGCCTCGGATGTCCGATTCAAGTGATTTCTTTTGCAAATTTTCAAGAAAAAGATCCATTACAACCTCAAAGCATGAAAACATACTAACTAGGTTGACTCAACTTAATAAAAGAACTAATCGCATCTTGAACACTTATCTTAGCTTAATCAACATGGTGATGCACTAATCAATGTACTTACTAGTTAAACTCGGAGTGAGTCATAACAACTACCTTTGATGAGTCTGTTGTATTAAGAAAAAAATATTATTTTGCTACTTATGATACAAGTCCTTCTCCTAGTGCCACTATGAAAGTGGATCTAGATATTGATGATGCGTTATTATCACCACATGGCAGTTTGACACCCCATGTCACAATTCATCAAGATGCCTCAGATAATGTTAATTATGAGTTACCTAATGAAAAATCCTATAATGTTGCTCATGGTAGAGAAAGTCGATAGATTAGGCCACCAACAAGATATTTAAATTATGTTGGTTCTTATGATTCAACAACTACCGAGGAGACTGGTGATTCTAGTGAACACCTACTTACATCAAAGTTGTGGCGTCTCTAGATTTTACTATGTGGGTTGATGATATGAATAAAGAAATTGAATCTCTTCATAAGAATCAGATTTGGGAGCTTGTCAAGACTTATATTGATAATATCATCAACAAAGATAATCATGTTGATATGATGACAAAGCCATTACCAATTTTAAAGTTCAGGACCGACCTAGACTTGATTAGCCTTCACATCCAAAAATTATGCCCTGAGGGGTTAGAGGAGAAGAAGTTTTATATTTGTTCCTACAAGTTGCTGACTTTGAGTCAAGGTGGATATTTATTATGCCTCAAATACTCCTAGTCGTAGTACTGATAATACATGTTGTGTCAGTCCTAATATTGGCCTTACCTTAGTTTGAGTCAAACCCATGTTCCTACTTGGATTTAGATTTGTCTTCCCATTTAGAGTTGGAAATGGCTCTCTCTACATGAAACTAGGGTTCCTATTGTGTTCTAGACTCTATTGGGATTGTGTATCTTTAGTCAAAGCCTTATTACATGGAGCCTATAAATAAGACCCTTGGGGCATTCTATTTTCGCGTACGGAAAACTACCAATGTACTGGAAAGCACCAACATACCGAATTGCACAGAAGAGTTATTTCTCTTCTTTTGGTGTACCTTATGAAGGTTTTTGAGTTCTCTCTTTGAGAGTAACTCTACTTTGTGATCTTCTTATAATAATGAAATTATGTTCTCCTCCAGAGATATAGGTCATCTAGATTAAACCACATAAATTCCAAGATCATTGTTTGTGTGGATTGTTCTTCTTCTTCTTATTGTGTACATCTTGCTTGTTGTTCTTTCCACCGTGTCGACTCAACAATGTATGTTGAATTACCTATATATATATATATATATATATATATATATATATATATATATATATATATATATATATATATATATATATATATATACAGAGAGAGAGAGAGAGTTTGTCACTAACTTGCTAGCATACCTTTGTTCTAATGCACATGGGAGCATGTGGTGAATTGGTATCATCAGTTGAGGTTAACAAAACACAAATGAAAATTTTACATGAAGGTCATAGTATATCTAATGCACACCCATACATAGTAAAAACTTATAGATCTCTGTATCTCAATGAATTCTAGGTCACACGACATCAGGGGTGTGCGATAACCAATTTATAGTCATGTATCGGAGTTACACATGATAATAAAATTTGAGTTAACGAACATGTTTATATAAGACATAAGTATAAAACATTTTCTACATCTTCTGCTTAGTAATAAAATGTTACCGAAAAGACTAACACTGATCTTATATTGACCCTAGGCACCTGGAGTAAGAAATTTAGATGTGGGGGGGTGCATGAGCTGATTACATATTTTATATTATTTAAGAAGGGAAGTGAGGGTAATCCTTTATTAGCATATAGTTTATCTTATTTGGAGTAATGTATAATTGAAGTAATATGCATTGAACAGTTGGATTAGATGATTACACTCGTTATTAGTTGTAATGTAGGTCATGGGTTTAGAATTTGTTAGGACACCAAATAAGAAGTTTATATAGAAACAACTAAAGCTCATACACAATTGTGATGAGACTTGTAAAGAGCTTGTGGTTCCCTCTAGAAATAAGAAGAGTAACAAAATGCAAAGTTTCAAAGTAAAGTGTGGGGCATGTGCTCCCATCTGAATACATGGCTTCTCCACTACTAGGCACACAATAATGTTTTACAACTACAAGCACATGATGTCTAAGACAATAAGAATAAGTTAGGTGGATATGCATAGAGGAAGTGTAATTAAACATAAATCTGGATATTGTATGTTTATTATGGTTTAACTCAAAGATCTAATATCCTATTAGTTGTTCGATAGATTATTTTAAACTATTTGATGTAATTAACAAGTAGGAATAATAAAAAACATATAAAGAAAAATATGTTAAGTAGTGGAGTTATTGGTTAAAGAAATAATGGCAATGGCAACCCAAGGGAGAAACACAAAATTAGATGGTTTGGAGCATCTAACTTATCTTTAACTAAGGTCTTTACTTCCTTTGATCATGCAATTAGCTAAAGAAGAACTGATTCTTATGACACAAGGTAATTTTACTAGTCAATCAACATCGTAGATGAAATATAGACTACACCGCATCTGATATGCAAAGCATTAACTATCTTTTAGAATGGATAATCAAAACATCATTGAGTGTTAAAAGCAACAACAAGCATGCAAGATGAACAATAACCAAACAAGTGGGATTCTACAATTGTAGATACAACCATACACATGAAATGGTAGAGGCATGCTCAAACTATTCCAAACTAAGCATGAATCACATTTGTTCATCAATAAGAAAGATTATAGACGAATTTCAAATGTAAGTTAGAGAATCAATAGGACATATAACAAAGAAATAATGATACAAGACAAGAAACAAGACTAAGATATAGATGAATGATAAGTTGAATGAGATTATGGATGTGGCCTTTCCTCATTTCTCCTTCTCATACCTTGGTTGTGGATCCTTCACTTAAGAGGTTGATGAATGGTAGAAATGGCAATGGGAGTAGCTTTGGATGGAACAATCAACTAGTGAATAGATTCAATCACTACATGAGATTAAATACAATAAAAAATGGATTAAGATGTGGTTTGATAGTGGAAAAAAGTGGGGTAGCTTTGGATGGAAAAATTAGCTAGTGACTAGATCCATTCACTATAAATGAGTAAATCTAGTAAAAAATGGATGGAAATGGATGATCTTGGAGAAGAAAAAAGTGGGGTGTATTTTGATGGAGACAAACGATTGATTGGAAAGAATTTGTGAAAGTTTTTATAAAACTAAAGGAATAATAAATAAGACAAAATTGTTTGTCAAGAACCATTTATGCCCATTAAAATCCCAAGAACATTCTCTATAGTGAATGACATGGGTATGGAATGAAGTGAAGATGGGAGATCGATGAGTGGTTAATGAATCTTGACAATATGTAGTTATGGTGATAAATAGAGGTGATATGGTGGTAGAGATCTAAGAACATAGCTCCCCCTCCTTTGGAAATCCTCACTACAAGTGATTATTGCACAAGAAATGGCTTCCATAAGGGTGAATGTAGGTGAATAAGGGTTAGGGTAAATAAAAAACTATAGAGGAAGGTCCTTTCGTATTGTATCTTCTTCAAGAGAGTGCCTCTTGAGGAAGAACGTCATGGAGAATTTGTTCCTTACATTATTTTTACCTCCTCTCTATTTAGGATAAATGAGAGAGTACATTCCTTCAAACACGTGCCTCAAGGCTCTTAATATGAGTGGGAGAGTAAAAAAAGGCAGTTTAGAGCTATGGCCATCATTGTCTCTCATGGAACACCTAGATAATGCCCAAACAATAGTATGATCTTTATTTTATTTCTATTTGGTTACAAGACAATTATATTTCCCCTGATGCGGATGCACCTAAGGCAATTTCTATAAGAGATATGTGATAATGTTGTGGGACAAGCATTTTTGTCTTTGGGATAGTTCATGCAAAAATGTACAATATACTTACACTACTTCACCCAACGGGGGAGTTCTCTCATACCTATGCGGAGGTTATAATGTACCTACAAATAAAATGAAATTTAGTTATGTAGTAATCAAGACCAAAAACATTTAATGACCATAATAGTTGAACGATATGAATAAACATCACTCATATGTATAACTAGGAGCTAATTAGTTCTTATCAAAGATCAACCATCACCACACACACTTTATTTGTTCTTGTCCTCAATCATGGATCAAAGAGAAAAGAGAAACAAAGTTTCACAACCAGACATATGAATATTCATAAAGATAGTAAATATTTGGAGGCAACTATCACAAAACCTAAGAAATATTCACTTATTAATCACCTCACATATCTTCTAAAACCTCAAACACTATATCCACACTATCCATGCTTGGATTTCCTACACTATCCAAACCTAATGCCACTCTAAGTGTCCAAATTTTTCTAGATAAATTTATCAACTCACCAAATTCCACCCCATTAACTATGAGTAATGAACATATATGAAAATGAAAATGAACTTGACATACATAAAAAACCCTCTTGAACTATCCCATGTTTAACTCATAGTTTGGAACATGATTAATCTTAGGAAAAAGAGGTTGTTCACCCCCGAGCCAACTCAGTTCACGTTGGTATTCATCACAACACATAACCACAATGTTGTTATCACTTATTGTTTGGATCATGACACATAAAAATAAACTTGGATCCAAAAACAAACACAATTAACAATTAAACAAAAAAATCCATTAGAGGTATGCAATAATCCATTTTTTCATATATCATTGACTATATTTTGTGTAGTGACTTTGTATACATTGTGTTCTATTTTTGTACAATATGTATCATAAAAAATTATAGGTAAAAACCTCTAGAAAAGTGCTAATATTGTTTGTAATTTTCCAATGTTTTTTGTTTATATGTTGTATGATATATAAATATACTAAGAGTATTTCCCTACATATAAATGTGTGCTAGTAATAATGTATTGAAAACGATCTAACATTCTAATAATGCTTATAATGGTTCATAATAGTTAAACTTTTTGTTTAATTTTATGTGTAATTTTTGTCAAATTCTTGTCCTTAGATTTGTGTATTTATCTATTGGTTTCCTAAGTTTCGAAGATGGACTTGGCAATATACTACTACAGAAATAGCATTCAGTGTCGCTTTTCTAGGCGTCGGTTATTAAGGAAAACCGACGCCTATCATATAAGGCGTCAGTTGTTTAAGAAAACCGACGTCTATATTTGAAGACCAGCCAGACACGGGTACCGCTTTGTATTAAGCGTCGGTTGTTTATAAAAAACCGACGCTTAAAGTCGCCCGCGAAATCCATTTTTCGATAAAAAAAAATAGTGTCATTGTCAGCGTCGGTTATATACCTAGAAAACCGACGCCTATGTGCGATGAAAATTTGCGCCGAAAATGTCACTTTCAGTGTCGGTTATCCTTATATAACCGACGCTGAAGGTGGTTCCCGCCAAACATTTTCATGAAAATATCGTCCAATTAGACGTCGGTTGTTGCAAACAACCGACGCTAAAGATGTTTAGGCGTCGGTTGTTGTAAACAACCGACGCTATTTGGGAACTTCATAACCTTCGATCGCCCGACTCTTCCCCTTTCTTCTGTTTCATTGCGAGCGATTTCTCTGCTGCGGCGATTTCTCTCCGGCGATTTCTTCTCCAGCGCCATTTCTCCGGCTAGTTTCTTCTCCGGCGCCCCCTCTCCGGTGCCCCATCTCCGGCGCCCCCTCTCCGGCGCCCCTCTCCGGCTAGTTTCTTCTCCGCCGCCCCTGCTGCCCGCCCCTGCTGCCCGCCCTGCTGCTCCAATCGCCCTGCGCCACCGCCACGCCTGAGAACCGGCGCCGCCGCCACGCCTGGTGCCGTCGCTCCGCGTGCCTGCCCAGTGTGCCGCTGCCTGCCCACCTGCCTACCCACCTGCCAGCTTCGTCCAGCGTCACCCGCCGCCCTAGCTCCTTTCTTCCTGCTCACGCCCGGCGCCACCCCCTTCTTCCTGCTTCAACCACCACTGCTGGGAGATCGCCTATTTGTCCGCCGCCGCTAACGAAAGGTATGTAAGCTGAAATAATTGGGTACTGATGTAATGCATCGAAGTAAATATCCTATTGCTCTTATATACTAGTAATGCATGATTAGTTTTACTGATTTCCTTGCTGCTTTCAGTGATTAATGATTGGTACTACTGGTTAGTATTACTTTAGTGATTACTTTAATTCAACAATTCATAGTTTGTTATTTACAATTACTGATCTGCTTGCCGATTTTAATGATTAGAGATACTGATTAATAGTAAGTATTGATGAATACTTAGTTAATTACTGATTTGTTGATTAGATATGTATAGAAGTTCCTTATAAATATATTTTTTATATACACATACATGTAATTTTGTATAAAATACATGATGTAGTGTGATCTTAAATCCTAGAGTGTACCCCTTTTGTTCTATGATGGTACCTATGACCCTAAATACATCCATAAGGGTCTATTGTATCCTAAAGAAGATTTATTTCTTCCTTCTGCCCTAATTTTTATATGGATCTTAATCTTATATCGCTTACTCATAAATAAGGAAATATCCTCCCTTATGACCACCTTGATGTGTATGTCCCATATAATCCACATGTTGGACCCTAATGATACAAATTTTTTATGTTGAAAATGAATGTATGTTTCAAGTGTTGAACCTAATGTTGGACAATGTGTTTGTTATAGGTGGTACACATTTATTATATAAGAATGACATCACATGTGTTTGTTGGCCTAGAAAGTCAACAATCATTGTTCTTTATATTACTTATACATTGGTATAAATTAGAATGAACAATCACTAAATTATATACTATTTGTATGGAGTCCGGCTTCATTGTAGATATCTATTATTGTGTTTGTTGGCCTAGAAACCCGTCCAAGATTGACTCATTAGGAGTAAATCTTGGATAGTCCCCAGTTTTTGGGACTGTTCTTGAACACCTAATCTCACTTAGGATGTAAGTGTATAATGTGTATTGGGTTTTCGAGAAAATTTTGGTAGCATTTCCCCGTTTGTTCTCTAAGTACATATGTACTTAGAGAACAGCGGGGAAATGCTGTCGAAATTTTCTCGAAAACCCAATACACATTATACACTTACTAGTGAGATTAGCTGTTCAAGGATGGGATAGGTGGTACACATTTATTATATATAAGAATGACATCACATGTGTTTGTTGGCCTAGAATGTGAACAATCATTGTTTTTTATATTACTTGTACATTGGTATAAATTAGAATGAACAATCACTAAATTATATATTGTTTGTATGGAGTCCGGCTTCATTGTAGATATCTATTATTGTGTTTGTTGGCCTAGAAACCCGTCCAAGATTGACTCATTAGGAGTAAATCTTGGATAGTCCCCAGTTTGGGACTGTTCTTGAACACCTAATCTCACTTAGGATGTAAGTGTATAATGTGTATTGGGTTTTCGAGAAAATTTTGGTAGTATTTCCCCGTTTGTTCTCTAAGTACATATGTACTTAGAGAACAGCGGGGAAATGCTGCCGAAATTTTCTTGAAAACCCAATACACATTATACACTTACTAGTGAGATTAGGTGTTCAAGGATGGGATAGGTGGTACACATTTATTATATATAATAATGACATCAAATGTGTTTGTTGGCATTTCCCCGTTTGTTCTCTAAGTACATATGTACTTAGAGAACAGTGGGGAAATGCTGCCTAATCTTTTCCTAATATATACTTGTTTCCTAATATATACTTGTTTTCTCTGATCATAGAATGGATAGATCATGGATGTCCATTCGTAATCGTTGCACCCCAGAGTTTATATCTGGTCTTGATCAGTTTATTAGATTTGCCGAGGAACATAGGAAAAAACCTACATATAGGTTCTACTGTCCATGTAGGCATTGCGGTAACAACTTGAAAGTCAACACTGGTGAGGAAATCAAAAGTCATGTCATGTGCAACGGGATTGTACAAGGCTATACAGAATGGCACTGGCACGGAGAGATTTCAAAATCAAAACCAGTAGATGTCGATAGCAGTGCTTGGGTGGAAGAAGAAATTGCCTCCGATGACATAAATGTGAACGAACCAGTTTCAGCAGACATCGTTGATGCGATGCTGGATAGTTATAGGGTAGAGCACACCGATCCACCTCCTATCTTTACAAACATTGTGCATGATGCTGAGATACCGTTATACACAGGCTGTGCTAAGTTTACGAAGCTTAGCGCTGTGTTGAGATTGTATAAGTTGAAAGCTAACAATAGATGGAGCGACAAAAGCTTCACTTCATTGTTGACTTTGTTGAAAGAAATGCTTCCTGAAGGAAACGAGCTTCCAATCTCAACATACCAGGTAATGAAAATGTTGTGCCCAATGGGAATGGAGGCCAAGAAGATACACGCATTCCCGAATGATTGGGTATTATTTCAAAAGGACTATGTAGATTTGAAAGATTGTCCAAAATGTGGTGCGTCACGGTATAAATTGACGACTTCGGGGGAGTCCAAAACTGGTTCTCCTGCCAAGGTGTTGTGGTATCTACCTATAATATCATGGTTTCAACGCTTGTTTGCAAATCCGAAAGATGCGAAGAATTTGAGGTGGCATGCAGATGTTAAGAAAAATAATGATGGGATCCTACGACATGCGTCTGATTCCCCACAGTGGAAGAAGATTGATCTATTGTACCCTAAATTTGGTGAAGAAGATAGGAATCTAAGACTTGGGCTTTGTATAGATGGGATGAATCCGTACGGGACATTGAGCAGCCAACATAGCACTTGGCCAGTCATGCTTGTTATATACAATCTTCATCCCTGGATGTGTATGAAAAATAAGTACGTTATGTTGTCATTGTTGATATCGGGCCCTAAACAACCCGGAAATGATATCGATGTTTATCTTGAACCTTTGATTGATGACTTAAAGAAACTTTGGGCTGAAGGTGTGATGACCTATGATGCTTCAGCAAGAGAGACATTTCGTTTGCACGCTATGTTGTTTTGCACTATTAATGACTTTCCAGCATATGGGAATTTATCTGGATATAGTGTCAAAGGAGCTAAAGCGTGTCCTATATGTGAAGAAAACACTTATTCAATAAGACTAAAACATGGCGGCAAGACTGTATATCTTGGTCATCGAAGGTTTCTTTCAAAATTCCATCCGTATCGTAGGAAGCGCAAAGCATTCAATGGATGGAATGATGAACGGAGTGCACCTAAACCTATACCAGGGGATGTTGTTTATGAAAGAGTAAAAGACATTGTCAATGAATTTGGTAAGAAATCACAATGTAGTATGGCCACACGGAGTGACAATTCTTCATTCAAGAAGAAGTCAATATTTTGGGATCTTCCTTATTGGAGTTCTTTGACAGTCAGGCATTGTATCGATGTAATGCACGTTGAGAAAAATGTCTGTGATAGCATCATTGGTACTCTATTAAATATACCAGGTAAGACTAAAGATGGGATAAAATCCAGACTGGACCTACGTGAAATGGGAATAAGGTCAGAATTAACAGAATTACGTGAAATGGGTAATAAAAGAACATACTTACCTCCCGCTTGTTACACGTTGTCTAGAAAGGAGAAGAAAACTTTTTGTGAATGCTTGGTAAATGTTAAGGTGCCACATGGTTACTCATCCAACATCCGTAGATTGGTATCAATGAAAGATCTGAAGTTGATAGGTCTTAAATCTCATGATTGTCACACTCTAATGCAACAAATATTGCCTGTGGCAATTCGATCTATATTGCCGAAGCATGTAAGGTTTGCAATTACCAGACTTTATTTCTTTTTCAACAGTCTATGCAGCAAAGTTATTGACCCTGATACTCTCGATAATTTGCAAAGAGAAGTGGTTGTTACCCTATGTCAGCTTGAGATGTATTTCCCTCCTTCGTTCTTTGATATCATGGTACATCTTGTTGTCCACTTGACTAGGGAAGTGAAAATGTTGGGACCAGTTTTCTTGCATTGGATGTATCCCTTTGAACGATACATGAGCATTTTTAAAGGTGATGTTTGAAACCGTTATCGGCCTGAAGGGAGTATTATTGAAGGTTATGTGGCGAGAGAGGTTATGGATTTTTGCAATGACAAGAATATTGAGGAGGGCAAAGGAATTTTGGGATCACAGGTGAAAGTAATCAGCCGTGAGCAGTTGGAACAAGCTCACTGGTATATTTTACACAATATGGACGAAGTGAGTGTTTATATCGAGGAACATACCAATTTCATAAAGAGACAACATCCTCGAGCAAGTTCAATGTGGCTTGCTAGAGAGCATAATAAGACTTTTACTAAGTGGTTTGAAGATAAAGTCTTACATCAACTATCTCAAACACCAAATGATATTACAGAAACTATCAAATGCCTCGCCTTTAAACCAAAACCGAATGTTATGTCTTATGAAGGGTTTGACATTAATGGATTCACATATTACACAAAGCACCAAGATGATAAGAGTGTCGTCCAAAATAGTGGGGTCACTCTTCAAGCGTCGACTATGTACTTTGCAAGTGCAAAGGATAAGAGTCCACGTGAAGCTAAAATGTCATATTACGGTGTCATTGAGGACATTTGGGAGTTTGACTACATAGATTTCAAAATTCCTCTCTTTAAATGTAATTGGGTTGATAACACCAAAGGAGTTATAGTGGATGAATTGGGTTTCACTTTGGTGAACTTTGAAAAGATTGGCGAGAAGGGTGAACCATTCATATTGGCATCACAGGCAAAACAAATATTCTATATCGATGATCCTGCGAATGATAAATGGTCGGTTGTTCTTCATGGTAAAAGACAGTTCATTGAAGATCCTATAGATGAAGAAGAGTACTATGATAAGTATGATGACTCCAGTCCATTCTCAGTTGGGTTGCCCACTCCACAAAATATTGAAGCTAATGATGACTTATATGTGCGCGGAGAACACAATGAAGGATTGTTAATTGATAAAAGATCACAATTTTAGAGACATGTATGTTAATACAAATGCTAAATGTTTGCCTTTTCTAGTTAGTACAAATGCTAAATGTTTGCCTTTTTCTAGTTAATACAAATGCTAAATGTCTGCCTTTTTCTAGTTAATACAAATGCTAAATGTTTGCCTTTTAAATGACATTTTCAGATGGCTGACCATGATGAGCATGATGTCCATGATGAGCATGAAGTCCATGATGAGCATGCTGTCCATGACGAGCATGGTGAGGATACTAATGTAAGTTCTAAAAACATATCCTGTATTTCTATAAAATTCATTATCTTCTAATTATGTCATATATCCTATATTTCTATATTTGGGCTAATTTAGTGTGTTTATTTTTGTCAAATTTTAGGTTGATGCACCTATACCCACTGAAGCACTGGAGCAACTTGATGTGCAGAACCAAACACTTAACAAGAAAAGGGGCATCACTCTGTTGAAGAAGTTATTAGCGCTAAGTGGTAGTGGATCCAAATTGGTGGTGGAGTTTGATAATGGAGGAAATCCAATTGGAGTGAACCGCAATAATTTTGTAAACTATCTTGGGTGTACCACTCGGAGCCATTGTGGTGTTAAATATGATAATTGGCATAAAGTTCCTCAAGGGAAAAAAGACTTGATATGGAAGGATTTATGCGTGAGTTATTATTATTTGCAATTCTATTTTGTAGATTACAAATTCTATTATTTGCAATTCTATTTTGGATACTAGTTAATAACATTTCTATTTTACAAAATCTGTTTGCATTGGATGATAAGTTGCATCGTAAAAATGTGATGCAACGCGCTGGAAAGATGCTTAGGAATTATAGGACAAATCTGAACAGAGAATACATAAAAGAGGGTGATAAGAAGAAGAAGTCAGCCCTTGAACAATGGAACTTCTTGGACAAAGAAGATTGGGACAATTTTGTTGCTTCAAGAAAATCTGAAGAATTCAAGGTATTAGGCGTCACTCCCAGTTTAATTAATATACATTGTATTCACCTATTCAAGATTAACATTTAGTGCTACTAACCAAATCATTAATGTGCATACTAACTAGGCCCTCAGTGACGCACAAAAAGTAAGGCGTGCACTGAATGTGCATGACCACACTATGGGTCCAAAAGGCTATGTAAGCGTTCGCCAAAGACTACAGGCGGAGTCTGTGGCTACTCAGGAGTCTGCTCCTACTCAGGAGTCTGCCACACCCATGCCTCGCCATGATATCTGGATAGCTGGCAGGCAAAACAAGAAGGGTGAAATAAAGAATCCTGTAACTGCTGAGGCGGCTGCAAAAATGGTAAAATACAACTCTTAGAGAAATCATTTGAATATTGATTATTTGTGGTGTTAACTTACCAATTTCTATTTATGGTGATTAGCGGGAGCTGCACGAGCAGAGGAAACAAGGCACGTTCATCCCTCAGGGCACAAGGGATGAATTGACAGTTGCTCTGGGTAACCCAGAGCATCCTGGACGTGTTAGAGGTGTCTACGCTGGTGTTGGCATCAAAGCATTCTTTGGGCCATCCCAGCGCAAACCCAGAGTGGGACTTTCTCAAGAAGAGGTAACCTATTCTTTTTTTAGAATGTTACTGCAAAAGGAAATTCATTAATAAGAAGCTAATGTTTCTTTTATCCATGTATAGCAGAATAAGAGAGTTGAGGATTTAGTTGCTAAGAAGGTCAACGATGTAGTTGCTGAGAAGGTCAAGGAAGAATTGCTGCGGTGGCAGGCATCTCAGGCTTCCAATACACCTATGGCGACCCACTCTTCTCCTGATGCACAGACTGCGAGTAATCCTGGAGACCCATCGCCTAGCACGTCTGCTGTAAGTATTGTTTATGACATTGTAGTTAGTCTTTTCAAGTTGTTATGTTTTCAAGATGATATGTATATATGTATAATATTCTTTACGTAAATTTGTAGGCATTGAAGTCATGCCGCTTAAGAATGCAAGACTACATTGTTGCAGAGGCGCAGGCTTACCCGTCCCTTCCTGGGGCAATGTTTCACGGGACTCCAATGCCACAGGGCTACGTTCGTGTGAGCCTGATACGTGTGTTACCCGATTGGAGAGAAGCTACATTGCCATATCCCCACCCGGATATTGATAGACTTGCTGATGCAGAAGGTGGGGTGATATTGTGGCCCAAAGCAGATGTCGTCTACACGACTGAAATTGTAAGATAAATTTACATTGATTTAGACTGTTAATGTGTATATATGATGTCAACTGATCTGAAATTATATGTACAGGTTAAAAAGAAGACACCAGGAGCACCTAGGCCTCCACTTCCACTTCCCGCATTACCCGATTGGGTTCCAACTGACCTAACATACCCGTTAGGTCCTGCTTGTAGGGGAATGGCATGTTGGCTACGGGCACATAATGTACATTGCCCTATAATTATTTCTTTAGATGCAGATTATGCAGGTCAATCATACGATAGCTCTTTATTTATACAAGATATTATTGAGCTGTTTATGTATGATTGGCTGAATACATCAATGATAGAGACATGGATAAGGTGAGATCTTGTTTATACATCCATATACCTTGTGTAAGATCCGGTGATCTGGTTTCTTATATATTAATGCATACGCCTATATGTTTTGCAGCTACTAAGTCGAAGATCATTGCAAACAATTTGCATTTGATCAGTTGGGATTTTTGATTCCATCATTGATTAGTTTGGTAGCTAAAGACCCTGATAATGTTCAACAATACTATATAGATGCTTTTACAATTTTTGGTCAGCAAAAGAAGACGATAATAATAGCTCCATTCAATGTCAAGTAAGTTTACTTTATTTATAATTTGGACTTAAGAAAATTCCATTTTTATTTTGCATTTTGAGTTATTAATTGTTAACTTCTTACCTCTAGCGGTAGACATTGGGAGTTACTATTTATTGTCCCCGGGACATTCACTGTTTATTATCTAGATCCTGCGGGGAGTACATTGAACCCTAAAATTGGACACGTAATGAGAATGCCATTATTCTGGTGAGAAATATTTCATTTTTATATCCGTTAACATCTTTTATTACATTACTATTTACTTATGCAATTTACTGTGTTATATTAACATGTAGGGGTTTAGATGCATTCAAAAAGGCTGGAGGAAAGGTCCCAAGGAAAAAGAACCAGCCAATAAATTGGGAGAACGTACAAGTAAGTTCCCGACTCCCCGACTCCAATGTATATATCATTGATGTGAATTGTGCTTAGTTGTATTATTTTGTATGTTTCAATTTATAGTGTGCTACACAATACAATGGTTGGGCATGCGCATACTATGTGATGCGATTTATGCAGATGATTATCAAACATGCCGCATTGGACATCGATAGCATACATGAGGTATTATATATAGTCTCATTAGTTAGTATGAAATATATCAATCTTATTTTTATATTATTACTTATATATATACATCATTCTCTTTGCAGGTGTTTAAAACTGACCACACTATAGGTAAACGCTTAAAAAATATACATGCTCCATATACGATGGAAGCATTAAATGAAGTAAGAGAAGAATGGGCAAAAGCCATACAAGCAGTGGCAACTGTAAGATATAATTGGGATGTTGATAGCGATAATGAATGATACTTTGTAAATGAATATTTCTGAATGTTAATATATTTATTTGAATGTTTCTATATGTGTGAATGTGAGAATTGAATTGATGTCTGAATGTATGTACTTGTGTGAAATTTTCCTTGTGACTTTTGCAGGTTTGCGGCCTGTTTGTAGGCTGATATCAATGGATGTCATAAACCTGCAGTTCAGAAAACTGAACTGCAAGTTCTCATCCTGCTGACCAGCCACAGCAGGCCTGCAAACTGATATGAAAAAAAATATATATAAATAGGCGTCGGTTATTTATAGAAAACCGTCAGCAAAGACCTACATCGTCGGTTATGTATAGATAACCGACGCCTGATGTGGCCAAAGCAGTCCTGGAAATGGCGTCGGATATTCGTATCGAACCGACGCCTATTTAAACAACCAGGCGTCGGTCTTTTGGTATATAACCGACACCAAAAGGGTTCGCACCACAGAAAATGGCGTCATCTAGGACACTTTATGCGTCGGTTATCTACTAAAAGACCGACGCTACATGGAATATAGGCGTCGGTCTTTTAGTAAATCACCGACGCAGAAAGTGCCCTAGATGACGCCGTTTTCTATGGCGCGAACCCTTTTGGCGTCGGTTATCTACTAAAAGACCGACGCCTATAGGTTAAATAGGCGTCGGTTAAAAAACCGACGCCGAAGTGTTTGACCTTTAGCGGCGCCCACATAGGCTTCGATCGGAAACCGACGCCAAATGGGGTTAAAAGACCGACGGCAAAGGCCGTTTCTGTAGTAGTATATGATTCCATTTTACACCAATTTATGCCCAAAATGGGAACCCCCATGGGTCCATCTATTTTGAGGGTTTCACAAAGTGATGACTCCGCTCAATACAAAAAAATGGTGAATAATTACCTAGGAACCTAGGTGTCACATAATTTGTTTTTGAGTTTTAAGTCTTCAATGCATAGACAAATATATGAAATTAACCTATAAATAAGCTCATCAAAGAGCACAACATTCCCTGGCCTATTTGCTTGTTCAAAACCATGCATGCATGGGCCAGTAATTGATGCACGCCTATGTATGGTGTTTTTCTTTATGTGTAACCAATAGAAATATGCATTCATTGATGTTTTAGTATTCACAAATACGAGCCTACATAGTGGCCTTCCTTTTGTCCAACTCAAACTTCATAGTACATAGATCTAGATGTCAAACCTTTTGAGGTGTCGTGTAGTACACGAGGACTTGATGCCACTTATACTAGAATCTTCCTTCTCGTAATAACTATGAACTGACATTTTATCACAGAAATGAGGTGTTGAAATAATCTACGCAGACTCGTATCCATCATATGATGCAAAGTGGGGAATGGTAGCAAACAAGACACTAGGTTTGAAAAATGTTCGGTTCACTAGTACTGGTAGGGACCGTTGTGCAAACAAATAATCCTTAGCCCCGAGTATACCCACTCCCTTATACCTAAGTTTGATCGTAGACATAATAACCATGAGGTATGTTTAGCCGTTTAGAATAGGGACTCCAACCTGGTGACCCTAGAGACCTAATCAGGGTGAAGATAATTATAGCCCTAGAACATATTTAGATAGCCACTAGTAATTGCACATGCTTTGCATGGGACCCCTATGTATACTAATTGGATAAATTTGTAAAATTTATGATTGAAAGACACAACAATGATGATAAACTTGATATGAAAAATATTGGTCAATATTACATTTTATCTTTATTGTTTCTTATTTTAATAAGTCTTATACAATTATCTCCAACATTAATTGGTCACTTGGGTTGGTACTTTTGTTCTTTTTCTCAAGAATTTTTCTTTCTTAGTTTTTACCATCATGTTTATTTGTTTTTATCATGCTACTACTCCAACATGAATGCAAGATTTTGGATCATCTGTGTTCTTGTTTTTGTTTAATATGTATAATTGTTTTATGTCCCAGGAGTATGTTGAATGGTTGTTTGGAATAGTTTAAAGGAGTCATAATGTGTTACCATTTATTCATTATGACCACAATAGCATTGATTTCATCATGTTTGGTTGCATTATTCCATGATCAAGCTTTTTAATATATGTAGTTCCAAGTATAGAAATGACCACAACACATCACACTATTAACCTATAAAATTTGTAAATTAATTAAAAAATGTCTCATAAAAATGAAAATTAAATTAGCCATTCTCTATTTAAGTAAAAATGTAATAAATACAATATATTGATGTAAGCAATGTTCATCTTATTTCTACTTGAATAAGTGAATACTTTCTTCTTGTTCTGGGAACTAAATAATACATTACTTTTGTAGACAACATATCCTTGCAATACTCATCATCTATGTCATGGATTGGTTATCAGAGGTTCTTCCTGAGAGATGGCCCTATAGGTAGCCTTGTGCGATCTCTTTCTATCTTCGATATTGCACAACCTAGAAGTCATCAACAACCTTGGTGTTTCTAGTATAAAGGTTCCTTCGAATAGTGTCCATTATGTTGTTAGTGGAATCTTGAGATCATTGGACCTTCTTCTATTTAGGGTTTTGGTCCCAATTGACAGCTTATTTTGTCTTTGTTAGCCTCTACTCAAGCTTTTTGTGGTTGAGAGGTATAAACTTCAACCAAAATGCTAGAGAACTTTTGTGGATGTCTCATTATGTTGGTTTCATAAATTTTAATGGTCTTCATGATGACATTGCTAATGTCTTTAAGGAGACTTGTCTAGAAGAGATGCATTGGAATGTCTGGAACTCTTGCCTAGACAACCGGTTAATGACATATATTCTTCATTATCTTGAAGAATTGGTCCCAGGATTGAACGTATTGTAATTTCTAAAGACGGCCTAGGGACCATTTTCAATACTTGAATGTAATATTCTTGGCTCGATAATTGGATGACATTGATCCATAAGTCCAAATCAACAATTTTATGTTGGTCCTTTTCTACCATAACACTTGGATGTGATTTCTAGGGCTTGAAACCCAAGTGTCTTGTCGATAGACTTGATGATTAAAACATATTTCCATGGACTTATCATGGGTTGTAGGCCTCTGGGCCGTCTGTGATGATTGGGATATCACGACTATGAACTATAGTGATGTCTTTGGGGGTTTGAGTTTCAGAGTGTGTGTCGTAGGGGCGTGCTTATTTGTATAATTTCTTGGCGGGAAGTTTTAAGTTGAAATGTCTTTTTGATGTGTGTGTGTTTCTATCGTATTGTTGGTTCATCTTTGTATTTCTATGGATATTTGATGGCATAGCCTGGTAATGATTGTTACCAATATGAGATGAAGAATTTTATTTTTTATAATCATGTGGTTGAGGTGGAGGATCATTGTCAAAGGAGCTTTGGCCTCCTCTTCTTCTCCCCCTCCAAGCCACCTCTCCTTAACCCTAAAACTATTGCCAACCTCCACTACGAAAAATATGGTCTTTAACTACAAAAAAAATTGTAGCGAAACCCCCAAAATTTGTAGCCAAAAACTTTGGCTACAATTATCCTTACATTTATAATATATAGCTAATACCCGTGTAGCTAATTGTTTAGGCTACATTTTTCAAACTTGTAGTTAGTTATGCCTCTGGCTACAAATTCATATGTAACCCTAATTGTAGGTAAAAATGTCCTTACACATAAAAATGTAGTTTCCATTGTAGCCAAATGTATGACTACAATTCAATTTGTACCTATAATATGTAGGGAGAGATGGAATTGGTTACAATTGTATTTGTAGTTCATGTATAGCAAAAATTAGCACTTTCTACACATGTAATTATAGCTAGTGTGTAATGAAAGACACCATGTACTATACATACATATGTAGTGAGAGACATTATGTAGTCAGTCAGTCGCTTGCAATTATAGAGGGGTTTTCAATACAAAATTGTGAACAATGATAGTTTTATTTATATTTGAACAATGAGTACACATGGGGAGGACATTAACCTGGCCCCTGTTTTACAATATGCATGGAGAAAAGACACAAGTATACAATATATTCTTCTGATTACATCTATGCACTGCAGACTACAAAGCACAATATAAAGAGGGCTCATCTCCCTTAGTTCCTCCACCTAATTCACAGTGAGTTCAACAGCCCTATGAATCTCATCTTTAGTGGTGAATCTTCCAATCCCAAACATGGTAGAGGTATGTGCCATGTCCTCATCAATTCCCAGAGCTCTCAACACATAGGACTGAGCATAAGAGTTACAGCCTTTCCTGTTGGCAATTCATGTAGAGGTTCATGTATGGTTAGTTTTGGTTGGTGAATATGGATCATAACATATTGCCATTTCTTCTCATAATCTATACGTTCTATACTTTTGTATGTTGTGGATCTCAAGTGCCATCAAGTTGATGGGAGCATCCACTTTGCGTGAACCACCATGGATACCTACATAGAAACATACAAGTTTTGAGATATAGCTCACGAAAGAAACAAAGAAACATAGTTTCTCCTACTCATAACTTACCTATTCGATAAACTTTCTTCTCCCAGTGCATTTAAGAAAAGCTCCTACCTATACATGATGACCTCTATAGCACATAAAAATGTAGTTAAGGATTAACATTGCTGGAAAAGAAGTGAAAGAAGCATTAAGAGGACTCAAAATACCTCGATGTGAATTTGAGAGATCCAATTTATCCCAAGTAACCGTGATAGAATCTATACAAAAAGAAGCCCAGTACCCAAATCATGCAGAACCAAATAGAATGTAACTCATAGTAGACAAAAGATAATTGTAACAACAACCAAAATCTTGGCATCATGCCTCTTTATGTTAGCAACTGTTTTCATCATTGCATTAAATATAGGTAAAACACTAGTACTAGGAGGGAAGGGAGTTGGTGTTTTACCATAAGCATGCCCACATGTTGATGTATGTTCCTTTATCCAATGATGATAGATAGCCACAAGCATAACACAATCAAGTTGATTTCAGGGACACGTACTTGCCAATATACTTGCTTTAAGGTGCGGGTTATGTTGGCACAAAATGAGAGCACGCCATTGGCTGAATAACCTAAAGAATATGTTAAATAAGTAGGTTAGAAGAGTGAGTTAGAAAATGTCCTTTAAAATTGGAAAAAGCTAACAAATTGGAAATGACTAGATGCATGATATCATGTTCTGTAGCCAGTACAAATAAAAAGAAGAGGGCGACAAACTAAAAACATGGGATTTTAGGCCGTCGTTGATAAAGCATAGCCATCAAACGGCTTCCCTTTTTTTCATAGTATAGGCTAATGAGATGGATACAAGCTCACTTTCTTCCTTCTCACATTCAGACATTCTTGAGTAAGTTCTGCATGCAAGATGAAGGTTGCAGATAAAGGGAGGTAGCTTGAGACCACAATAAGGTCATGTTGATTCAATGCAAGGTATGCATGCAAGCTTTCATGTGTACCACATCTAAATCGACGTACAAGAAGAATACCTAAGCAAAGAACAAAGGGAGACCTGTAACCGTCTTTCCTTGCCTCAAACAAGTGATGTTCTGTTACTACTAGACCAATAAATAAGGAGTTAAAGGGAGATAAGTTTTAGGATAGCATAGTTCCTTATTCAAGGTTTTCTTATAGTTACTTCTGTTGTGTTGGGGAAATAAGAGAGTGATTAGTGTACATTGGTAATTCATTTAAGTCGACTTAGAATACATTACCCAAACAAGGAACAACAACCAAGCCCCAAAAGAACTGAAACTCTGCAGCACAATGACTTCTTCATATAGATTCACAAACTGTCCAAATTTTGAATATCTAAAAGGGTTGCAGATAGGAAGTGTATATATACAACCCATTTATAATTTCTTACAACCATAAAGTGCCTTATTAGCATAAAACAACTACTTTTGCAATCACAAACTACTGGAAGAAGATTCTATCCATTACCTCAAGAGGCATCGTGTAGCAATGCCCATAAACTTAGCCAGGCAACTTCAACAGCAAAAAAGAAGAGGCAAACTTCTATTCCAAGAAAAAGAGCATATAGAAATGCTAGGTACACAGTCGAGATCCATCTCAAAACGATTAGCAAATATCAGACTAGGAATCCATGATCTGAAACATCACAGTTCATTAAAATAGGGTCTCAATCCCAATAGCAACCCTACTTATTCATGAAGAGCATAGCAAAGAATAATGTACTCTCTTCAATGAAGAGACTGTGCAACCAACCATTGCGACGTTGAAGAGGACCTGAAAAGCAATGAATAGGCAGTGTTTCAGCAATGACAGTGTAAAAACTCTAGCCAACAGAGCTGAATGCGGGTGCCAGATCCTACTGGAGGGTGTTGATAAAGCTTACACTGATGTTGTGAGTTTGAACAAAAGATTAGTCAGTCTTGGTGCCTTATTGGGAGATCATAATGATGTCATTCTGTTGATAGCTGCAATGAAATTGAAAGACAGCTAGGAGTTGTTCATAATGATGTCTTACACAACTCTTAATCACTCATTCAATAGAACAACAAATTTGTGAATAACAAAAAATGCTATTATGAATTTAACTTGGACCTCTGATCAAAGTGAGTGAAGTGACCATTATGGTCAAGATACCTCATCAACACTTAACCATCATCAAAACATGTATAGATCACGTCTAAAATAGATGATGAGCATCAAGGAAACCATGATTTTGGAGTCCAATGATAGAGCAAATGTCTGCATTATAATAACCTTATGTGCAGAAATCTGAATTGTTAAAAGTGCCTTGTGGAGTCCATTCCTCTACTAAATAATAACAGCGTTAGGTGCCAGTAAGAAAAAAATCTTGAGCATAAAATTTCTACAGTCAGCTTTCAAAAATCCTACAAATATTGTTGAGCTCCTTTTCCTATATGGATGATAGGACAACTGAAACTCAAAGCTGTAGTGTATAGAGTTTAGAATCTAAGAGTACAACAAATGATTGATAGAGCAACCCCCATCCAATCCATCGAATAAAATGAAACTCAATGCTGCAATGTATAGAGTTTAGAATCTAAGAGTACAACAAATGATTGATAGAGCAACCCCCATCTAATCCAACTGTAAAGTAACTAAACATTATGTAACAACATATAAATGCGAATGGAAATGCAGAAACATATAATATGAGAACTACTTCTTTTCTACCACATAGGACTGCAATTTCGCAGTCTGTGTTTACTTTATTCCGGATTTTTCATAGTTTGCCTTCAAACTATAGGTTATGTCTCAGTGGAACTACAAGCTACCCACATTAAGCAGCAAGTAGCAATCAAAGTGGGTTTTAGTACAACAAAATCATGTGATTAACTGTGCTCCAGGTAGAGAATGATACAACCTTAGGTTTCAAAATGATAAATAACATGATGAGATGCCAAAAATTGTTAGCATGTGTACCTCTGAATACCTTTGTAGGGGCTCTTAGTCACATGGTGAGATGCCAAAAATTGCTTTTCTCAAAGAGACCCTTTCAATCGAGGCCAAGCCCAATGAACTCCAATAGGTTGGATCCATGCCTAAAAAGTGAAAGAGTTCTCAAATGTTACCAATTAGGTAACCATAGACAACATTTTGGACTGAAAAAAACAGACTAAATGGCCTAAGATTAGTGTACGATACTAAGATTCCAGCAATATAGATGTAGATCGGTAGCCTAAGGATCCATCACAAGGTAAAACCTCCAAGGCAGATTGAAGACTGTCGTGGACTTTAGAACTGAAAAAATAGTCTAAATGGCGCTATAACTATCATAATCAGTTATATAGAATCACACAAAAATGCTTCAATCTTGGCTACTCCATTCTTTTCTGGCTCTTCCTATAGCAATGGTTGCATTTCCCATTCTGCTCACAAAGAATTTCATGTTTACTACCCCATATAATAAAAACATCAAAATTCTGATTTGTTCCTGTACACAGCTGAACTCATAGCTAAAACATAGAAAAGATAAAAAAACCACCTCTCTCAATTTCCTGATTGCTAAATTCTGCAAAAATTATATAGACATAAATGTGTCAGCAAGTTGACACCATAGTCTGGGTGACAACTGACACTATTATCAAATGATCTGTTCATGGCGTAGATATCTTTGGAAGAAAGCAACAATTACAACATATGTTGATATGTTAGGGACTAAAGTTGGAAGGGTGCTCTAATACCTCTTCCAGTTTGTTTTACAGACAATTAAGAGTTAACCTACTTCACTACAATCACACACAGTTGCACATCCCCTTTCCCAGTGAAGAATGGTATCTAAACAAGAAATCCTACTAGATCAAAGTACGAAGATACATTCCTTCAAAAGCTGAAAATGTAATCTACTTGGATTGTCCATGAGGCCATTAATTGTTTTGTTCAAGTTCTTATGTTAGGCTTCTTCTCCTAATCTTCCATAGATTCCACTTCTTTAAAGGGCTACTTTCAGCTAGTTCAAGTCAAGCATAATATCTAATTCTATGACAGTATACTTAACATTTAAAATGTGAACAATGTCACACATAGCAAGCTCATGGTGAGGAGAGATCATTGTTGCCCAAGGAGAAAATGTGGATATTGTACAGTCCAATCAGACTCCTTTGAGATATTGTGATGTTAATAAAGTGTTGCGAAGATGTATCCTTATAATCCCAATGGCTCTCTCTTAGAAATTATAGCACTTTTCTAACCAGATGGAAGGCATATTCCTCTAATGCCAATTGTTGAACACTGGTTATGGTAATTGATGCAGTTTCTTTCAGAATAGAAACTTTACATAACATGACCTAGTTCTTGGCTATGGATGTTTTAGAATGCTCAAGAATGAATCTCCTATTTATACATGAATTGGTATTGTATATGGTGGAGACAATAGTATGCCCTGCTCTTGAGCATGTCATAGTAGTAATAATGAGAGTAATTATAAAGACAGAAGACCACCTATTCAGTCTACATGGTATTCACTAGTTGGGTGAACTCGTCGCTGTATGAGCGTGTCTTGAAATAGCACCAACCAGGTAGCCTAGCTCTATAGAACCATATCAATCCCAGTAGTATAGTCAAGTATGAGAAGTTCAAATATCCCCTAAACATAAGCAAAAAATTGAAGGACCTGAAATCTATCATTTTGGTGGAATTTGAAAATGGAAAAACAAGTTAAATTTGGTTACATATAGTGGTACTTGGGTGTGGTTTTCAAAAAAATTATACAAGTTTTGCGACCGCCTTTACTTTTTGTTTACAGAATAAACAACTCAGTCCAAAGTAAGAAGTAAGCTGCAATACAAGAATGTTTTATGTTAAATTTGATACAAGAGTTGAAACACAAGCAAGTTGATCGATAAAATAGGAAAGGCATTCAAGAAAAATTATAATCAGCAGCAAAGAGCATGCTCTTAGTGATAAAGTTGATGGATACATGTAAATAAATATTAGAATCTTAAAAGGGATTCAATAGAATATCTTAGAGTATGATAGATATATTTATCCCAGAGCACTAGATTCAAAAACCTCAATCAGATTATCAGTCAAAAGATAATATATCAAACCTAGAAGCGAAAACACCCATACTTGTATAATCATTTATAATAATCATCCACACAATATTAACTGCAATCTGTTTTCCTTGGGACACTTTAATTTCTCTATATCCAGATCTATGGAAGATATCTAAAGCATCTACATTGATATCAGTAGGTTTCCTATTATTAATAAAATTAGAAGCTTCTTGACGAAAATAAAAAGTATCTATCTTATTTATATTATGAAAATGATGCTTATAGTTAATGTTGTAATTAAACAACTTTTATTATATCGAGTAGGACAGTAGATGGGGTATATTGCTACTCAATCATGTACAGAAAAGAACCTAGTATGCAAAATTGATGAACTCCATCATGTAGAGATTCCTTTATTACATCTCTCGAATTGTCATAAGTTGAGGATACATTAGGTGGAACTGTACTTCAAAAGATAGATAGCATAGCAAATAAATAAAGCACGTGTTGTAATAATAAGGTGTAGGAAACAAACCAAATCAATGCTAATGTATAACTAGTTGAAAGATGATGTTAATATCCCTAAGAAAAACCATTATCCCATACACAAATGAAGAATGTAACATTATTCAAAATTTGTCCTCTAGGTTCACCAGTTCAGAGATGATGGCATTATTTTCAAGAGGGACAACTCAGAAAAAGACTTGATAGAAGGTTCCTCAAATAGTCCAGAAAATAATACCAGTCCTTACTGAATTGAGTATTACATGTGTCAACAAATTTCCAAGAGGCTAAAGATAGATAATGAGATTCCATGTTCAAACATAGTAGATATGGCAAAGTTGATTCACAACATCTCTCGAGCATGAAAAAAGAACACCATCAATAAATACTAACATCAATATAGAAAAAGCCTCATTCAGACTAACCTCAGCCACCAAATGAGACACATGCAACTACAAGGCTCGGTCAACCTCCATACAATAACATGTAATGAGCTTGACATGTTGATTGTTCTTTGATTTTGCTCAGCCTAAATCTTCAGTAAGGAAGCACCACCTCCCAAATAACATGAAAGGCAACGCAATCGCAACAATATGCATCAATAAGAACAATAAAGGGAGGAGGTAGGAGGGTTAGGCAGTGGGGTCAGAATGATGCCCATACCATACAACTTTAGAAGGAGATCTAAGTTACCATTCTGAAATTGTCATCTGGGGAGGTTCTAGTTCAGTTGGAGGCTTGAAGTTTGGAAGTAATTAAGATCCTAGTAAAATCTTACAACAAGGTAGAGAACTTTGCATATTACAAGAAACTTGAATTTGAGTATGGTCCAGTGATCTGAATAAATGTTGAGATGTTCCTCGAGAATAATGCTATCTATTTTGCTGACTCTACCACATTCACTTGTAAAGTGGCTCGTTCTGATGCTTTTCTTAAAGATCACATGATTTTTCACTTATATTTTCACATATATGTTCTTTTAAAGAAGTGTACAATTACTTACTGCACTTGATTCTTCTCTGAAGACAGGTTCTGCCTTTTGTTCTTGGCATTTCTCTGATAACAGTTGCATTAGATGCTCCCTTTTGCAATTAGACCTGATGATATCACATTCACTTCAAAAGAGGGTTGATCTCATAACGGTCATCTAATAGTTAACTAATATCTGCACATATGTTTCTCTTGGAATGTATAACTTCTTTATGATATAAAATTTATAATATTACTTTTTCTCTCCTTCACCTTTTGTACATTTGTACTAAAAGACTTGTAACCCTTCTTGAAAATACAAAACAAGAAAGTGAGTTTTGGCGACCAAAAAAACTTATCAAAGGTATTGTATAGTGCAATGTCTATTTGAGTACTTGATAGTTGATAAACCACCCTTAGGCAATGGGGGATCTCCAACCAATGTGAAACGTCAACCCTGGTCAAGGCTAGAGGCTAACATCACAATAATCAAAGATCATGTCCGAGCTTACCTTTTGTTTTACAAGATTTTTCCTTGGTTCAGTTGTTGTCAATAATAAGTATAGATAGAATAATAGGCTGTCACATAAAGGCTTGACACTGTTTCCAGATTTGTGACAACTAAGATCCTATATCTTTATTGAACTGGAATCATCAAAGAAGCAACTTTTCTAAAATTCTAATTCTAAAAATAACAACCTATGAGTTGATCAAATCTGCCAACCTAAAATTCATACTGAAGGATTTCACTCTAGATTTGTGATTGATGTAAAGTTATCTAAGGTGTATTCTATATATAGGCATTAGGATCTTGGAAAAATATTTCAATACCACTTACAACCCAACTATTTGTGTTTTTTACATAATATAGTGATATACTTGTGGTGTTCTTATCATAATGATGCAGTCCTAACCATTCAGAAACCAGCCAATCTCATAATGTTGCAATACTTACCATTTTATATGAATGCAACCAAGATATAAGGCTTTGTCACAAACTGATACAAAAGCCATCTGATTTAACCCCAACTATACTCGAATAATATGGATTCTTATATTCAGTTCAGATGTAATGAATCTAGAGTTTCCTTCTGAACTCTTCATAGATTAATTTCTTTGATTCCATAACATCAATTCAGACTTGTGTACTTTCTAGTCAACGTTGTACATCCAATTGATTACATCTATATATTCTTTCAGTAGGTACACATAGCCTACTACTTTTCATTATGTGCTAGTAACAATGTTGAAGTTGTGAAGATTGATTGATGACATAAAAGGGAAATTGAAGAGTTCTAATTCCAGTCAACTATCTAAAATTGTTAGATCATTAAAGAACACTCAAGATGGGATGCCAGTCTTTGTTGAGTCCCTCTTTAAGGGTGTTGGAAAATGACTTGCAAAAGAGGTTGTCAAGAAGAAGACATTCCTTGTTGTTGTGGTCCCTAACAAGTCCTCTCATATGGTTCTACTCCATGCCTTGAAGGTGTTCCTTTGCAAGAAATCTGACCCTTATGTGGTGAAGGAATCTCAAAATAATGACTGAAAACCAGCATATTTGGTCATCATTCATCACAATATAAGTGTTCAATGAGATGCCCATTTAATATCACTAGGCTAAAACATATAAAAAAAGATAGGCATTAAGAAATAGATAGCTCAACAACTTAATCACGTATCTACATACCTCAAGGGTGATATCAACAATGCTAGGTAGACAACAGAGCAACTGAAAAAACTTGAGTACAATAATGACAGGAAAGCCACTCGGACCATTTTGGAGAAATGAAGGAAATCATTTGTACAAATGAATAGCCAATGCAACTGCTATATTTTCTAATCAGATGACAAATATCTATTTTATTTTCTAATCCGAATTGGTAATATATAACTCAAATGAGAACCTAGAAATTTAACGGACAAAAATAAGAGGAAAACAGAGATGTATGAGCCTAGAGTAAGAGAAAAATTATAGGGGAGGTTTTGATAGCATAACTTCGCCTCCCTTTTTTATTCATCCACTAAGATGATTAATGAATCAGCTCCTAATGAAGTTGGAAGTTCAAGGTTGACTCAACAATCAAAAGCTTCTCTATCATTTACAGAAGAAGTATGTTGCTTGGAATAAATCGACATGAGCCCCATACTGAAGAATGGTTTCTATTTTAGTTGGTTTTACCACTAAAGAGAATACAATCTCAGACTTGACATTTGTGTTATGTTGATGAGCATGCAATCCCAGACTTGACATTTGTGTTGTGTTAACGAGCATGTCATCTCAGACTTGACATTTTTGTTGGCCACATACTATGAAAATTAGCAATTTACATCAGGGGGACTGTAATGAGGCTAGAAGCTCCCATAAGATATGATCAAGAAGAGTAAATGCATAAGTAATTGCTGGATGCCTGAGTCGAGCATTAGGTGCGTGAAGAACACAGCCAAAGTTAGCCTCAAACCATTAAATCATGCTTAAAATCAATGTAGATCAGCACAGATGGCATATCCAGGAATATCTTGTAGAGAAAGAAAGCTACAATAAAATCAGTTTGACTTACCATAGATGCATCAAATACAAAAAGTTTCTCCCCGGTTGGGATGTGGATTGACTTTGGTTCTACTTCACCCTTCAAAAGATTGATCACCAAGTGAATGTTAGCAAATGTCCCACGAGCCATTATTTCATCATTTATGCATTTACTTCCATACGAGTTGAAATCTCAGCGCTCAACGCCACGTTCAAGAAGGTATTTTGCAGTTGGGCCATCCTTGGGAATGCTTCCAGCTGGAGATATATGATCCACTATGCTAATGACATCAAAATTTAGTAAAAATTATGCATCCTTAAATCCATGATATCTAAGAGGTGCTATTGTCATATTCTATTAATATGGAGGCTCATGGATATAGGTATATGAGAGAAAATCCCAAAATGAATGACCAACATCACCTAAAAAGATCTCGAAATAAACGATCATCAATCCATTTTTTGAGCATATGTTGCTATCATTAGGTTGAATAAAAAACCTCAAGCTCCTTCAAAAAGATGGCATGGAGACTCAAACAAGATGCTACAACATCTACACCATATACAATAGTCTCTGTCTTCTCAAAGGTTTTACATTCTCAGCAGGAACTTTCTCTCCAACAATCTTTCCAGAAACATTGCCTTTTAAAAACAAATATTTATACTAGTGTGTTTTTGGAAGCTCTTCATAATATTTTTTGCAGTCATAATTAAAGCTAAAAAACACAAAATGACATTTTTAGATAGAAATATATATAGAAGAGCTCACTATTAAAGAATTTTCCCAGCTGACAAAAATATTTCCATCGATTGCATTGAACATGTATATATAGGTGCGCCTCTACAAGAAAATTTCCAGACAGCTATGTGTCAGCTCGGTACATATATAGGTGTACATAAACTTATTTGTATTGAATTGACTATGTATATACTCAGTTGAGATTGTTTGATCCAATTTGGGTGGTATTTCAGTTCTAAGTTTGCTATGTCGTTGCTCCATTAAGTTGACAATAAATCTATGTTGGAGAAGGTCCAAAATCTATAACTGAGAAGAAACCCTGTTACAGGTAATGCATTTCCTAATCTTCATATCATATACTAAAACCATCTCATAGAAAAATCTCTCTAACAAACAAAAGGATGCCAATCACCTCCAATTCAGCCAATTGATATATAGAAAAAGACTAGCTTGAGATAACCATATTCTTATGTTTTCCTTGCCATATATAATGGAAAAAGGGTACTTTAACAATTAACAAAGCATGAATCAGTTATGTAATTGAGTAGAACCCTACAGGAGGTGATCTATTTATAGAAATTCAAATTAGATTGTAAAACCATCTCATGCTAATATTTTGTAAAACATATTCTAGAGAACAAGCTAGTATCATCGTATGATTTCTATCCACAGTGGCTCTTTACAAGTTTTATATGTAATTAATATTCACATGTACTAACCAGTCTCCATGAATACTACCAAATATTTCATATGGTGTACTAATCTATTTTCCAGAGGCCTGCGAGTGGTGGTGGTGGTTTGTAGGCCACATCTATTTGCACATAAATTCTAGCTGGAGTTGGAACTTGGAAGCCCATGGACTTCCTTTCCCCTTGTTGTGCGGTGAAATGTTGTTGATCACTCCCCCAGTCCCTATATGTGATCCGCATAAACCCTTCTAGAATCACTGACTCAATCATTCCTATAACTTCTCTGCGGTACATGTATTCGCCATGTTGACATTCTAGTGGAAAACTTAGCCAACCTCTAAACAAAGACATCAAAGTTCAATCAAGAAGGTAGTTAAGGTTTATTGCAGTACAAAAGATAGTCTCTCTCTTAGAGTGTCTGTCAGTTGGTGCTATTTGTTTAGAAATTTAAAATGACTTTTATCATTGTTTGCATTGTTGCCTTTTGCTTATCCATCTATTGTCTAAAATGGTATTTGAAACTGTGCGAGCAGATTGGTCAACTGATGCAAATATTGGGCTAGATTTGGCATGTGCTTTACTGTCAGAGTGTTTCTTTTTGACATAATGAATGTTGCAGCATGAAGCCAAACTCATCCCGTGCACATGTCGCAGTAGTAAGCAAAGCAGTTCAGAGATGAAGAGATAGATGCCTTGAGAATGGTCGCATGAGACAACCAAACAGTGATATATACATGAAGAGCACTTAACATATAAAGAAGAAGGTTGAAAGAAGGTTGTAGCGCTCATGATAGGATCAAATACAAGAATTTTGTATGTTAAATTCGATCCAAAAGTTGAAATACAAGCACGTGATCAGACTAAACTTGAATGATATTCAAGAAAAATTATAATCAACAACAAAGAGCTTGTCATCAAAAAATTAGAAACACACAACAAACATGAAAAAAGAATCTGTTCAGCTTACACACCATTGGCATAGATTCCCTTGAAAACAACATGAATCCATGCTTATAACTCGAAAGTTGCACTCCAACTCCCTTTTCCTAGGTGGCACAACTGGAAGATCGTCCCATATCCTATGAAATTATTTTTGAAGAGCAAATCAGTAAATCTTTGTTATATGTCTTACAACAAATAAAACATTTAGAAGCATTACAAGATAGGAGGTAAGAGACTAAGAGCATCACCAATCAAGCAATATGTATGTGTCAGTTTAAACCATATATAACATATATGAAAGAATGTGAATCAAACAATTGCTGTACACTAACTAAATATCATAAAATGTGGATGATAATAGTTATTATCAGTTACAGAATAACAATGATAGACAACTATCTTAAAAATCCGACCTGGGTGTTCTGCTCCTGCAAAATATTCATGGAGATCTAGGTGAGTTTGAGAGCAGTTGGATGTTCTGCTCCAAGACGCAAAGCACATTCTTTGGTCATTTTGTGAGAACCCTGTAGTTAAATATTGTCCCCTGCAGTCGCGTATGTCATCTGTTCCTACTGACATTTTTCCGTTAGTCCCTCTAGTAGATGTAAGACAATGCACAAAACCCCAAGTCAATTACGCCACTTTTTAATTCAGTTGGTGTACGAGTGATTGTTGTTACCGTGGTTAGGAGATCCATGTGCCAATAGGAGAAAAAGGCCTATGGGTATCAACGGAAGGTTTGGATAAGGAGAAAGCATACCCGATGGTAGTCTGACACAACTTGGAGAACAAATTATGTTATCATTCTCCATGATGCGATCCGGTCCATAATCGAGTATAGAATAATGGCAGGTGCGGTTCTCTTGAATGTGATGGTAAAAGCCTCGAGAAGATCTTTCTTGAGATCTCAATCACATTGTGCTTTTACGGCACCAAATAGATAGCTACTAGAGATGTTATCCACAAAGAAAACAAAGTTAGTAGGATCATCTGTAGGGATGGAGCCTGGTAAAACAACGAATTCGACAAAGAGGAAACCGTCTTTATTTAGGGATTGAAAATGGCGGGGATGTTTTGGTCTGGGAAACACCGGCAAGAAAATTCGAAGTGTTAGTGTGGGTGGGAAAATTGAAAAATGAAAATTTCTCTTTATGATACCGAAACTTTATGTAGTTTGGTTATTTAAAATGTAGTTGATATGTAGCCTTAGGGTAATATTATTTTCAACTACATTCGTCTTAGTTACAATCTTTTAAATTGTAAAGAAATGTAACATCTAACTACATGTATGGTAAATGTAGCTTCATTAAATGTAGCCAATTTGTGTTTTTCTCGTAGTGCTCTAACAAACAATATTCTGAGGTTTAATATGATGTATTCTTGAACTTGTTATATATTCTAATTTATAATTTTTTCTTATCCATGTAAATTTCTCATATTAGAATCAGTTGAATATTTATTTGAGTGATATAGTTGTCTTGAATATGTATCCCAAGTACTACGAATGCTAATTCAAGGGTTTGTTATACTTGTAAAATAGCGAGTTTGAGACAACATCTACTACCCTATAGAAGAAAATGACTTGAATTCATTTTATAACAAATGAATATCAAAATGAAAATTCTAGAAGAAGAGGTAGTGTCTCCTTGAAAGATGATAGTATAGATACCAACTACACATTTTGAACTAATAATAACACAAGCTCCTAGGTATTTCTTGTCTTATGAAAATATTATCTTAGGAGTTATTCCAATTGTATGTATTATTTGCCCCTTATTTAAGGGAACTTGTGGATGACACATTTCATTGTAAGGTTTTTCTTATAGTGTGAATATTTTCTTAGAATTTGGCTTTAAAATATTCACATTTCTTTTAGTTCTAAAAAATGCTATTTATGGTGTCCATGAACTGACCATGGTGTCAAGAAGTTGACTTCATACACTATAATTAAAATATGAAGGTTAAGTATCAAATGAGACTTTGAGGAAATAATTTCCTTTTGGACCTTTGTTTAAATTACCAAAAAAACAAGGTCTGGAGGACACAGCTAGTTCACGGTCTATTGTGAAAACTAATAAGTAGATAGGAAGAGATATGAAGGTGCTTTCAGAGTGTTGATTGGAAAAAAGTGAACCTCCAATTTTCACAAAAATTTTCTTTTGCTACCATTATCTGATTGAGGCCATATTTGGTTTCTTTTAAAATGGAATTTACAATTGTAATTTTTTTCATAATTTCTAATATTATTTTTGAAGAAACTCTATAATATGTAATGATTTTTATTGATTTTGAATATTATAAGAGTAATGTATGGCTCTTATGAATAATTATGTGCATTACAATTTAAAATCATTAGACATACTTATATCATGCTGAGTTTTGATGTACCTATAATTGTATGGTTGATGTTTGAGAAATTTATAGATATGTTCATGTCACCAAGTTGTATGTTTGCATCATGTCAGAAGACAATAAAATATGATATTTAATGAGTGTGAATGCAATAGTTTGTTATTGGTTGAGTATTAATATATGCATATACTTTTATATGTCTATGTTTACACATCAAAACGTGCATATACATAGTAAATATATGTTTGTATTTGTTTACATTATAAACAAACTAAAAAGACATACACAATAACATATTTTTTGGTATCCTCAATGTCAATGTACTATACACTATTTCTTAAATGTTGTCTCTGAGTCTTATTCAAGGGAAATGAGAGAAATAGAAATAGGGAGGAAAGCTAAGTAAAAAAAAGAAGTCAAAGTGGAAGATCATTGTACACTTTCCTAACAATAAATGTCTCTAGTTTGTTAGTGCTTGTGTCCTCCTATGACTCTGATGGGCATGTTGTGGATGTTGATGGACATTGACAACTGTAATGATATTGATGCATCAAGAGGTGTTGCTAGACTAATGGAAACATCAAAGATTAGAAAATTAAATGTCGTTTGTTTACACGTTCCTACAAAAAAGTGGAACAAAGAGTGTTCTTGAATCCAAAAGGCGTGTCTAGCCTGATGGTTTGTATATGTCCATTGGAAGTATATGGTTGATAATTTTGAATATATTCAAGACATATAAATATGTATCACTTATTGACAATAATTTAAAAAGAATTGCATAAATATTCTAATTTCTAAATCCAAAGTGAAGAGGAAGTACAAGGAACCCTACTCATTGAAGTTACGATCAAATGCCAATTGTTATATAGTATATAAATTTGCTAGAAGAAAACGATGATACCTCAAAAAGATGTAGTCTTATGGACAACCCACCATAATCTTGAATAAGAAAACTCGAAGGGGCATCTCACATTATGAGGCACCGTTCCCCATTTACATATAAAGTTTCCTATCCTTGCATAAGTATGAAATAGATTATTTTTCATAAGCAGTTTAAAACATGGTTTTGAGCATAGAACTAAGAATGTAGTAATGAATAGAACATGTAATTTTAATTTGTGTAACTATGAATTATTATGCCCATATTTAGCATCTATTTATGGCAATACAAGTAATTATAAGCTTCCAATAAAGATGAAAGGATGTATACTATTTGTAAATATAATTTTATTTATTAAAATAAGATCCAGATAGTTTTGACATGTATTAAAAATAGTTTTTTACTTAGAATATATGCAAAACATCATGTATATAATATGTCATTGATCTATTGTAAAGATACATGTAACGAACATGTTATCATAAAATAGACTTTTTATTTATAACCAATCTCCATGAAGAGTGATGTGTTCGAGTCATCAAACAATTAATACATGAAGCCACAAAAAAATCCATTTTTTAGATTAAGAAAATAAAATCACACTCATCATGAATAATCAAAATATTTTAAAAAAGTAGACCTAAAATATGAGTTATTAAATATCTATTTAATTTCTTTCAATTAATCCAATGAAATTAACTAAGAAATATTATACATGACATATTATTAAACAAACAGTGGTAATCAGGCCCTCAAACCATAATGTGAATGGGGAAATTATCTTGAAAAAAATATATACATAACAAACATTGTTGAACAAAAGATGAACAACATCACATTCAAAACTTATCTCTTAGAAGTACAATTATTATGAAAGACAACAAAAGCTTGTGTTTACTTTAATAAAAGTAGATCGTTCATTATTCTAAGAGGAATTCAACTATCAGGGGAGTGATTCCATGCTGATTATGTGTGAGGAATGGTTATGAATTTATGATTACGTGAATGAAAGTGTAATGCGTGAATGGGCAAAACATACAGATACATTTAGATTTAGCATATATTTTATTTTTCTTATTATCAAATCAAGTGTTTTTAGTTACATACACCAACACAAGTGACAAACTTCAACCATTAAACATGAATGAGTTCTTCATGTATTGAAAACCCTTGAACAATAACGTTAATGAGTGAATGATATATGACCCTTGTAGATAATAAAAATTTGAGCAATTCAAAAATACCTAAAATAATAAATTATTCTCTCTAGATATCTCTCTCATGACAATGGTCATGATCATGTCATACATGAGATAAAAAGATTTACTTCTATATAGTATGTATCACTTCTTTGTTCCTCAAGATAAATTTCTCAACTACCTTATCATGTCTTTCCTCTTCTTCCATTTCACACTGAATGAATAGATATGAATAAAGAGGGAGTTTAAGTTTCTATCCAAAAGTTAAGAAGAAATGTTATAAAGTGATGTTTATAAAAACTATAAAATCATAATACCACTTGTCTAAGGAACTACTTCCTTATACCAAATATATTCTCTTTTTTATAACTGCATTTCATATGATATATATATATATACATATATATATATATGATATATATATATATATATATATAGAAGTTGTCAACAATGTTCATACCAATATTATTTGTCAAACAAGGAAATCCACTCATGAAATTTAAATCAAAATGAAAATTGTTGTATATTTTAAGGGTTTGGTAGAAGAGTGTGATGGTACCTAAAATAAATCATTCTTATTGACCCAACTAATAATATTTGATAAGAACTCTTTGGAGCGCCCCACCATACAAGATATTGTTTCCCACTCTCATATGTTGTTTCCTATCCTTCCATTGGTATGAACTAAATACAGATAAATAAGCAACTGAAAGATTACATTTTGAGTTTAGACTAATAATATGAAGAAAAAAAACGACATGCAATTTTAGTGTGTATAATTGTGAGTTTTTATGGGAATCTTTTGCATCTATTCATAACCATACAAAGCCATTTATAATTTTCCAATAAAGATGAAGGAATACATAAGTATTCATATATGTAATTTGATTTTATAAACTAAGATTCAAACAATGTTAAAGATATCAATTTTTAAAATATATATGCATTTACATATAGTGCATTTACCAATATAAGGTAGTTTGTTTTGACGTTCCTACAAAAAAGTGGAACAAAGAGTGGTCATGAATCCAAAATGTGTGTCTATCCTGGTGGTTCACATGTGTCCATAAGAAGTAGATGGCTGATAATTTTTAATAGCTTCAATACATATAAATATGTATAGACTTATTGACAATAACTTAAATATAATAATGTTTACTTGTAGTGAGAACATATATTAATATTTAGTTGATATTATCATGCATATCATAAAAATGCACTTAACTAACATGTTATCATAAAATAGACTACTATATATTCATATCTGATCTATTTGTTTGGGCCATTAATGATTAAGCCATAAAATGACAACATGGTCAATGTTTGAAATTTAGAAAATCAGATCACATTCATCATGAATAATCAAAACATAAAACATATAAAAAGGAATAAATATTATTTGTATAAAAATATTTGAAATTTATTCAAAGATAATTAATGCACAAAAACCAACCAAGAAATATTACACATTATATTGGATTAAATGAATGGCTAGCTTCATCTTGAAACAACACTAAGAAATGAAAAAAAATATTATTGATGAGAGGATGAATGGCATGTCATTTGGAAAACTTTAGATTTCTTTGACCAGAGTATGCTCTCCAATGTTTGTAAATTCAATTATCATGAAAGACACTAAATCTTGCTTGAGCCTGGGCTATGAATTTTAGAGTACCCACATGAAATGAGAATGCATGAAGGGAGAAAACATAGAGATACATTTAATTGTCACAAATTTTAACATTTTCTTATTATCAAATGTTGTTAGTTAAATACATTAGAATAAGTCACAAACTTCGCTCGTTGCAAATGAATGGATGCTCCATTTGTTGCAATCCCTTGAGCAATCATGTTAATGCTCGAACGACATATGGCCCTTACAAATAACAATGTATTAGAACAACTAAAAACTCTCCAAAAGAGTAATTTTTACCATATGTCTGTCTCATGATAGCAGTCATGATTGATGCATCTTTGATATGACAATGTTTTACTTCTCTGTATGAAATATTTCTTCCTTATTCCTCGAGCTAAATTTCTCAACTACCTTTCTAATCATTTTGTCCCTATCTTTCTTCTTTGTCATTTTCACAGTAAAATAATAATAAAATATAAGAGTGGAGTTCTCATTCATAATATTAAATAGAAATGCGATTAAATTAAATAAAGTTTACATGATTACCAAATCAGATTAGTACTTGAACAGAGAAATATTTTTTGGTTACTAAATATATTTTCTTTTACAATTATGTATAATACGATATATATATTTTATTGAGAAGTGACCGACGACATCTGTACTAACATTATCTGTCAAGTAAATCATTCAATTAAAAATGAGTTGCAATAAAGTTTTGAGGCCAATGATGATGTCTTTCTGGTTGCAAGATGTATTCTGTCAGATAAAAGGCCGTCCTAACATGCTATAATTATAATTGAAGACACCATAATCAACCTAGAAATAATTGGATGCATGAAGCGATCTCAAAATTTTAATGCAATCGAATATATTTAAGATGAAATCAAGATTGAGAAGCATGACGTTGTAAACAAATGGATAATTATTTTTAGGATGAGCAATATCAAGAGTGCGTTTATGCATTTTATTTGACGATTGTCTAACAAACAAACAAGATCAAACTGCTTTGAAATTCCCATGACCCTACAATGCCCCATCTTTCTTCTTAGTTGGTTTTACACTGAATTAATAGAAAAAAAATTAAATAGGGAATTTTGAGTTCTCCTTCAATACATTAAGGAGACAAGAAATTAAAAAAAGTTTACATAAGTACCAAATTAGATTAGCACTTGGTTGAAGAAGTAGTTCTTCTTACCAAATGTATTTTCTTTTACAATTTCATTTCTTATGATATATATTTTTATTGAGAAGCTACCAGTAATTTCCAATAAATCATTTAGTTGAAAATAGTTGTATTAAAGTTTCGAGGTTGCAAACTATATATGATCAAATAGGATAGGAGTCTTATCTAACGTATTACATAATAATTATAATCGGAGATAACATAATCAATCTGTAAATGACTGGATACATGGGTCGATCTTTTGATTGTTAAAAAAATTTAGCCATTTTCTAATATAGTAAATGATTTTTAGGCGAGCAACGACCCCCATACATATACATGTTTATTATCAAAAAGTCTAATTAACAAACAAAAATAATCTTAGTTCAAATGTAAGCAGTGTGGAACTAGTGTTAGTCATAAAGTTTTAAAATACCTAAAAACAAAGACTTGAGTATAACCCAAAATATGGACTCAAATCTGCTATTTCAGTTTCACTATTCAAATTATGCTCCAATCAAATCTAACCATATATCTAATTAAAAACCCGCCGCTAAAAATTCAATGAGAGAAGTGTTTACAACAAACACGTCAGGAACATGAAATTCAAAATAGAAATTTGAACTCTCAAAATATAATCTTACAAGAATGACACACCGAAGAAAAGTGACAGGATGACTTACAATTATAAATGGAGCACCAAGAGAGAAGGAAGTCCACGTAGACAATGCAAGACTTAGAATTATGTAACACTCTTTGAAGAGGCCTTGGTACATTGACGATACTAATGATCACAGATCTATGCAAAATTCATAAGAACATGAGAAGAAAACCTGCAAGAGCTCGTAACGATTTTCATGAAAGAATTTATCAATCCATGGTATACTTAGAAGTAGCATTGCCATGAGGCCAACAAAAGTAAGATCTTCATGTGAGCAACAACTCATTGCCATCAACATCTAAGGTAACAATTATGAATGCGGAGGAGTACTTGTAAAGGAGAGTAAGCGTGGTTGTTCTTTAAGTAATTGGTGTAGCCCAAGAGTGTGGTTAAACAATAATTGATACGTCCATGGTGAAAGGATTCATTTAAGAGGTCAAAATTATGGATGATGGATGTCATACGAATCACTTCTAGAAGATTTCATTGATTCCCTATCACGTGTGTGCACCATGCATCGTGGCATCGTAATCCTTTGTCAGTGATGTTTGCAATAGAGATTGTTGTAATGCCGGTCAGTGATTGCATTCTGAGACTGCTACAATTGATTTCCCACTACGATATGCCGTCCCATGACAGATGTAGTTGTTGGTATAATCGGCATCTTCCTGCACACAGACTATTATATGATTGAAGTGGCTAACCAAAATTATAGTTCGACGAATAGGCAATTGTTACGGAAGTGCAGACCTGAATATCGAGCACCGTTAGTAGTACCATAGAAGAAACTCACTTCCCCTCTATTGGTTGAGTGAATGTGATCCTCTTACAATTAGATCTCAGTACCATGGTTGTTTAGTCTGTAGCGGAAAGGAAAGCAGTCATGTATATAGATCTATGTCGCCGCTATGAACCCATCCATAGGGTTCTGTAGGTGCTACCAAAACCTCTCCATAAGGTCGATGATCGTCAAGAGTTGCGCCCAGGATATTCAAATATAAAACAGCAAGTGGCTGAGGTAGCAGTCCTCGTGATTGTTGACCCCTTCGCCACGCTGCGGCAGATTGCAAAAGGTACGTAAGTGCCTTTCTGGATGTGTTGAAATCAGTCGATGAGATCAAGAAAATCACAACAAGCGAGGAGGGGGAGGAAAAGACATGAGTGCAATGAACATCGGTTGCGGGCCGCTAAACGGGAAGGTTGCGGAAGATATCATGGAAGTAAAGAATCCATATTTTATAGGGAACCGTGGGAACGAGTAGTCATGTTTAGTGTGATAGAATAGTAGATTTTTACCTATGTAGGTACATGTGGGAAGATGGGGTTGAATTTGTGTCATTTATTATTGCGGGGGTATTCTTGGCATACTACTTATCTGCGAGAACATTTTCTTGAAGGAAAACACATTACTTTTGAAACTCTCAAATGTATTCAGAATTTGCATGTTCAAAAATGAAATTACCTTTTTCAAATTTATTTATTTTTAAATCCAAACCTTCTTCAGTTATAAAATTTATATTCTCAAGTTATTATTTTTGAATATTTGAACCTTTTTAGAACCATCAAAAGGTTTGCAAATTTCATATTGTTTACAAAATCTGGAACCCTTTTTTGGAACCTGAATTTCCATTTTTAAATATCAAATGTATTTGAAAATACAAACTTTTCTAGAAATAAAAAACTGTAACATCTCAGAATTTGAGGCATTGGGTAGAATAATCTTAAAAGGAATGATTGGACTATCCATATCATTAAGGTGTACCTCCTTTTTAGAGAGTCCATCACTAAAAAACTTTGTGGTTAAGCGTGCTCAGCCCAGAGTAGTACTAGAATGGGTGATCAATCGGGAAGTTTATCTTGGATAGAGCCATAACCCCTCTAGTAGATGGGGCCATATGGGCATGTGGCATGCTAGTCTTGAGTTTTGCAGTCCAGGCAAGTTGGAAAGAGTTTTCCATGGTGATGTAGTCACCCTTGCGCTGGTATTATGTGATCAGAAAATGGGTGTTTATGGGCCATTATGGGTTTGTACTAAAATGGGGCAATATTATGAGGCCATATAGTTGAGCCTTGACGAGGACATCAAGAGTCTATAAGTGGAGAAGATTATAACATCCCAGGATTTGAGGCCTCAGATATAATGATCTTAAAATGAATGATTGGACTACCGATATTACCAAAGTGCACCTCCTTTTCAGGGAGCCCGTCACTAAAGAAACTATGTGGTAAAGCATGCTCAGCGCATAGCAGTACTTGGATGGGTGACTAGTCGGGAAGTTTACCCTGGCTTGTACGTGAGTGAATATAAAGCGCACTGTTGAGACTAGTGGTGGTCTGGGGGGCCATTCGTCATTCCTGAAACATTGCTAGAGCCTTAGACAGTGGGTCCAGGTGTTACAAAACTCTATCTAAAGAAAAAGGTAAACTTTTTTAAAACCGGAATAATATCTCAAAAAATAATATCAAAGTCTTTTTCCAAAATGTAAATTTTTTAGAAAACAAAATTATTTTTGAAGTCATAATTTATAAAATATATATAGATATAATAAGATTCAATTCTTCTTCAATAATCCACGTCTTCTTAGAAAAATAAATCTTTTTTGAAAACCAACTTTTTTCAAAAAATAAAATCAAATTCCTTAACTCAAATCTGAACCTTTTTGCATAAAAACCATTAAAAAAATGAAAGATGTTTTCTGTAAAAAAAGTAAATTATTTTACACAATCTAAGCTCTTTGGATAAGCTAAATTTTTTTTAACAAAATGTTTAAGAAAATCAAATCTTTTTTTGAAATCTAAACCCCTTTTGGAAAATAAGACCTTTTGAAAATAATGTTCTTTCAATGCTAACATATGCACCAACTCTATGTGGTTATCAATTATCCACTTGTATGAACTATAGGATGCCTGCTTATACAATCACCCATCATGCTTAAGAATTAGCTTGTTTTTTCAACTGACTTTCCTTGCCTCTCTTCTTCTGTAAGGACCCTGACCTTTGTTTTGGGCTTACCCTATTTGTTTTGCCTAAACCTGGTGCTTGGTTGCTTGCTAATCACCTTTAGTGGTGATTAGGGTTTTCTTGTGCTTTGTTGAGAGTTGAAGTGCTACTTGCAAAATAACCTAAGATAGGGTTGAAGAGCAAGTTTGTTACCTTGAGAGATGTCTTTCTCTCTCTTTGCTTCCTCTAGGGTTGAGAGGAAGGTTTGGGTTCGTGCCTTGGGCTGTCTTGGCCTTGGTTGAGCTCTTTTGGGCCTTGTTTTCCCTTGTTTGGGCCTTGCCTTGCTTGGTTGAGCCCTGTATCGGGCAATGATGCTTTGTATCGGCCATGGGGTATCTCCCATGGGGGTGTGTCGACCTTTGACCTTTGTTGACCTTCTTGCCTTGGTTGTGTCACCCTAGCTTGGACATGTGGTTGATCCTTGGTTGAGTTGTGGCATGACATGTGCATGTGTTTTGCAAGGTGGTGGATCATGTGGATAAGTGTCCCTTGGTAAGGTGACAACTTGCCTTGGTTTAACCTTGACCCTCACCTATATATGCCTTGCCTTTCTTTTCCTTAGGAACCCTTTATCTCTTTGTTGCTCCTCTCTTCCTTGGTGCACGATACACCTCTCCCTTGCAACCTTGGTGGCCGATCCCCTTGAAGGAGTTCTTCTTCTTCTTCTTCCCTTAGCTAGGTGGCCGAAGTAGTGAGCTTGAAGCTTGGAGCTTTGGAGCTTGAGGAGTTTGCTTAAGGCGGGTTACATAACTTCTAACCCTAGATATACTAATTTCCCTATGTTGCATGTTTCATATATGTTGACAATCGGCCATTGCATGTTATGTATCTTTCTCTAGAACGTGTTGTTGATCTTATGGATTTTATGAGCATGATGTTGTTGTTATTGATGGGTTATATGCCTTTACACCTAGTTGGCCGAACCATGGATGAGGTTTTCCTTGGTAGCAACACTCCTTTCTCTCTTTCATCTATAGAAGTGAGTTTGAGCTCTAGTAATGTGGGCAATACCCCTCTCTCGTTTAAGTTGAGAGGTGAGCTCATATTCTAGTTGCTTGGGTAATACCCTCCTCTCACCATGGATTTGAGAGGTGAGCTTTTGATGACCTATGTTGAGGTTGGTCCTTTTGGTTGCCTGATTTGTGAAAGAGGTTGTGCAACACCCCTCTCTTGGTTGTTGAGAGGTGAGCCGACCTTCTTGATCAACTAGGGTTTGGTACCCTTGTGCTTGAGGTTGAAGATGACCTTGTTGGGTTGTGTCTTGCATGATATGACTTTGGGGATAGTGCTGCTCGATAACCTTCTTGTCTTGGGTTGTACCTTTGGCCGATACCCATGTGTGCTGGGGTGTTATGTTTTGATGAGTGCCCTGCACAATACACCTTGTTGAGATAGTTTTACCTTGGTGCCCGATATCCCTTATCCACCCTAGAGTTAGGGTTCGGGCGACATGGTTGCTAAACCCCTTGATGGGCATCTTGGTCGATATGAAGCCTCAACCAAAGCTTGGGCGTTAGTGTTGCTCTAGGCGACATGAGTTGTCTACCCTTAATGCACGATATGTCCTTGAGGTGTAATCCTTGTAGATAAGCTTGCTTGGGTGATCCTTGTATCCTTGGCCGATATGCCTAGTTGAAGCTTAGTTGGTGCCCGTCATGGTCCCTTGGATAATACCCTTGGTGGACTTGTTGGGTGGGTGATACACCCTTGATGAGATGTTTCTCGATATCCTCCTTAGGGTTAAGTCTTGGACGACACACCATGTAGAGAGGGTGCTCGATGCACTCCCTTGTCTTTAGGTGGCCTTGGCCATTATCCCTAATAAGTTTGGACGATATGGTTTCATGCCCGACATGCCAACCCTAGGATGCTGACCGTTATGATGCTGGCCATGCACGACACCTTTCTTGGGCGTCATTGTTACCCTGGCCGATAGGGTTAACCCTCAGATGATGATAGAAGGTTGCACGATAGGGGCGCCTTGGGCGACACCCCTTTGGCCGATATGGCTCGTATTGAAGGTTAGCCGATAGTGGAACCTAACCCTAACCCTAGCTTGGTGCACGTTAGACCCTTGGTCGATAGCCATGGTAGTACTGCACGTTATGACCTCGTGGATGGCTGCCTGACACCATGAGTGTTAGTGGAACCTTGGTGCATGTTAGAGGATGTGCAGTGTTTGGTTGGTTTGGTGGTGAGTTGCTTTAGGGTTTGGAACCCTAGTCGGTACACCCTTTGGTAAGGGTTGGCGCTGCTCGCCATACCTGTAGTGAGGGTTGTAGGAGTTTTGGTGAGGGTTTTGATAACCCGAAATGTATATAGTTGATGGTTCTCTTTTAATAATGATAAAACAAGTGACATGATGTAATCACCTTGCATCCTGCAAATATGATGATGAGATATAATGATAGGTTGTGAACTAGGAAGCTTGGAATCTTATGATGTTGCTTCACATGTTGATATAACACATGCATATGGTCACAAGTATAAGGCATAACACATGCCCCTGATTGATTATAATACTATGAATGATAAAGCTTGTGTGATATACTCATGGATGCTTCTTTATACTTGATAGCATGATCATTCTGTTAATCCATGATGGCTTCAGTTATGTATATACTAACCATGCAGGTATTTCATGTGGATTCATAGCCTGGTAAGAGCTATGAGATATATGTGCTCTGACTAGCATAGTGTGATGATAATTCTTATTAATAAAATAACAAGTTGATAGGTCTGAGGACCTGATATAAGGTTGAGTGCCTAGTTGAGGTGTTATCCTCTGATGATGAGATAAGGGATGCGTTCCCAGGATGTTGATGCATGATTGTGATGCCTTGAGAGGCAATGGTTGATATCATGAGGGATTGAGTATGTTGATGGAAATAATGATGTAATTCTATAAGGCTATGTTTATACCTTGTTTTGCCTCAACAATTGGCTTAAAATATACTAATCAATGATAGATAAACATATCATGTAGTTTGCCCTGGCCATAGATCCATTACCTTCAGTGTTTGGTGATGGTGAAACAGGTTTATCCTGTGGGATTACCTGGAGCGCATATTGTTGAATATGTGAGGTTTCCCCTAGCCTAAAATAGGAGGGTTGAGTGCAACTGTGGTTGCAGACTCGGGATGTATGGAACATGGTGAACAGACCTATGGCTCAGGATATGTGATGATGAGCATGATGCGTTCATGGCTCGGATGTATATACTAGCACCTATGATGAGGTGAGCTAGAGATGGGTAGCTTGCGGAGCTAACCCAGAGGCTGAGTCCTATAAGCATAAGATTGCGGTCTTTCTTAATGATTTGTGTACTGACCACGAGAAGGTGAGGTCATGGAGTCCGGATCTCCTTAGACCTTGTATGGCATAGGATTGGGCTTCGCAGCCAATGGTTGGATTTGAGTAGGGAAGGCTCACTTCCTCAGGGCATAATAAAATGTAATTCAGCCAAATAAATACATACTACTTAGAGCAAAACACAGAACATTGATTGAGGCCTTGCTTATATAGTTGATCTAGTTACACCTTGCAGATACGTGTACAATCATTATATCTTGTGATAAGTTCTTATAAAGCTTATTTCATCAATCATATTCCATAAAGAAATACTTGGTAATATGCCTCCCAGATATCTTGGTAAGCTTGATGGTAATAATAGCTTTGCTCAGTATGCTGCTCTTGTTATACACTTATTTAGTTATTTGCTGTTATCTGCTTTAACCTTTGAGGTTTTATAGTTGTGACGGGGAGTTATGTTTCTCACTGGGACTGTGTGTCTCACCCCGTTGGTTTACACCCTTTTTAGGTGACTGCTCTAGACGTGGTGGTGGTCGTGAGGTTGCGGTCGAGCAGCAAGAAGAGCAGTAGAAGGCAAGAGATGGACATGCTACTATTTTGGTGGTTTTGTAGTAGAGTCCTAGAAGTCATCCCTGTACTCTCAGGTCCTTAGAAGTGTTTTGACGACGTTTTACGATGTTTAGCTGCTGTAATTTTTGTATACCCTGCTGCTGGCCGTACGTGGCTATTTTGTATGTATAAACAGGTGATGAACTAATATGCTCAGTTGCGACAGTGGGTGACTTTAAGTTGTGAACATATTTGGTAGGTGATCTTGAATATATCTATATATATGACCTGATCTTCTTGTAGGGCATGGTTGCAAATGTTCTGTACGTATGTTTCCGCAATCAGTTTTAATTAACCAATGTTTTCGGTAATATATGGTTTCGTACGTTTTCACGTGTCATCTCATTGTCTATGTGATGGCGGGGTGTCACAGTTGGTTTGGTATCAGAGCTCTAGGTTCACTGAGTCTACAGGGATCTAGGACTAGGTTTGCGTCTGTTCTTGTGAGTTTTCCAGATTTTCTTACAATAACCTTCTGCTCTTAGTGGAAGATAAAGCTTAAAGATGTCTGGAAACCATGAAGAACATGCTGCCGAGAGAAGCGATGCTCCATCCGTTGATGGAGTAGGAGGGTAGGCACATGGAGATCGGGTGCCTGAGGTCCCCCAACTTGACCCAGCCATTCTTGAAAACCCTTCCTACCAACAACTTATGGGGCAGATGATGGCTATGATGAATCACATGGTGGAAAGGTTGCCAGTGCCTCAGCCAAGAGCACAGACTCCCCATGGTGAAACATTGGGTATTGGGAAGACCTTTGAGCGGCTTCGCTGAGTCAGAGCTTCAGATTATGCTGGGACGGATGATCTAGGGGATGCAGATCTGTGGCTGACAAGTCTTGAGAAGGCCTTCTGGATCCTCGACATCCATGAAGCAGACAAAGTCAATCACGCTATCTACCTTCTGAAGGGCAGTGCTGGCCACTGGTGGGCCATGGGGGAGGAGAAGCGACCTGGTGAGGAGATCAGTTGGGAGATCTTCCAGTAAGAGTTCGTCAACATATATTTTCTAAAGATGTATCTAGACGAGAAGATCAACCAGTTTGAGCATCTACACCAAGGAACGATGAGCATCACCGAGTATGAAGCCAAGTTCATGGACTTGCTGAGGTTATGTCCTCACATGGCAGTGACAGATGATGAGTGGATCAGGCGGTTTGACAAAGGTTTGAGTGTTAAACTGTCGACACCTGCTGCTGCTTTAGAGAATCGGGAGTGGTTTGCCACGTTTGTGGAGTCTGTCCACAGGATTGAATGATCTGTTAAGGAGAAAAGGGAGTCCATGACCAGGAAAAGGCCTGCTCAGTTCCAGGGACAAAGATCTGGTGGCTTCAAGAAGTCAAGGTTTTCAACATCTTCCATGATGAGAGGTTCTAGTGCACCATCACAATGGTCCATGAGTAAGGGAAGAGGTTATGTTTCTTCGCCATCGAAGGCGCATAGTACAACTTCTGTGGCAGTAACAAAGCCATCTAGACCGCAGACATAAGGCATGTCATGTTATCACTGTGGACATATGGGGCATTTAAAGTCAAATTGCCCAAGAAGAGACGTTGAGGTAACACAACAGTTGAGACAGAATCAACAAGGACCAGACAGACAGCAGCCCAGTGCTAGCAGAGGGCGAGGACGCAGTCAAGCGTCACAAGTGGGATCGTCTACTCAAGGAAGCAGAGGATGTGGACAACAAGCAACGGCTCGATTCTATGCTATGAGTCAACCAGAGGCGATAGTCAACCCGCGAGTGGTGACAGGTCCGATGGAGTTATTTCACTCTGATTTGTCTTCTTCTTGCTTTATATCTATTTTGGTTGACCCAGGTGCTACACACTCTTTTATTGCACATAGTCTGCTTGATAGCTGTCCTTTACCTATTAGTTGTAAGGAAGATATCCTGTTGTTAGAAACCCTTCTTAATGGTTCCTTGATGCTTCGAGAAGAGTGTCCATCTTGTGTCTTATCTTTTTTAGGACACAATATACAAGTAGATCTTATACCACTTGATATGCATGGATTCGATGTGATCCTTGGGATGGATACCATAGAGAAGTATAAGGTTGTGTTGGACTGTGGTTCCAAGCAGGCAGTGTTTGATGAAGATGGAGAGAAGTGGATCTTCTAAGGAGATAGGAAGATTCTTCTGACATGTCTAGTGTCAGCGATGGTGCCAGAATAGTTGTTGCGGCAAGGTTGTAAGGCTTTCTTAGCTCACGTTGTGGATACCAAGGCAAAAGGTCCTAGCCTTGAGGAAGTAACAGTTGTCCAAGAGTTTGTGGATGTGTTTCCTGATGAGTTCCCCGGTGTTCCCCCACCTCAAGAGATTGATTTTGAGATCAATCTGGTACCAGGAACACAACCAGTTGCACAGACACCGTATAGGATGGCTCCAGCAGAGATGGCAGAGTTGAAAAAGCAGTTATAGGAGTTGTTGGAGAAAGGTTTCATCCAACCCAGCACGTCACCTTGGCATGCTCCAGTGTTGTTTGTTAAGAAGAAGGATGGGTCAATGCAGCTATGTATATATTACCAGCAGTTGAACAAAGTTACGATTAAGAATAAGTACCCATTGCCGAGGATATATGATCTGTTCGATCAATTGCGTGGTGCTACAATGTTCTCAAATATCGATCTACGGTCTGGATATCATCAGTTGAGGATTAAGGCGCACTACAAAAAAATAGGTTTTTAGTGAAGGTCATTTATGAAGGACCAAAACCCTTGAAAAATATAGAGTTTTTGTGAAGGACCGTCCTACACAAACCAACTTGTTTCCTTCAGCCGAATTCTTTATGGAAAAGACAATTAGTGAAGGTCTAAAATCCTACTAGAATGCAAAAATTTCATCATTATGGTTCCCACCAAAAATTCCCGCCCCAATACTTAGTAATTACAACTTAACCTAGTTAGATTAGTGGAAACGGTTCCCTCCTCTTGCGCTTCCCTCCAATGTTTCCCTATTTGATCATCCGCTTGCAGACAACGACTGCCTCTATGCCCAAGTGACGGTGCCCCATCAAAAGAGCGGAAGCTAGCTACCGGTAAGAGGACCCCCTCCCAGCGGAAGCATTGACCGTCGACGTGAAGATTTTGCCCTAAAGCAGTGGTCGTCATGGTGAGCTTTCCCTATTCGACCGTGAGGTAGGCCTGCTGTGCTCTCTCATCATGTTGGTCTTCGTTAGGATTCTATCATTACAATTGAAAATAAGTTCTGTCGCTTGGAACACGCACATCTCGGTCTATTTGTGATTCCCTTGCCGTATCGGTCTGTGGCAAGCACTTTGCTGTCACTGCCAATTCCTCCATCCTCTAAGTAAACCTTTCTGTAACTACTCCGTCAATCTTCAGTTTCAGGAGTAAAGGGAACAATGGATGAAGAGATGGGACCTTCGGAAACCACCCCATATGCTTTCTTTGGTTGCGTTCATGATCTTCCGAACAAGATTGTTTTATTATTCCCTTTTATAATATTCTTCTTTGGGTAACAGCGACAAGCTTTTCCGTTTGCAATATACTATCCTACAGAAATCAATATTATTGGTGTGCGTGGTTTCTATTTAGCAAGTCAAATTAGATACAATGGACATTGACATTCACGGATATATTTTTTATGACCCATAACGAATACATTGTTGGTCTCTATTTAACAAATTAAATAAAATTGGGTATTGAACTAGCGGCATGTATAACTTTAAGAACACATGGTATAGAAATATTAGCTTTTCATGTGTAAAGATACAATGAACCAATCAAGTGGAAGCAAAAATCAGACGCAAATGAAACATTAAACTTATCACATGAACTCATTTTTGGAAAGTTGAAGTGAAGTCCATGAAACTGAGTTCCCTAAAAACTCGAGTTACAATGAACCAATCGAACCCTAATTGTAGTGAAGTTACTACACACCAGTGCCACCCACCACCACATTAAAACACATACCAAAAATGACACATGATAAACATACAACCAAAACTGTAAGGCATATATTTAAGCCATGTATGAAACTGCAAGGTTGGATTAGAAACCTTTCAATATAAAATGAGAAGTTATGCCTCTAGACTGAGGCAGAATCAAATTATGATAGAATGGTTAATGAGGAAGATGAAAGCCAACCATTATCAAAGGAAAGATCATTATTGGTAAATCTAATAGTCAATAGAATTTGTCTCCAAATTAAAGTGGGAACATCTTAGAAGGTGTACAAGTGTAAAATGTAGGACATGGACACGACATTGAATGAGGGGGGAATTTTTTCAATATATACATATATGTGGGTGTATGATGTATGAACTGGAGTTTATTTTCGAGTTTGTCCAAATTAATGTATTCATGAACGTGTATTCTTATATGCATATAGATGTGTCTTTATGTATGTAGTAGAGTATAAATTATATGAAGTAGAAAACTAAACACATGCTTTGTAAATATAGTATACCACAAAAATATATATGATTTCATATCACTCATTTAATCAACTTATTAGACTATAATTTGACTCATATATCTGATTCATCTTAGGACTTTATTTTTTTCAACATATTTGTTTGTAATTGTCATCAAATTTCAGCTCTATGTTACATTTTCTTAGTAGTAAGACATAAATAGTAGTTGTATATTCAACATTTGCACAAAAAATAGGTTATTGCAGCAACAGTTGTTGTAGTGATGTGTCCAGGAAGTGTCCAGTCCTATCCAGGGGGTTCAAAAAGACAAAAATAAATTGGACACGTCCCAACCGTGTCCAAAACATTTTGTGTCGTGTTCGAGAAGTGTCCATGTCCAAAATGTGTCCCACACGGACACGGGGCCTGTCTAGAAGTGTCTGTGCTTTCTAGATGTCAAGTAATGGACGAACTGACGATGGTAATCTATGAATCAATGATACTGCAATCTAAACTTTTATCTTTTATTTTTCTCTTGTTCAGTTTTGTTTTTTAGTTGTAATGTGACCATTATCCTCTTTTTTACTTGTATGTAGATGTATTTCTTGCGGGATAGAAATTGGATGTATATTGGTAATAGGATGCAAAGTGAAGTATTCCAGTTTGGTTTACAAAAATTCATTGAATTTGCACGTACCCATCAAATACCACCCAGACCGGCAAATTTAATTTGTCCTTGTAAAACATGCTCTAATAGATACATTAAATCAGAGGATGGTGTATTCTTGAATATTTTACAAAAAGGATTTGTCTGTATCTATGATGTCTGGACATATCATGGGGAGATGATCGGGAGGAATACAATAAGTGCAACGTCTAATGGACCTACATCTGGAAGTATGCATCAAATGTTGGGAGATATATTCGGAATGGGTGATACAAGACATGCAGTGAGTTTGAACTCGAGGAGGAGCCTGCAAATCGTAATGTCCGACGGTTTTTCAAGCTTCTCAAAGAAGCCGATCAGCCACTGTATGAAGGTTGTAAAACTCACTCCAAGTTGTCCTTTCTGGTGCCTCTGTTATATCTGAAGGAGGAGTATGGATGGTCAAATAATTCTCTTACAAAGTTGTTGAAGTTGATACTCTCAGCCTTCCCAAAAGAAGGTAGTCTGTTTCCTTAGACTTATTATGAAGCAAATAAAGTTGTAAAAGACCTTGGCCTCAAAAAAGTTAAAATTGATGTCTTTTGAAATGACTGCATGCTCTTTCATAAAGGTTCATCAAAGAAAGACATGTGTGATACTTGTGGTGAGTCTAGATGGAATGAAAAGACATATAAAACAAAAGGCAAGAAGGTAGCTGAAAAGGTGATGTATCACTTTCCTATTATCCCTCGTCTGGAGAGACTTTACATGTGCCCTTCAGTTGCAAAAGATATGATGTGGCCATTTAAAGAAAAAGGAAATGATGGTCATATTCATCATCCCTCTGACACGGAAGAATGGATCTCAATAGATAGAGAATTTCCAGACTTTGCCCCTGAACCACGAAATGTCAGACTTGCTCTAGCTACAGACGGATTCAATCCGTTTGGACTTATGAGTGCTTCAAACAGCACATGGCATGTACTATCAACCCCTCTCAATCTCCCGCCTTGGCTTCTTCTAAAGGAACCATACATAATGATGTCTTTGCTGATCCCAGGTCCTCATATGGTTGGGGATGATATTGATATTTACTTAGAGCCATTAATTGATGAGCTTCAAAAACTTTGGGGTCAGGGCGTTAAAGTATATGATGCTTATTGCAAGAAAAACTTCACTATGCGGGCAATGATCTTATGGACCATAAATGATTTTCCGGCTCATGGTGACCTTTCTGGTTGGAGAACCAAAGGGAAAAAGGATTTAGGTTTCCCATCTTGTAATGTAGACACCTTATCCAAGTGGCTTCAATTTGGCAAGAAACAATGTTATGGTTTCCATCGATGTTTCTTGAAAAACAATCATATTTATAGGCGTGATAAAAAAAGTTTCAATGGAGAACAAGATTTTCATCAACCGCCTAGGCGCTGGTCAGGTGATGATATACTACAACAATTTCATGGTTGTACAAACATCACATTCGGAAAAACTAATAAACATAAAATCTCTACAAGTGGACATCAGCCATTGCCGCCTGGATGGAAAAAAATAAGCATTTTTTTCAACTCCCGTATTGGAAATATCTATTGCTGAGACATAATCTGGATGTAATGCACATAGAAAAAAATATCTGTGAGAACATCTTGAACACTTTGTTGGGCGACTCAAAGAAAAGTAAGGACAACTTACAAGCTTTGTCAAGATCTAAAACAATGGGGTATCCGAAGGGATTTGTGGCCAGTCGATTTAGGGAGCCATTATTACTTACCTCCAGCATCTTTCACAATGAGTAGTACGGAGAAAGAGAAGTTTCTATCTATTTTACAAACATTGAAGGTTCCTGATGGATATTCTTCTAACATATCTAGGTGTGTCAACATGAGAGAGAAAAAACTATTGGCATTGAAGAGCCATGATTGTCATGTTTTAATGCAACAACTTCTTCATGTTTCCTTGCGGAACTGCATAGGCCTAGATGTTTATAAACCTATTGAAAGCCTATGTTTATTTTTCAATAAACTTTGCTCATATGCTATGGATGTAGAAGAATTTAAGAAGCTTGAAGAAGACATTGCTGTCACACTATGCCAGTTAGAGAGAGTTTTTCCTCCATCATTCTTTACCATTATGATGCATTTGCCTATCCATTTAGCTTATGAAGCAAGGGTTGCCGGTTCTATACGGTATAGGTGGATGTACCCCATTGAGATGTACTTGAAGAAACTCAAGAATTATGTCAGAAATAAAGCTCAGCCTACCGGTTCTATTGCTAGAGGCTATTTGGCAGAAGAATGTTTGACATTTTGTGCTAGATATCTACCTGATTTTGACACAAAATTCACTCGTACTCCTCGTAATGTTGATGACTCTCCTATTAGAGTGGGAGTACCGAAACACTTTGATGTGCAAACGTTAGAACAAGCCCATCAAAATGTTCTATTTAATACTGACATGTTCGATGATTACAGAAGGTAATCAAATTTTTTTTCAATGATAAATAGTTTCTAACATAGACTAACCACAACTTTTGAATTTTTCCAATAAATAGTGAACACATGATAAAGCTTCAAGAGGCTGAACCAAATATCACACTACGTGTTTTAGAAAAAAAACATGCAACACAGTTTGCTAGGTGGTTGAGAGAGCATGTAAGTAATTTATAAAATTAATAAAATTTTATTTTGAAAGAGTATTTAATCCCTTCTTATTTTTATGTTGATAAATTAGGTAATACGTATGCAAATGGATCATCCAAAGGATGCTAGTGAGGAGTTGAGATGGATATCGCAGGGTCCTTCTATAGATGGAATGTCATATGAAGGCTATTCAGTAAATGGATACCGATTCCGCTCAAAACATGTTGAAAGTACTTCTACTACACAAAACAGTGGGGTCTACTTGGTGGCAGATACATCTAGTTATGTAAGTGGGAGGGATAAAAATCCTATTACAGCTACAATTACATATTATGGACAATTGGAGGAGGTCATTGAGCTATGTTATGGTCCAGACATAAAAATACCATTGTTTTGGTGTGCTTGGTTTGATGAAAGTTCTTCTAATGGTTTGCGCATCGCCAAATATGGTTTCACACAGCTGAATTTCTCAAGGAGACACAATCAAGATGAGTCATTCACTCTTGCATCACAAGCAATGCAATGCTTTTATGTAAAAGATCCTAATGATGATAATTGGTTCACTATTTTGAAACTTCCACCTCAAAATTATTCTGAAGTACCTATCGTTGAGGATTATATGAGTGGGACACAAGTTCATAGTGGTAACAACCACACAAGTGATGATATCTCCTGGTCAAGGAATGATATGCATGGATCATTTGTTGCTAGGGAGCCCGAGGAATAAAGTTGTTTTGATTAGTTGTTGCAAACCTTAGTGAATGATCGTGCTTGCAATATTTTTCTTTGTCGATTATTATGTTTTGGTTCAAGGATATTGCCTTGTCATTTGTCCCTTTTTTGATCTTATGTAGGATGAGGAATATTTTGTGTTGATATAATATTTTTCTTTGTGGATTATTATGTATTGGTGCAAAGATATTGCATTATCATTTGTCCCTTTTTCTTTATGGATTATTATGTGCTTACAATGTTGTACATTTATTCCATAAACTATTGGACTAACCTCTTATTCATTTTTACAATTGTTATGTTTTCATCTTATGCAGGATGAGGAACACAAGGTCAACTATGAGAGCTTCTACAACCCCGCCACAACCCACTACTACTTCACCTACTGTCTCCTCTCCTTCAACTGAAGTAGGACATGAGCATGAGGAACTTGAGGATGAACATGACCATCATAGATATGGAAGGGGCCCTGCAAGTGAGGTTAATCTAATTCCAAAACCAGGAGAGCAGTGGCACAAGGTAGAATGGAATGCAACATGTAATGCAGTTGGAAAGAACAATATAAATTGAATAGTTACTGTGGCATATTAGCTAGAAAACCACAAATATGGAGTTTAGATCTACAATGGAGAGAGCAACCACAACTAGCATTTGAAGATAGAAAATCATGCATTGAGGTACTTAAGTAATTACAAAATTTCTTTTAGTCTAGACTTAGTGTATATTTTAAGAGTTTTTTTATTGTTTTTAACATCTCCAAATATTTTCCAGAAATTCTTTGATTTGGGAGATCATCCAAATGCATGGAACTATGTAGATGCTCACATTCACAAAGCTTTACAAAGTTGGAAGTCACGGGTTAAGAAAGATTACTATCTAAAGTATAAGGATAATCCAGTTTGATGAGGAAAAAGGTTGAGCAGAATGCATCATTAGATATTCGTCAGTTTGACAATCTTGTTAAACAATGGTCTTCTAAGAAGTCTGAGGTAATATCAAATTAATATATAATCATTTAGCTTTCATGTATAGTTTTTAGTAAGTAAATTTTTTTTGTATAGAAAATTGATGCCACAAATAAGGTTAATAGGTCAAAAAAACAAATGCATCATACTACAGGATCCAAACCATGGAGTTGTTATAGGGAGGAAATGGTATCACCTTTCACTTTGTATTTATTTCCAATGAGTTCTAAATAAGAAATTGTTTAGCTAGTAGTAATAGTCCTATTATTTGATTTATGAAAGAAAACTGTGGAAGGGGAGCCAACTCAAAAAGAATTTTTGAAGAAAGTATATGAGAACAACCCATTGGTGGTAATTTATTCAATATTTTAAATCATTAATATATTAAATTTTCAAATAAAACTTGTTTAGTTTGTACATTGACTTTGTTCAAATAATGACAGGATGAGATAACTGATATTGTTGAAAATGAAGTTACAAATGGTGAAGTAACTGATCCAACACAAATCGATGAGGTGACATGTCATGCCTTCTTGCGTGTAGTCAACCCCGTAAAAAAGAATAGGGTTCGTGGTATTGGACTCGGACATGCCGCAGAAGGGAATACTGGGAAAGATGCCAAAATTCGGTATGAAATGTTATTGTGAGAAAGTATTGCAAAAGATGTAAGTAATTTAAAAAATTTGTAAGTATCATATGATATTGTCTTCTAAAAATATATTTCATTGTAGGATAAATTAAAAGAGGCTACCCAAGAAATGAAAAATATGCAAAAATCTTGGTCCCAATTTATAACATGGGAAAAATCAGGTTATTTGATAGCAACAATCAAGTATCAGATTAAACTTATTGATATAATATTGCAACATAAATAGAATTTGTTTTATTCTCTTCTATATTTTTGATAGGAGGAATCAGCTAGAAGTACACAGTTTGGCCCGACGAGTGTGTTTCCAAATCTTCCCCCTTCTGGAATATTTCAATCTAGTGTTGGTACAACATCATCAAATTTTGGAGCACATGTACATATTCACAAAATTAATGAATTTTAAATTTTTATAAATAACGGAAGTTGAAAATGAGAATCTTGCTTTAAAGGCTCAAATGTTTTCAAACGAGGCTTCTCCTGGTGTGTTTTCTACTCAAGCTACCTCAAATGGTATCAATGGGCCAAGGCTTACATTTCAATCACATGTATGACATTACATACATTTTTTATAATGGCTTATCTGAAATAAACTCCTTCTCATGCTATCAATTTTTTTTGAAGCCACATTTGTTTTCAAAATGGGCCTCCTACTGTTTTGTTTCCCGCTCAAGGTGGTGTGAGTGGATCCCAGGTATAAATATAAAATATATTACTGATATTTTCCTATTCATGTTCAACTTTATTGAAAAATTAAATTCTTTTCAAGCATCAATATTTCCCAAATGGTCATCCTATTGGTGTGTTTCCCGCTCACGGTGGTACAAGTGGATCACATGTATTTATACAAATGTATCATCAAATGTGTGGTTATTTATGATCATCTTAAATTGAAAATTTAAATTCTTTGTCAGCATCAATATTTTCCAACTTCAACTCATACTGGTGCGTTTCCAGCTCATGGTGGTACAAGTGGAGAAAATCATGCAAGGGATACTGCAACGGAAGACATTCATAATGCTTGAAGAATTTTCAACAATTTACAATAGAGTTTTTAATTGTTATGAAGCCTCACAATTCCATGGCTATAGATAGTATTTAGAAAATGTGTTTGAGATCCATAGGGCATTAGATCATATGTTCCACCTTCTAGTTAACCATTGTCAATCTATTAGAATACTCATTCACCTCATTCTTTGTATTCTTCTTCTTTATCATATACTAAACTTTTCTTCTTACCATTTTTTTTTACTTACTCACATAGTTCTTTCTTAGTTTTTCATATTATTTGGTATTTTCTTGACATTTTAATCGATGTTTATCAACATGTGAAGCTTCCATGGATTCCATGAGATCCACATTTTAAATTTGTTTTCTAGTTGTTCTTTCCATGTAATTGCTACTGCTATCATGACATGATATAGAAGAGAAGACTTGTGTGTGTAGTAGCTTCCATATGGAATTGGTGGGTTCTCAATGGCTGTGTTTGGGAGAGTTGCGGTAGTATCTATACCAACTCTGTTGATGTTGGTGCTGATCTAGTAGGCAAGGTTGGTGCTGATCTATACCAACTCACTTGCCTCCTATATATTTTACACACACCTCAAGTCAACCAATATTCTTATTCCTAGTTTCCTATTGACTGATGCTTCATATATTGCTTAAAGGTTATCATAATACCATATATATACATAAATAACATTACATATAACTGAATAAGTATAGAAATAATATACAAAAATAAAAATTAAAAATGCCTAGAAATGCCTAGCCCCCCCAGGCCCCTATGGGAGCACCTGGATGCCTATACAACCTCCTAGACTTGTATTATACTTCATATGCACATTTGTTGATTTTTTTTGAATGTCTCATAACTTGTAATTCTGACTTAGGTTGTTAGACTATGTGCAAAATCAAGAGAAGCTATCAGTTCTCTTGTTGAGCATTTGACTCTCCATTATCAGGTATTGTATTTTTAGTCCCCTTTTATGAGTAAATTGCATCAAATCAGTATCTTCTGAAACTTTCCAACTTTCATGTAGGTTCGGCATTTGGATACTTCTGAAAAGAGTGAACTTCACAAACTTCAACAATTAAAGGACGAGCAAGGTAGGCATTGCGATTCTGGATAAATGTATGTTTCTAAGTAGGTGAAAGAGGAAGAATTAAATAAATTATATCAGTTTTCAAGATGGCATTTGTAACTCTTAAGCATCTATTTTTGATACATTAATGCCTAGAGAGCCTTTAAACAGGACGGGCTGCCTCAAACTTGTATACTTTAAAGTTGCGATTTTTCTAAGCAAAGTGAATATAAGATAAATAGTCTCAAATAGTCAAATCCTAAGTTAATCAGTGATCGCAACCAATAATATCTTGGGGGCACTACTTTCATGACAATTTGTGACCCTGGGCAAAACCATATCCCATCCAAACAAAAGGTTATGACAATATAACTATTGTTGTAAATAGGGTAATGTATTATGAATGACTCTCACACATGTAAAAACTATGTGTGTGCATGTATGGAGCTGTGGAAGCCTAAGTAAGGTTGTAAACAAGAGAATTATGGGTAGGGTAGGGATTTACCCTTTCCCTTGACCACTTTAAGAACGGGTAACATGTTGGGTAATCACCAAATTCTCCATAATTAAATCGGACATCGAACTAGTGAGGCTAGTTTCTCGGACATTCTCTGCTTCACATGGTGGTCTGACAACCTACTGTTTGGCAGAAGGAAGAGGCGGAAGAGAAGGTGGCAGTGGAAGTATTAGAGGTTGGAGTGGGGAAAATATTAAATATGGGGAACAAGAGATCCGGGGGAGTTACGGTGTGGTTCATTGGTTGGTTGGTTCAATTAGTTGATGTGCTTCAGCTGTTAATATATCAAGTGCCCTGAGTATATTAAGAGGTCCCACTCTGCTATAATGACTTATATTATTCTACTGCATCAATCAACAGTAATCTCTGAAATGTAATGAGCACATTCCTGTGTGAAAATGGACAACATAGTTTGAATATATTAATAGTTTGATGACAGTAAGACAATAATTATGATGAAATTGTTATCTTAAACAAGAAAGCCACGCAGCTTAGTGCCCCATGCTTCTGCTTGTAGATTAATGCACAGTGGGATGTAGGCATTCGAAACAGGTGGGGTCTGATATCACCATTGTACAGGAATACACCTTTAGTAGGCTTGGTAGTGAATGTGAAAATTTCAAGTTACAACAGGAAAGTTGGTGAATGGATATCTTTTATGGTAATTTTTTTTAAATTCCCATTGAAATTTGCAACCTGGTAGTAATGTATCTAACGTTCAGAGTAATCAACTCAATACATACCATGAAAAGCTAAAGCTCATGCGTACCACCCTTTAATCAGTTATCCAAGAGGTGAATTGGTAATAGCTAAATAAGAAATTCATCAAATAGTAGTCTATTTGTGAATTAACATTTTTAAGTCACATTTTGAAACCGCTTCAGTGATTGTTAGCTTTTGGTATAAGAAAACAAAGCGTATCACCTTACATTATATTATATTATATATACACACACACGCACACACACCCCATATATACATATACATATGTATGGAGAAAACAACATGGCATGGGTATTATATCAAAGTTTCCTTGCATTTTAGAAATTTTTTTATGAACGTTTATATACTTGGTCTCCTGATCTCAACAAAAAATTAGGATCCATGTAGCTGTCCTAGCATGATTGGCGATGACATTAAGGCTTCTATATTGTTGTTTCGTCAATTTGTCAACTTTGTTTGACATATGGTTGGTCATCTAAATTGTAATATTCCTTCATTAACCAATGCAGGAGAGTTGTCAAGCAGTGATGAAAAGAAGTACAAAGCCATCAAATGAGCTACTAAATGGGAGATATTCCAGAGTCCTGATGTGATTTGTTGTACTTGTGTTGGTGGTGGGGACCCTCGATTGTCAAATTTCTGCTTCCGTCAGGTCTGTTGATTTCTTCCATTCAACCTATATTAGATGTGAATGTAGATGTTCTTTGTAGTGCTATGATAACTACTCAATGTTTATTATGATTTGTATTTACTAGTTGGATTTATTCTTGTTGTCTAGGTACTTATTGATGAATCAACACAAGCTACAGAACCAGAATGCCTTATTCCACTTGTTCTTGGGGTGAAGCAGGTAGGTGGTCGATTCTTCTATGCAGATGTTCTCAACTATATATTGTCCTGTAGCTCACTGAGATATCTCTTGAAAGGTTGTCCTCATTGGAGACCATTGCCAGCTTGGTCCTGTTATAATGTGCAAGAAAGCAGCTCGTGCTGGTTTAGCCCAGTCGCTTTTTGAGTGCCTTGTTCTTCTTGGAGTGAAACCTATAAGATTACAAGTAAGAACTGTAGCATAAAACTTTGATATTATGCCAGTTTTCCTTGGTTTCTATATAAAACCTTATTTTGCAATGTTCTTGATATTTCTTTTTTGTTTACTCACACGAGTTGGAGTGTGAGATTGTATTATGTAATTATGTAATTTCTTCATATTATCTGAAGTGTTAGACATATAATGTCATGGAATTTTGGCATATTTGCAGTTTCTTCCAATGATCGCTAATTACATAGAGCAATAATCCCTTTCAAAAATATTATGTAATTAATTTAATTACTTCATATTTATCTGAGTATTAAACATACAATGCCAAGACCTTTCTGCTGTTTGAGGAGGCACTGTACTTGCAATTTCTCTCTAAAGGGTCACGAATGCAAAAAGTTGTGGAGGGCTGTGTAATTGAGGAAATGAATTAGTCACTAGTCACTACACAACCTAATGAGAACATGAACTGAATTGACTACATAGAGTCTTTGAATTTGTTTTAAATGTTGTGATTTTATATGCAGTCAAACATTAGGATAGAAATAATTTGATGACATGCCTAAATGTTGCAATTTGCAACATTTAATGTTTTCTGCCTCCTTTTATATTTTCCCTTGACCTATGAGGTGCCCCCAAAATTTAACTGACAATTGAATCCATATATATCTATGGCTATTAATATAGTACTACCGTACTAGAGAATATGACAGATGAGCATAGTTATAAAAAGGTTTATTCGTGGCTATTAACAGTCCTAGATAGCCACAATCTTGTAATCAACAAGAAGGCAATAGAGTAGGCACACACTTACCATTTAACTGTCTCATCTAATACTATGTAAGTAGAGGCAATCCTGAATGAGCACATGTCAACCACTGATAATAAAAATACATAACATGCTGAAATATGCTTCTAACCATTGAAAATCTCTTACATATGTTCCTTAAGTTTTCCTTAAAGAGTTAATTGGTCTCATAATCTGCAGTTCACCCTCAGTGCATACTTCATTGTAGAAAGATATATGTAAATTATTTCAAACGTTTAGTTGGCAAAAGTGAGTGGGAATGGGCACATATATCTGAAGAATTGTATTATGCATGTCAATGGATATACAGTGAAATGTATACTTATTAATATTTTCACACGTAAAATATACATATACATATCTATGTATATGTAAGTGGCGGATAAATATATAACACTGTTGCTTGTTACTTGATTGGCCAGGAACGCACATACATATTACATAAGTGATTGCTCCGATTTCCCAAACAATGTTGGGAAGTGATTGGTGTAAACCTGCAAGTTTCATTAGTTGGGATGGAGGTGGTACCCTCGACCCACCTATTGTGTGTTATTCTTTTGGGGCAAGGTTGAGGGTGGGAATGGATGCAACACACACAGTCTCATGGGCGTAGGTGATGATGTGAGATATGAACCTTGTGGATGGAGTATCTTGGATGGAGGTGTATCTCTTTTGACTGTGAAGTCGAGAGGATGTAATATATTTTAATGTGTAGACATAAATTTAAGTGTATAATGTTTTTTTCAGTATGTATTTTTTCCTCGACATATGAATCCCAATTCCCGAATTTGTGATTATGATTCCAAGGACTTAAAAGATGCTCTTGAATTATCAAAGGGATAGATAGTTCCACGACATTTTACACATAGTTTGGATATTGTTCTATCTCTGATATTTGTTTTTTAGTCACACTCACTCGTAGTTGGCACATGGTAGTTCTGAAAATGGTTATCTATTTATTACCGTACCTGGTTCAATGCTTTTTTTATTCTATAATAAAGGTCAGTTTCTTTTATTGCTTTGAGCTATAGTGGTGTTATGATGTTCTTTGCAGCTCTTCATAGATTGTTCAACCTACTGAATTGTTATTGATAATCTTCCATTGGTTGACATGTTTCTAATAATATTTGTTACATAACCGAAAAAGTTATTCTCAGCTACCTCAAAGCAACAAAGTATCTACAGTTAAGACGACACCAGCTAGAGCCAATGGCAGAGGGAGAGGTAGGTGCAGAGATGTTTGTGTTCTACCAAAAGATACCACAGCTGAAGCCAGCCTTAATAAAGAGAAAGATTTAATACCTCAAGATATATTGAAAACCTTTTCTACTCAATTTTTATGCCTTAGTGGAATTCTCTTCACACAGCATGCTTGATGTCTGCCCGGCTGTTGCCATGTAGAGCAGTGCAACTCACTCTTACAAAGTACCCAAGTATGTAATTGAGCATGCTGATTTAAAAGGTTTCATTGTCAAATTTATTCATTGGAAGTTGATATCTATGATTGTAGGTTTAAGGTACACTGCAACCAGCATGATGTTCATAAAGGTGCCAAGTATATCGAGGTTTCATTGGCACCCTTTAAGCATAACTTCTAGCGCAACAGCAAATAGTGAAACTATGTCCATCACGATCAAGTGCCAAGGTTGGTGGACTAGCACACTTTATGATAACCTTCAGTCATTGCTGACTTCAGGTTATAGTCATAGAAAGTCTTTTCTCATCGCAATGGAAGGTCCATATGGACCTTCGACAAATCTCTTCCTGAGGTATGTATATCTTGTACAGAACATGCAATAAAACTTGATTATTTGAACTGTGATTATGAATTCTAAGTGTAAAGCTATCAATTAATGAACATATTTTAAAAATGCTAAATGAGTAAGTTAAGTATGATAATGTGGTTTTTATTTGATAGATTATTTTGAGCTTACGTATAACTTGGTGGCATTTCAACTATGACAGTTTGGTCCTAATTGCTGGAGGATCAGGCGTGACTCCAATGCTAAGCATTTTGGAGGAAATAGCATCTTCCAAAAATAGCACAACCACACACCTACAAAGAATCTAGTTGATCTATGCAGTGAAGAAAGCACAAGACCTTTCAATGTTAATGCCCATTTCACACCTTCTTCAGCAATCCTCTTCACCCTTACACTTCAAGTTGCAAGCATTTGTCACACAGGAAAAACAGATGCATGCCACCACATTGACATCGTAGTGGAGCATGAACTCTATGCTAGACAGAGGCCTGATGTCCAAGCTTCCTCTCAACATTATCAAAGTTGGTCATTGGCTAAATGAGTGCTAAAGTCAAAATGTTGATATATACTTACATTGAAATTTGTATCGATTAAGGGGAAAAGGTTGATGTCCTCCCCTATGTAATGAACAATTTTTCTATGTGAAATAAAAAGGAATGTTTCAAAAGAGTGATTTGTTATGGTTGTTGTGTCTTATTAACTAAATTAGTTTATGAAAATATTCTTAATGCCTGATAGAAGCCACAAAAATATTACTTAATGAAATATAAGAAAGTTAAAACTTCATTGACAAATAGGAAAATATAGATCACAATTGTAATTCATGATAAAATAAGTATATTTATGAAGGCCCTAGAACCTCATTGAAAGTTGTGAAATTAGCCTTCACAAATGTATTTGGGAGGCCTGGGAATTGTTTTTGTGAAGGTCAAATAATCCTTCAAAAAAAGTATTTGTGAAGGCCCTAGAACCTCATTGAAAGTTGTGAAATTAGCCTTCAAAAATGTATTTGGGAGGCCTGGGAAGTTTTTTTGTGAAGGTCAAATAGTCCTTCAAAATAGTATTTGTGAAGGCTAGAGTCTCTCATCAAAGTATTTGTGAAGAAGCTTTTAGAGTAGGAATTTTTGTGAAGGAATGGCCTTCAACTAATTTTTTTTTTGAAGGAATTAATGTACATTTGTGAAGGAATCATCCTTCACAAAAAGTTACATTTCCTGTAGTGGCGGACGACATACCAAAGTTAGCATTTAGGATGAGGTATGGTCACTTTGAGTTTGTGGTTATGCCATTTGGGCTAACCAATGCACCTACTGCTTTCATGGACCTGATGAACCGAGTGTTCCGTCCATTCCTAGATCAGTTTGTTGTAGTCTTTATAGATGACATTTTGATCTATAGTCGGGACATGAAAGAGCATGAGTGACATCTTCGACAAGCGTTGACTCTTCTTCGCCAACATCAGTTGTATGCCAAGTTCAGCAAATGTGAGTTTTGGTTGAAGGAAGTGACATTCTTAGGTCATGTGATATCTGCAGAAGGAGTCAGAGTGGACCCTAAGAAGGTGGAGTCAGTGGCAGATTGGGAGCAACCAAAGATGCCGACAGAAGTTCGTAGTTTCCTGGGTTTGGTAGGATACTACCGGAGGTTTATCAAGGACTTTAGTGCAATCACGTTGCTGATGACAAAGCTGACCAGGAAGGATGTACCTTTTGTTTGGGATGATCGTTGTCAGCAAGCTTTCCAAAGTTTGAAGGAGAAGCTGACTAGTGCTCCAGTGCTAGTGCTTCCAGAACCTAGGAAGGGCTATGTTGTTTTCTACGATGCTTCCAAGAAAGGCTTAGGTTGCGTGCTGATGCAGGAAGATCATGTGGTTTCTTTTGCTTCGTGTCATCTTAAGAAACAAGAGGAGAACTATCTGACACATGATTTGGAGTTGGCAGTGGTGGTCCATGTGCTAAAGATTTAGAGACACTATCTTTATGGGGAAGTGTGTTAGATCTTTATAGATCATAAGAACTTGAAGTATATCTTTTCGCAGAGTGAGCTGAATATGCGACAACATCATTGGATGGAACTGATTAACGATTATGATTGCACCATTGAGTATCATCTTGGTAAGGCAAATGTGGTAGCTGATGCGCTTAGAAGAAAGTCTTCTTCTCTCTCCACAAAGAAGGCACAGTTGAGTTCCTTGGGATGACATAGGTGGGATATGTTTGTCTCCTTGCGGTAGATGAATGTGCAGTTGGAAGTTTCCTGGTTAGCAGGACTATTGGCACAGATGCAAGTCAAACCTACGTTGAGACAGCAGATCAAAGATGCACAGCAGGCTGATGGTGTAGTGTAGTTAATCAGGTCAGAGCTTGGCAGCAAAAAGTGTGATGGGTTCCATGAGTCCAAGGATGGACTAGTTTGCTATCATGGTAGGATGGTGGTTCCCGATGGTGATAATCTAAGAAAGCTAGTACTCGAGGAAGCACACAGGTCGATGTATTCTATGCATCCAGGAGTCACCAAGATGTATCATAATCTAAAGGACCTGTATTGGTGGTCTATCTTGAAGAAGGATGTAGCTGAGTTTGTGGCTAAGTGCGTAGTATGTCAGCAAGTTAAAGCTGAGCATCAGAAGTCGGCAGGTACGTTGCAACCCATGTCGATACCACAATGGAAATGGGATCATATAACCATGTATTTCGTAGTTGGTCTACCAAAGACATCTAGGAATCATGATTCCATTTGGGTAATAGTGGACAGGTTGACAAAATCTGCTCACTTCATACCAGTAAAAACAACGTATACAGTAGAGAAGCTTGCTCGGGTGTATGTAGACGAGATAGTGTGTTTGATCAACTAGGGTTTGGTTCCCTTGTGCTTGAGGTTGAAGACGACCTTGTTGGGTTGTGTCTTGCATGATATGACTTTGGGGATAGTGCTGCCTGATAACCTTCTTGTCTTGGGTTGTACCTTTGGCTGATACCCATGTGTGCTTGGGCGTTATGTTTTGATGAGTGCCCTACACGATACACCTTCTTGAGATAGTTTTACCTTGGTGTCCGATATCCCTTATCCACCCTAGAGTTAGGGTTTGGGCGACATGGTTGATAAACCCCTGGATGGGCATCTTGGTCGATATGAAGCCTCAACCCAAGCTTGGGCATTAGTGTTGCTCTAGGTGACATGATTTGTCTACCCTTAATGCACGATATGTCCTTGAGGTGTAATCCTTGGTAGATAAGCTTGCTTGGGTGATCCTTGTATCCCTGGCCGATATGCCTAGTTGAAGCTTAGTTGGTTCCCGTCATGGTCCCTTGGACGATAACCTTGGTGGAGTTGTTTGGTGGGCAATACACCCTTGATGAGATGTTGCCCGATATCCTCCTTAGGGTTAAGTTTTGGACGACACACCATGTAGAGAGGGTGCTCGATGCACTCCCTTGTCTTTAGGTGGCCTTGGCCATTATCCCTGATAAGTTTGGACGATATGGTTTCATGCCCGACATGCCAACCCTAGGATGTTGACCATTATGATGATGGCCATGCACGACACCTTTCCTGGGCGTCATGGTTACCCTGGCCGATAGGGTTAAACCTCAGATGATGCTAGAAGGTTTCGCGATAGGGGTGCCTTGGGCGACACCCCTTTGGCCGATATGGCTCATGTTGAAGGTTAGATGATAGTGGAACCTAACCCTAACCCTAGCTTGGTGCACGTTAGACCCGTGGTCGATAGCCATGGTAGTGTTGCAGGTTATGACCTCGTGGATGGCTTCCCGACACCATGAGTGTTAGTGGAACCTTGGTGCATGTTAGAGGATGTGCAATGTTTGGTTGGTTTGGTGGTGAGTTACTTTAGGGTTTAGAACCCTAGCCAATACACCCTTTGGTAAGGGTTGGCACTGCTCGCCATACCTATAGTGAGGGTTGCAGTAGTTTTGGTGAGGGTTCTGATAACCCAGAATGTATATAGTTGATGGTTCTCTTTTAATAATGATAAAACAAGTGACATGATGTAATCACCTTACATCCTGGAAATATGATAATGAGATATAATGATAGGTTGTGAACCAAGAAGCTTGGAAGCTTATGATGTTGCTTCACATGTTGATATAACACATGCATATGGTCACAAGTATAAGGCATAACACATGCCCATGATTGATTATAATACTATGAATGATAAAGCTTGTGTGATATACTCATGGATGCTTCTTTATACTTGATAGCATGATCATTCTGTTAATCCATGATGGGTTCAGTTATGTATATACTAACCATGCAGGTATTTCATGTGGATTCATAGCCTGGTAAGAGCTATGAGATATATGTTCTCTGACTAGCACAGTGTGATGATAATTCTTATTAATAAAATAACAAGTTGATAGGTCTGAGGACCTGATATAAGGATGAGTGCCTAGTTGAGGTGTTATCCTCTGATGATGAGATAAGGGATGCGTTCCCTGGATGCTGATGCATGATTGTGATGCCTTGAGAGGCAATGGTTGATATCATGAGGGATTGAGTATGTTGATGGCAATAATGATGTAATTCTATAAGGTTATGTTTATACCTTGTTTTGCCTCAACAATTGGCTTAAAATATACTAATCAATGATAGATAAACATATCATGTAGTTTGCCCTGGCCATAGATCCATTACCGTCAGTGTTTGGTGATGGTGAAATAGGTTTATGCTGCGGGATTACCTGGAGCGCATATTGTTGAATATCTGAGGTTTCCCCTAGCCTAAAATAGGAGGGTTGAGTGCAACTGTGGTTGTAGACTCGAGATGTATGGAGCATGGTGAACAGACCCATGGCTTAGGATATGTGATGATGAGCATGATCCGTTCATGGCTCAGATGTATATACTAGCACCTATGATGAGGTGAGCTAGAGATGGGTAGCTTACAGAGCTAACCCAGAGGTTGAGGCCTATAAGCATAAGACTGCGATCTTGCTTGATGATTCGTGTACTGACCACGAGAAGGTGAGGTCATGGAGTCCAGATCTCCTTAGACCTTGTATGGCACCGGATTGGGCTTCGTAGCCAATGGTTGGATTTGAGCATGGAAGGCTCACTTCCTCAGGGCATAATAAAACGTAATCCATCCGAATAAATACATACTTATTAGAGCAAAACACAGAACATTGATTGAGGCCTTGCTTATATAGCTGATCTAGTTACACCTTGCAGATACATGTACAATCCGTATATCTTGTGATAAGTTCTTATAAAGCTTATCTTGTCAATCATGTTCCATAAAGAAATACTTGGTAATATGCCTCCCGGATATCTTGGTAAGCTTGATGGTAATAATAGCTTTGCTCAGTATGCTGCTCTTGTTATACACTTATTCAGTTATTTGTTGTTATCTAGCTTTAACCTTTGAGGTTTTATAGTTGCGGAGGGGAGTTGTGTTTCTCGCTGGGACTGTGTGTCTCACCCCGCTGGTTTACACCCTTTTTAGGTGATCGCTCTAGATGTGGTGGTGGTCGTGAGGTTGCGGCTGAGCAGCAAGAAGAGCAGTAGAAGGCAAGAGATGGACATGTTGTTGTTTTGGTGGTTTTATAGTAGAGTCCTAGAAGTCATCCTTGTACTCTCAGGTCCTTGGAAGTGTTTTGACGTCGTTTCACGATGTTTAACTGCTGTAATTTTTGTATACCCTGTTGCTGGCCGTACGTGGCTGTTCTGTATGTATAAATAGGTGATGAACTAATATGCGTGGTTGCGACAGTGGGTGACTTTAAGTTGTGAACATATCTGGCAGGTGATCTTGAATATATCTATATATATGACCTGATCTTCTTGTAGGGCCTGGTTGCTAATGTTCTGTATGTATTTTTCCGCAATAGATTTTAATTAACTCGTGTTTTCGGTAATATATGGTTCCGCACATTTTCATGTGTCATCTCATTGTCTATGTGATGGCGGGGTGTCACATCTTCAATTTATTTATTCCTTATTCATGAGATTGGAGGGATGGATCTTCATGCTCTTGTGCTTTTCCTCATCTGATAGAAACCGATAAATAGATAACTCTAGTCAATCCTTCATCCATACCAGAAATAATCCCTTTAAACTGGGGGAAAATTCCATACCTTGGGTTGTACCATCCTTGTCATGTCTAAATGGAACATTCCTATATTTGACCCTCTTCCAAATAATCTACCTAATATATCAAAAATGGTAGAGCACTGAAATGACAAAGAAGCTCAAACAAAATTGAAGGATGATTCATTCTTGAAATATACCCATCTCATGTTGAAGGAATTTCTCTATTTCAGGTGATTGTTTGCTTTCCTTCTCATGAATCATTCCAAGAAAACACCTATTCTCTAATGGATCCCAAATTCCTTTTACTTTGAAGCAAGAAACATGACATTGCCATAATTCATATTGATGTATGCACTATCAAATTTGTTCCATAGACCAGCATGATCAAAACTTCTTATTTGATGGCATTACTTATGGTAATATTCAACGGTAGAGTGCTATAACATCTGGGGTGTTCACACACCCAACACCCAGATCTACAAAAAAGGATTACTTGACAGCCTTATACATAAGATATGAAAACCCTAATGATGAAGAGAATGAGAAGAATGAAGAAGAAAAATAACACCAAGATGTGAGGGTCATTGAGAGATGGCATAGTAAAGGATTATGAAACACACTAAGTTATAGGTGCACAAATATAGAGTAGGGTTCCACCCTAGATTGATCCTAAAAATCACACTTATAGTAAACTCCTTCAAGTCAGCCATGGGATGTCTATCCAGCACACATCTCATTCATCATCCCTCGGCATTTAACCATCCCAAAATGGTTATGCTCACCAAAATAACCCTCCTTTTAACATTCCACACCAACATACTCACTCCTAGGTGATGGCATAATAGATACCCAGGGTCTCCATTGTCCCAACTATGCATGTAGCGAACATCTCTTAGTGCTCCACAGATACAATGATCCCTAATATCACAAGGATTGCTAGAGAAATTTAGATGTTATACAACACTACATGAGAGTTCTAGAGGAGCAAAAAGCAGAAATTCCATTGGATGAGCATTTTTATATAAACTAGCATTATAGATAACTTCAATCTGCCAAATATGAAGAAGGATAATGTCAAACGTGACTTGGTAGCACACTAGAGAGCATACCACACATAAATGGTGGTACTTATGGAATAGACAAGCTTATCATTTGGTTCTTCCATGAAGCTTGGCATGTTCAACTTTGATGTGGTATAATGAAATTGATCGTGAAAAAAAATCATTGAAGAGAATTGTGAACTCATTATGTTGCATTACTCTTTTAATAGGGACACAATTTCTGAAGGGAGAACCTACAAGACTTGTGAAAAAAATTCAATGATGCATTCATCAAATTAGTTGACAGATGGAGAGAGATGGCTTCCCATATGATGGGTATAACAACAGATGAAGACTCTATAGTTTTTTTCACTAAGGCCAATATTCTGGTGTATTAGAAATATTGATGATTCAATCTCATTCCTCATGTAGCCAATTGATCAATTCGAGAACAACCTTGAAGTAGATGTCAATTCTATAATGTATAAGTCACTACGGAGTATGATCAATTCACACCAAATGTTCACAAGAAACATAGAATTGTCATTTAATATCAATGGAAAGAACTCTAACACTATTCTAGCAATATATTAAGCCAATTCATGAGAAATTCTAGGGGTCATTACCATACAAATATCTTTAAATGTTAAATAAAGGCACCAACAAAGTCTACATTTATCTATAGTTCCACCTACAGAATCTCACATGAAGTCAACAAAATCCAAAATGACAACAAACTAATCACAAGCCTAGAAAAGAGGATATTGTGTGACCCAAAACAAAAATATGAGTTCACACCTATGAAAGATATTTATACTAACAATTTCTGTGTTTCAAGTTCTTAGTGAAGATCCTTGAGCTAAGGTTGGTTCGTGATCCTTTGCCACCTTTGTAAAATACATATACGTGTTGAGAGTTCCACATATCATTTTGGAAACTCGCAAATAAGTATATGTCACTAAAGCATTCACTCGAAAACTTTAACCAAGATAAAGTGAAATACCTAAAAATAATAGTTCAACAGAATAATGTGGTATCAATAATTTTTTTAGAGGGAGAGAAAATTTCATTGGAGCCAATAAATATCATAGAACTAGGAGGTTCAATTGATTGATACCATTTTGACAAAGGGAAATTATGATTCTATAAGTGAATAACCAAGCATTCTCAATGATGATATATAATAAAATACTGCCATAGATGTCAATGTTGTAGGATAGCAAGATAGTGATGAAGTTTTCAACACAATAGAAACAAAAGATACAACTAAAGTTGTCTATTTAACATAGGAGAAAAAATCCCATTATGATGCCAGGAGAACCAAAGAAACGTCATTCATGGGCAATAATAAACTTTATAGGTTCCAGTCAGAATGAGAGACAACATAGCTCATGCACTTATAGTGATATTTGGAGATAATGTTGCTCTTCCTACAAAAAGGCAATCAATTTTCTATATTACTAAAATCTAAGTGTATGATAAGGGATTAGGGGAAAGAAGATCTCATGTCATCACATAATCAAAAAAATCCATAATCCATGGTATAGTATAAGAATTTGATCAAAAAGGCCTAAGATTGGTTCTCCTAAAAAGGTCAAAGCTGAGGAAGGTTGTCTCATGAAGTAGTTACACTTCCACAATGTTCCCAATCCCTACCACACGAATGATGCATGTGTAGATATTATTAATAAGTAATATTAAGATGAAAAGACATAATAGTCATTTAACGATCACCAATAGAACTAATGCTAAATAAAAATTGGTCACTAAAAAATAGTAAACAACAAATGATATCAATTTAAATATCTATGACATAATTGACCAACTAAACAACACTGAAGTTACTACTTCACTTCTATATGGGAAATGATTTATACAACCCTAACATAGAAACAAACAATGTTGGTTGTGGTGAGAGGAGCCTTCATATTAATTTAAATATGTTCATGTAATCCCTCTCCAACTAGTTAGGAGGATAACAACAACTCAAACAAACACGCTATTTGAAGGTGGTAATTTTTCACTTATCATGGATCTAATGTTCACACATTTTGATGGGTTGGGTTTTAAAGTTAATATATGTCCTTCAAGAACATTGATCATTTTGGGTTGAATGCTAAAAGACAATCGTGCCAACACCCATGATGATAGGATGACAATGTACCATGGGCTGGCATGGGGTGAATACATCTTGATCTAAAGGCTAAACTTAAGATGTTTTTCATTAGATGCACCTTTTAATCTATTATTAGGTTGATAATGGATGCATGAATACAAAAATGTACCCTCTTCTCTACACTAGTGCCTAATATTTTGGTAAGGTCGCAACACTATTGTCATCCATAGAGATAATCAAGTGATGAACATTTCCAATCTCAATATATATTGTAATGATTACAAAGATGACTTCATGCTTTCAATTTTTAGACATTCAAAATTTTCCATAAAAGTACATGATCATGTACAAGATACATGGAAATCCCAGAAGCGTATGAAGTTCTAAACTAGAACGATTCAATCTCAAAAAGGGCAAGGTAACTTCAATCAAGGAATTACAAAATCATTCATCTACATGTTACAGATGGAAAAAAAAAGTTAGGATACACACTATGTATCACTACAAAACTCTATAGAATAAACAAATATAAGCACAACAATTCCTAGAAGATCCATGTACATCCTATGTTGGAGCTGATAGAGGTGGTAGGTTTAACATCCTTGCTGGCCCAAGATCCATGACAAACATTTGAAAGATCCTTATCAAGGACATAAACAAGAATACAAATTACAACATATAATGTCACAACACTTCTTATAGAAACTCCATTACCATATTCTCATACAATGGATGGTGAAAACGAGGTTTGGAAGAGATAGAATGTAGACAATCAAGAGATGGGACCTATCTTACTTCGTAAAAGGCCCCAAAACAATAGTTAATAAGTTATAGGTCCACGTGAACATCATCATAATTAAATGGTAACCAAATCATAGTGACAAATGTGTATAATTATTAATCATATATGGAGTATTCCATGTGATAGGATAGGCTTGAAACACACCTATGAACAATGATATACATCCATTTCAAGGAATGGTCACCGAACCCATAAGACAAGGGGAAGATCTCAATGAAGGTCAATATAAATAGTGCCAAGAGTCTAGAAGGAAATATTGTTAGTATCTCACAATGTTTCTCATCACCATTCTGTATAAAAATTTACACAATCTTTGAAAATTAGGTAGGTCCAAAGGTAGAGAAGTTGCAATCCTAAACCAGGTGACATCAAGTTACCCTTAGCAATCTACTCAATCTAATACATGAAGACTAGAATGTCCAAGGAAGAGTAAAACATTTGATAGAGAAATCATATGGTGTGAAACAACCAAAACTTTTTCATGTATCTCATGCTAGAGGTCATGACATAGAAAAATGTAAATCCCTTTGTGAGGAAATCCAACACATCAAAAGAGAAAACCCTCAGTCTTACAAACAAGTAGAATAGTTCAACATGTCAAAGAATCCCATAACCAAACCATAAGAATCTTAATTTCTAGTACTCATAGTAGAATAAACCTCATATGATGAAATTAGCTTCAATGATATCAGCATAGTACAATATGCATTCACAACCTTACCAGTAGCATGAAGATTTGTCCACTTCAAAATACAATAGTGAAGTGTGCATGGAACCTTGAGAACATATCTAAAGTTCTCCCCTCACCCTAAATAAACTTTCTCAAACTAAATATTTTGAAAAGTTGTACGTTTAAAGTTTATTTGAAAAATGCAAAATTCTGAAAAAGAATATAAAAGAATATCTTTATTTTCCTGGAAGGGTTGTATCCCTAGACATCCGCAATAATAAATAGTTTCAATCTTAAATGAGATTGTTGATCAACCTAAGTAAGTGGAACCTGAATCCTCATTACATCAACAACCTATTTTTCATGTCACTAGTAAAGTTGATGTCATCACCATCAGTGATGGAATAGAGAAATAGAATGCCAAAAAAAGGATAGGCCTTCCTTCATGTATTTGAGACCCTCTCATTGGTATGTTATTATGATATGTGGGTATATATATACATGGAGATATGAATATTTGCCTAGGACTTGATGAAAATATTGTTGTAAACTTCCTACCAATATTTCCATGTTCCAATTTAGTCAAAAAGAAAAGAAGAACACTCCACCCAAAAGGAATTCACAAGAATTAAGAGAAGTGTCCAAATAGGTTGCAGTCATGTTCCTTTAACCTACACATATCATGTATAATTGGAAATCATTGCTAATATCCCAAGAAGTATGCAAGTATACGAATGTGAGTGCATTATTGAGACTCAAACAAAGATAGTTATAAAGATGACCACACTATTTAACATTGATGCTCTCATCAAAAACACTATTAACGACGAATTTTTGTCATTGATGGAGGAGTTCTCTGAGTAAAATTGATAAATATGGATAGTGAAAACATTTACAATGCTCACAATAGAATGAGATTTCTTCTTCTACAAGGTGATGACGTTGTTGTTCTCAGAATAATGTTGGTGGATATTAGTGATGAGTCATTGTCTTTTGGTTCCAGACCTTATGCATAAGGATATTGAAGTATATTTGGACAATATGATGTCCAAGTCCAAGAATCTAGATGATCATGTTCCTTTTTCAGAGAAACTCTTCCAAAGCCTTCATAAATGGTGTATGTAACTCAATCATGTAAAATGCACCTTTTAGGTCACTTCAAACAACGTTGTGGGTCATTTTGGTATTAAAGGTTAACAAGGAAAGGAAAGCAATATTCTTGATCTACCTATTTTCAAGATTGAGAAATAGATTATGCTACTTGTGGGCATATTTTTATACATGTCTAGACTTATAGAAAAAAACCCATATGTAAGCCCATTTTTTTATTTTAAGGAAGAATGCAAACAACATGTGGAATGAAAAGTGAAAATAAGAAACACAAAGAGATATCAAATGAATCCACTAGCCTCATCTTATGTCTTTCTATTAACAAAGAATTAACAAGAATTTTCCAAATCCATAAAAGTGAAGAAGGACTTAGGGATCATGCCATCTACTACCTCAAAAAGAAATTAAACAAGGTAGATGCATGATATTTTTATGGATAATAAGTACCACTTATCTCTATTTCATGCACCTAGAAAGTTGTGCCACATACTGATGAGATACATTGTATAGTTGATCGCTCAGAATGACCTCGTTAGATATTAAAGTGATCGAATCCATACTTACCAGCATATGTGCCTAATGGAAGGATCTATTATCAAGGTTTGCTATCTCTTACATGCTCATGAAATTTGTGGAGGACTAGACACTAATAAACCATTGGATTGATCATCCTATGTAGGATGTTAAGGAGAAAGACTTTGAGTCAACTAATGAATAAATTTACCAGCTCATTGGGGAGGATGCACAATAAGAAGTGGATCTAGATAAATGGAATATCTACTTCAACATTATAGTTATCCAAAAAAGGATCATGGATATGTATTTTGATAGAAAAACATTATAATAAATTTCCACACGCGAAACAAAGGTTTATCTTTGAGACCATTGACAATGTCTCCAAAATATTCAGCATGCATTCTTTGACATTAGATGGGCAAGCAGCAAAGAATTTTATGACTACAAGTCTTTGGATATTCATTGCTAATTTTTTCATACATTAATGGTCTTCATAAAACCAATAATAAGAACCTAATTCCATATTAACATTACAAGAATTCATTAGCACTAGAGTTCAAGACTATGACTTTTTCATTCATCAAAAGGATTAGAATGCAATTTTAGTTTCCCTTGAAACCTTTTTTCCCTAGGTCAAATTAACCAAATAATACAAGTATACTATCAAAGCATGGGCATTACCTCAATAAGAGCATTGCATGAATTTCAAGTACAATAGAAGAACTCAAAGAAACTCCTAGGTTATTTGACAACAAATGGTACCTATCAGGACAACTTTCCCTAAAGATCCCACCAAGCAAGATATTAAAAAACAATCATGTGATAGGACATGAGTTATGTGCTAGGGACATGCCTCCTATATTAAAGATCATATAATTTGATCCTATTGTCATGCGTTAGTCACCAAGAATCTAAGATGCTAATAAAAGAAGTAGAAGGGGGATCATGTCGTAGTCACATGAATTGGATCATACTTCCAAAGAAAATCAATCTCATGGGCTTTTTCTGGAACACACTAGAGAACAAAAGTTTTTAGTTTGTTTAGAATCCACATGGACTAAACCCCTGATATGCCATCATATGTAAACAACACATCCATACCATGGGTTTTCTCAGTATTGGGAATTCATATGATAGGGAATATCCACCAAAGCTACCAAGCAATCATGTTTTCATTGTAGTCTCCATCAATTACTTTACTAAGTGGGTGGAGACTCCTCGTTGCATGTTAGTACAGCCAATAACGTGATTAAATTCATCTACAACAACATCCCATCATGAGACACACACCACAATAAATCATTCCCAAAAATATCACTAGTTTTTTCCAAGTCATTGGGACAGTATGAGATCATATAAATTCAAGCATCATCACTCACCTCCTTAGCTTCCACATATGAATGGTGCAATGAAGGAAGGACCAAACACCTTCAATAATCTTGAGAAGACCACTAATACATATTAAAATTCACAAGAAGATCTACCAAAGGCTCTTTGGGCATATCACGCCTCAATTAAGATTTCAACATGATTCATTACATATTACTTGATTTGTGGGGTGGAAGGAGTTCTACCCATATAAGTACAAATGCACTCAATTATAGTTTTGTAAAAGGTTTACATTACCTAAGCAGTTCAAGGACCATATAAATTGCCTCAACAATTTGGGAGAATGAATATTTGATCTCTCTAGTATGAAAAATGTTATCAATCTAGGATGAATAGAGCACTCAAAAATGAAGCACATATAAGGAACTTCTAAGGAGATATGGTACTCACAATAGTGTAGAATCTAAATTTTCAAAAGAAAAAATTTCAACCAAAGAACAAAGGGCCTGGTGTCATAAACAATGTGTCTCCATTGTGGATCACTTTGTCTATGGTGAAATGGACAGAAACATCCACCTTTATTTAATGAACAACTAATTATCAAGTGCTTATAGTGTAAAGCTCGATTCCTCCTCACTCTTAGTTATTATCATGCCCCTGTATTAGCTTTTTCATATGTTTACTATCTTTCATGACTTCTTTCTAGCCTAATATTTGAGGTGAGGGCATATCTAAACTACCTTTTTTGATGATGATGATGCTAAAGAAAGAAAATAAAAACTTGGATTCCAGTGCATATTAAGAACATAAACACAATGACCATCATGAGGCCCAAAATCCCGTAAACAATATATTTTTTAAACAAAAAACTCACCATTGTTTTTGAAAAAGATTCTATATGTAGGCAACAAGACTGTAAAATATCCAGGAAAAAGAGTATACATTTTTTCATTTCTTGCTCATCCAATCTAGTAGTCACAATATCATGTCTTTCAGGTGTTGAAGATTGAACAATAGCCCAACACCAAAGATGACTCACTATCATTATTTTAGGTCATGGTGAAGAAGCATTATGACCTTTCATACTCTATTTTGTGATATCAAACAAATGATTGTGTGAAATCCATGATAAGAAATCAGCTCCATGTCCAAATAAAATCCTAGTTCAAAATATTCATGGAGGTAGGTCAAACTCACCAAAATAGGTTGGAAAACTTTTGAAAATTAGTAGTAAATAGTCCCTAAGAAATACTATGAGAAAATGCTAAAGAGAAATAAGAGTTCTATTAAATTCAAGAAACAAACAACTATTAGAACTACATATATCCAACTACATAGGTTGGGAAAATGTCTACAAATCCTTATAGGAGTCTTCAATCGAGAATTGACTTAAAATCCAAGTGGAAACACATGTTTGCATCTATAATATACTTGTATTGAGCCAAATTGCTCCATAGACCTATCACAAACACTTCTAAGTGAGAGATGTGGTCTTCATCTTTTTGTTTTGAAGCATTAGAGTTACATAGCTGAAGATCAGTTATTCCCCTATGCAACCTGGGATTCAAGAGATGTGGGGCCAACCAGACCCCTATGACTCCACACTATAGGCAAGAGTTGGTTACTCATGCTATCAAATAAGGGTTTTACCAAATTTGGTTTGAAAACCATATTTTCTTTCCATAAATTGGAGGAATAAGGGATGGTTGGAAAAAGGTCCAAAATCCCTCAAATGCAAAAGATATATCAATTTAGACTAATTATATCTAATGGAAAATGAATCAATGATCAATTACTAGTATACGAGGATATATTAATAAAGTCATCTTGAGATAAATTTCACAAATTCACCTTGAAATCAACTTCAGAGAAAAATCAACAAAGAATTTGATTTCCAAATACCAAGATAGACTTCATTATTCCTTATGACTAGGAGAAAAGGACAATCGTCAATAGAAGAATATCACTCATCAATGGACTATCTCTATTACACACTTATGTCTAGTTGAGGATAATTTAGCATTGCCTTTGTCTAAATTACTTTGTGAAGGTTGAGTCATTTATCATTCATCTCAGAAAGACCTCTAAATTAGGTAGTTTAAGTGTTACACTTCAAATTTTGTCTTAAAGTGTTGGCCTTTTCTTGTTAAGTTGACCAAGACTTTTAAATTTCATACTTGGTAAATTTCCCCTTTTTAAAGTCATGTGCTTGAAGTGACAATATAGATCACCATGCATAGTCCGTTTTAAATCTTCCTCAATGAGGTATAGTTACAAAACACATGGTATGAAAGCAATAGCAATGGGAAAACCTTATGATTAAATGAATTAACTCTACAAAATGATTTTAAATCCATGTGTTACAGGAATAGGATTCAAAGAGCCATCAATCAATTATTTATCAAATATTGTTAGCATGTTCATATTGAATCATAGAATAAGTATTGGCGATAAGAGTGCTAAGATCCAAAATGACTATCTAGTTGAGACCAAGCCTAAAATATTTATCTCGATAAACACCATGGACGTCATACCATTCCTTTGTAGGGACATATGTAGACAAACCATTTTTTACTACATTGTAAATTTTGTGCTCGTATGTTTATGAAGGTTTGGTGACATTTGTGGTCTTTTTGGGTTGGGATGTGTTTTTGAGTGGCCTATCTGACTGATGATCATGTAATCTTTTTGTTTTAGCTACAAGTAGAGAGATGCATATGATCAAACCTCTTAATTTAAAAAATGTGGATGAAGAACGTCCACAAGTTCTATTCCATACCCTCAAACAATACCCACCCATAACATCAATAAAAAACTAAACACAACCCATAATTCTATAAAAAAAGCACATCTTTTTTAAGCACATCTTGTAGCATATATATACACACACATAATGATTATGCTTCTATGTAGATGTTCAAATTAATTCCCAAATCATTATCTTGCCAAAACTATACAAGTAACCCTAAGTGGAAAAATACAACAATAGTTGAGGAATAGTTTGACTTCTATAGAACCCAATATTGAAATATATTCAAGAAATAGCCAACTCACAATGGATCTTGCTTCAAACTGGAGGCTATTCATAGGTATGTTACAAACATCAATCCAAATATTTTCTGGGTTGTTTTGAGATACTTTTATCAACTCTTGATATATATTACCAAGTTCATTCAAAACTCAAAGCTTGTGAATAATCTTATACCAATACACTCCCTCTATGAATAAGGCCCCCCATCGACCATGGGATAGACTTTTGACCCTAGATATGATGGAGGAACTTGGGGAGCTAGAAGAGACAATCCTAGAAGAGAGCCCTTAAGGTTAGCAACTAGAAATCCAAAAAGATGGGAAAAGGATCTTATCTTTATCAATAAAAAAACATCAACCTCCTCAACATAGGAGAAAACTGGTTGGGACCTCTACAACTAGTTACCCATTCGAAAGAATAGAAAGGTAGAATAAACTAGAAAAACTATAGTTTTCACCTCTTTTTCTTAGCATCTAGGTAAAGTGTAAAATGATCAATGAGGGATTACTATAAATGTATATTTTTGCTTTTCCTCATTAATATTTCCACAAAATCTTGATATAATGTCATTTTCATTGGGTTTTTCAATCTGAGCTCTTTTTCATGTCGCCTTACATAAAATATGAGATAATGGATGATTATGACCCTTCTATTTTCAAAGTTATATGTTGGTTTTATAAAGTTACCATGATTTTAATTTGGTGTTGACTTCATGTTACACTATTTCTTTCCCAGAAGGGAACCTCCCACAAGGGTTCTTCCTTTTAGGGTTTCACATTGTCGTTTGTACTATATTTGCATTAACTTAATAATTTCAACAATTTTGATGTTATCTGTTTGTTTATTTAGGTCTCTATATCATAATTTTGTCACACTCTTATCGCCTTCTAGGTTAAATTTATAAATTGTTAATCTTATTGTGGTACTAATAGGAGTTGTACGATCTTCTTGAAATATCCTACCACCTGGACCAAACTCACCTATAGCCTTAAAGCCAATAGTCACATGGAAATAAATAACTCCTATTGTTCTTAATAGATATAAGAAGAACAAAAAGATTGAGAAAACTATAATTAAGAAGTGTCATGTACCCTTAATATATAAATATTTGGTTGAAGTTCTTGATAAAAAAAACTTATCATAACAATACCTTATATATTTGAAAATTAAATAGTTTAAATGTAGACCATTATCAATATTCATTTTTTATGAATATATAGTATCAATAGAAATCATCTTACATGTTTTTTGTATATTGTTGATTTCTTAATTATGTTTCGGTTTATGTCGATGATGCCTCTAGGATTTATATACCTCCATCCTTAGTACCAACATAGCTAAAGTATCTAGAGAAGAATAGACATTATAGCTTGATATTCGTTAATCTAAGTATTTATATACCAAGGCATGGTAGCCAATTTTCAATTTTTTTATAGATAGCACCACATGACTTCCCAAATACCACACTTATAACTCAAGCATAGTAACTTAGTGGTCCCAAATGACTCAAGCTAGGCTATGATACAATGTTGTTACAGCTTGATCTCAAGGTTACTATTAGATTATGAGAATTAGCATAAAGGTGAACTTGAATATGACTAACTTATACATGTTAACCATTTTCCCTTTAAATGTGTTTATTATATATTATAACTACACAGACAAAAATAGTGATTTTAGCTAATTACATTCATAGAAAACAACTAAAACATTCATAAAATTACTTGATATATTCATCTATAAAAGAACTTTATTCTTATCTTAAAACATATAATATAAATAAATATTATTACAACATTTGATTAATAAACACTTATACATCTCGATTGGACCTAGAGTGATAGAGACCCATGAATTTAAACCGTTCTCATATCTACTTATGTAATAGGACTTCTCTATTGCATATAAATTGCCATTACCTCTGGATAACCTAAATATCATGTAAGTAGAGCGGTAAGCTCATGTCCCCATGGGTACATATCTCTATGTATTGGTTTGAAGCACATAAATAATTTTTATTGTTGGTAAGATATTGAATATATAGATAGGGAAGTATATCATTTTAATGAGATAAGGTAACTAGCTTGAAAAATATATGAGTTAACCTACAATATGAACTATAAATATAATTTTAGGAGTCTATTAATGTTTCTCTTTGTTACAAGATTTGGTCTTTCAATAATATCTGATTATAATTTGACTACTAAATTAACAAACAGAATCTAAAAAATAAACTAGCTAATTGAACTAACTACAAAACTAGCTACTTCATATATTACTTTTCCATTGAACTCACTTAGATCATTGCATCCAAGAGAAAGCCCATATTGAATAACTAATTATGAAAGTCTAATGGGGCATCCCTAAAACATTAAAATATGAACCAAAATAACATCATTGTGTAGTGAGGTTGATGTTTATTTCATGGTGATGCCTAAATAGTGTTGAAAAACTTGTGCACATATCTCCTAGATACCTAGGTCAGGTGCCTCAAGGCAAAAACTCCCCTAACTCCATGTAAAGTGGCTCAATAAGGACACACATGTAAACTAGAGTAAATTGTAATGACCTGAAGGAGTGAGTCTTTAAGGCTTGTCTTGCTTCATTTTTATTTGCCATTCATATCATCGACTATCCATTTATTATTAAATATCCCTAGTGAACTATGCTAGATTCACTCATATCTGACCAATTAATGTGGGTACTCCCTGCTGAACATAAGTATCACTAGTACCTAGCCGGCTATTATTAAATACTTCATATATCTATTTTCATTACTTACACGTATATTAATTGTTGATAGAACATTTCGCCCTTCTTAATACATGCCTCTAAATAAAGGTTCTAGAAAGTTCGTGGCATCTATTTACTACTAATTTCTTATTAAATATTTAACTGAGACTGATTTCTCACTTATCTATGTTTCACTGCCTCATTGAACTACTCAACATAGCTTATCATAAAACTTTGGATTAAACAATTGAATTTATATAATAGATTATGCCTAGGGTTTCAATTATCTCATTCATATCTAGAGTTTATCACATACTTTGATTGGAGCTATAATTAGTAATAGAATTATCTCAATTGACTAATTACAATTATATCACATAAATCTACTCTTGTAAATAATGAAACAGGTTTCTCACCATTTTTTAATATATGACACAAATATGATTCATTTAATTGGAAAGAACTATCAACAGTTGAGTTATATTTGTTGATCATTCTTAACTAAAATTACTCAATGAATATCAGAAAAATTAGTTTTGCAATTAACTCTACCTAGTTATATTGTTCATATATACTCAAAAGCCTCCTAGAAGATGCATCAGTAGGGGATATACTTAAGAAAACATTTCATTCTACCAGATGTTGTGTGATGATGAATTGCCACCACATGTTTGGTCCCATGTTTTTCCCAACTAGGCTAGTTCCAATGTGGCCTATGTGGGACGGTCTCCTCGATGCCAAAAACCATAAAATCCCTAGTGTTTATTAGTTTCCAAATAAATCTAAGATAATTCTTCATGCCATCTCAAATGAAATTTATATTTATTCTCATGGTTAGTTCTAGCATTGTATTACTAGTTAGTCACCAATTGGATTCTACAAAATATCATTTATTTATGAGGAACTTGAATACTAAGATCCAACTTGTTGACTTTGAACAAGAAGACAAGGCAATAAAGTAATTTGAATTTTTTTAGATGTATCCTATTGTTGTATTGAAACATCTACTCACCTAAGAATCATCTCCTATTTTATTCTAAATCTAGAAATTCATTAAAAATTCAAAATCAAGAATCTAAATTCAAGAACAAGCCTTCCTAGGTGACGAGCATGTAAGTTATGTGCTCCTAGGACCAAAGATAGGAAAAAAATAGGAAGTATGATATTATATGAGATGCAATAGGAAATTTTCAAGTGTAAATTATAGAAAACTAAAAGAAACTAATTACCAAAGTATCAAAAAACTTGATTACAATATAGATGAATAATAATCCAATATTTTACCCTTCCTTTGGGAGTCTCCTCAAAATCACCCCAAAATCACCCTCAGTTGAAAAATTGGATTCAAATCCAATAGAAAATTCTAAATATTGAGATGGATCTTGATTTTGGATTGTACATCCAACTTATATGATGGTCAAAGACTAATTTAACTTTGTTGCAACTACTAGTCTCTCATAGCTAATGAAGCCAGTCAGCTTCCTTGATAGTTGATTTTTCTATCTTAGTTGACTAATTCTATGAAGACTCTTAACTAATCGAATTTCTAGATTTGCAACCCCCATAGTCTCTCATACTTACATATAGTCAGTCGACTATATGGATTCAGTCATGAAAATGTCAATTTACATATGTAGAACAAATTTGATATTCTTAACTTTAAAATCAGGTCGGACTATACAATAAGTTAATTGAACTCTCTATAATCCTTGAATTATAATACATTAAATGCCTTTGGTTTCATTAGCATGTAACCCAAAGGAAAACCTACATTCCTAAACATGTTTCTATATGTTTAGGCATAATTCTAATTCTCTACTAAATTCCATATGTTAAACTTATTAATTATATGCTTATATCATTCATTAGTTTGAAATTAGGGCTTACAAATTGTTTATATACATCTAGTTAATTTCTTATTTGATTCTCAAAATGTACTATACCATTGTCTCATTTATTCTATTTTGGTGGGTTTCTTAGAGAAAGTTGGACTTCAACACAAATCCTAGATATAGCATGTATAAGTAGGTAATCATGCATGGTTGAATGAATGATCATTATAAATATAGTTTAAACTACTAAAATGAACTTAGGGTTACACAATCCATAGAATATTGGTTACATTGAGATAGGGCTATAAGAACCTCACAAGACGTTTCAGCCTCAAAACTTACCATGTAAGAAAAAAATTAGTTGTTATGTATCTTCTATCATATAAGTATCTAATTTCTATGTTGTGTTTTCTATTTCTCTTCCAATTACAACAATTTTGGCATAAACTACTTCAATATCAATAGAGAATATTTTTATCGCATGATAGATAATTCAAAATTAAACTTGTTCTAGACTTTAAATACTCTCTTGAAGTAGTAAGATTTGTTTTTATTATACTACATCAATTTATATAATTAAATTTCTGTATTGTTGTTCTACAATAGAATTGAATTTATTAAAGAACCCATCCCTTTATTGTCTAATTATTATTGTGCACCTATCACATGTACCATTTATTTGTAAAAAATATTGCAACTAATTGTTCATTCAATTTCATGCATTGCATATACTTACACAACTAGAATCAACAAATAAAAAATTACTTTCTTTAAGACAATGTTTAGAAAGTTGTATTTCTATAAGAGTTCACTACAAAAATAGAACAACTTGTGTTTATCTCTGGCATCCTTCTCATTCATCACTACTTTTTTATTATTAGTTATCATTGTTATTTTCAACTTAGTCTTAAAGGTCATTGACTATGAGTGGTGAAATACTCAAAGTCATGATAAATTGTCTTTGATTCATGAATTTGTTCAAATCAAACTTATATTTCTTAGACCAATTTCTATTTCTATCTTCTAAATCATTTCCTTTCAATCCATTTACTTTTTGAACTTGTAAGTATTAATTCTTAGGTTTTTTTTTGCAATATGGGGATTGTCTTACTCATCCTGCTCCCTCAGTGCAGACTCATTAACATAAAAAGACACCCCATGTTTTAATGTGGCTTCCTTGTTCACCGTGTCAAAGATGAAATCTGGGCATTGTTGCCATCTTCCCCTCCTGCCTCCTTGTACTCGACTCCATTTTTCTATGCAATCCACCACCCTATTACAATTCCTCTTTCTAAAGATGAACTCTAATACTTGGAAATAATTTGCAAGCTTCTTGATGTAGAGATATTCCTGTTTGTATTGGACCGGAATCTGTGTTTTCTTCATCATCATTGAGATAGCTCCCTAAATTCCGTATGTAATAGCTCTCAGCTCGACCTTTAGGGTGTCTGTAATGGTTCCTCTGTCATAGCCTCCTCCAAGCCATCACCCTTCGTGATCCCAAATGGCAAAAGTTGTGGACATGTTCCCTCTCTTAACTGTTGCATCTACATCCAGCTTCACTTATCCTACTCTCAGAGGCCCCCACTGAGATTCCTCCCTTTCCTTGTTTGATACAACCCTTTCTATTGTGAAAGCTTACCTGCATACATTCACCTCCTGTCTGATAATCATGTATAGTCCCTCAGTATGAATCCTCACATCCTGGAACACCATATTGCAGCAATGGCTCCATATCTTCCACACTGTGATGGCCAACCACACATTCCAATTAGATGTGTCTTTCTTCTTCCTCATGTTCACATCGAGCCAGCTTCTGAATTTGTGGGCTTGTTTCAACTCCATGCTATTGGCGCGCGTTCTGTATGACCTCCCATAGCTTCCTGCTTTCCAAGCATGTGACAAACATGTACAAAAGAGTCTCTATCCCTCTTAGATATCACAGACATTGGGCATTCTCTGTGAACCCCCTCCTATGTCTCACTTCATTTGACATGATTCCTCCATGCGAGCCTAGCTAGAGCAAGGTTTTAACCCGCTACGACACCTTTAATTTCCACATCGTGTTCCAGCATCCTGGGGTTTTTTTCATGTGTTCCTTCAGCAGTTGTCAGTATACTCCTTTAATAGTAACCTCACCATTTATACTCTTTGTATACCAAGTTTCATCAGCTCCCGCCTCTAGGTCAAGTGGTGGCATGGACAAGATGTTGTTCTCTATATCTTCCTTGAACTAGTGTCGGATAAAATGTGCATCCCAGCTGCCTTGCAAATCAACCATCGAGCTGATGGTGAGTTATCTTAGTTCATCAGGTATCTTCCTATCCTACTTGATATTAGGGATTCATCCTCCTTCAACCCACCTTTCCCTCCACAAATTCGTGTTCACCCCAGATAGCACAGTCTTCCTGATCCCAATGGATAATTTGGCTTGAATTCTTGTAATGGCTTTCCACATCCTCGATGCGCTTGCCGGTCCCAAATTAGTCCTATGCAGGTATTTCTCCTTCATCATTGTTTTCCACAACGCCTCCCACTGTGACATGAAGTCCCAACATGTTTTTTATAGTAATGCCTCATTTTGCACCCTCACCCTCTTGATATCTAGGCCTCCATCACCATTGCACATCATGACCTTATCCCAGGATACAAGGTGTATGCCACTGTGTCTCGTCACCCCCTTCCAAAGAAAGGATCTCACAACCTGGTCTATATTGTCACACACCGCCATTGGAAAGATTGTGGATTGCATGATGTATATAAGCATTGTGTTGAGAACTGATTTGATCAAAGTCACCTTGCCTGCTAAGGATAGTGACCTATTCGCCCATGTTGAGATTTTAGCTTCAATTTTGTTTATAGTGTCCAGGTACAATTCTTTATTAGCTGGTTCATGTAAAATTGGGACTCCCAGATGCTTGCCAATGTTCTTCGTCTGGCCTATACTAGTGATCCTGGTGATCACCCTCCAGATTGGGTTGGCCGTATTTTTAGAGAATAAGATTGTAGATTTCTCCTTGGATAGCATTTGTCCTGAAACCTGTTCAAACTTATTTAAGGTTGCGAGCATTATCCAGTCCTGTCATTCTGTTGCTTCCCCAAATAGGATGAGATCATCTGCAAAGTAGACGTGGGAGATACCTATCCCATGTCGGGTAGCAGGAAAGGGTACCCATCTCCCTGTCCTTTCTTCGGTTGCAATGTCTTGGCTGAGTCTGTCTAGGCAGAGCACAAATATGTAGGGGGAAAAAGGGTCACCCTGCCGCACCCCTCTTATAGATTTGAATGGTTTTAGATTCTCACTGTTCCAAGTTATCACTATCTCACTCGCTGTGATGATGTTCATAATGATTGTAATCAAGTTCCGTGGTATAGTTGTCCTCCTAAGTGTGTCTTCGATGAACTCCCAATCCATCCTATCGTAAGCTTTGGACATGTCCACCTTCTTTGCCATGGTCGATCTCTTCCCCATTTTGATTCTCATGGAATGTATTACCTCTTGTACTAGTATTATGTTATCAGTTATTCTTCTGTCGGGAATGAATCTACTCTATGCGGGATATCCAGTCTGGTAAGAAGGGCTTAATCCTTTCAACAAGGATTTTGGATAACAACTTGAGTCCCACATTATTCAGTGTGATAGGTCTCAAATTGTTACAACTTTTCGGGGTAGGAGTCTTAGGGATCAACACCAAGATGGAGTTTGCCAAACTCTCATCAATAGGATGATCTACAAAACACTTAACAATCATTAGAGTAATGGAGTCGCCTAGATGCTCCCAATTCCTTTGTAAGAAACCGTCATCCACCCCATCTGGCCCTAGGGCTGTGATAGGGTTTATCTTCATCAGAACCTCCTTCATTTCCTCCTTGCTTGGAGCTCTTCCCATATATGCACTGGCTTCATCCTGTAGAGGTGGAAACTATCCTACATACACCGCAATAGCAGTGGTGTTTGTCCTTTGTCTCCTCCTCATGAACAGATCGTAGAAGAAATCCCTTACCACCTTCTCACTTCTGCTTCCTCCTCCACGCATAAGCCGTCGTTGTTCTTGAGTTTAGTTATGTTTTTTCTTTGTCTTTTGGCCTTCACCAAGGCTTGGAAGTATTTCATGTAGCCATCACCTTCTTTCATCCAATCGCACCTAGCCTTCTTCATCCATTCCTCTCCCTCTGCGTGAGAGCTTGTTATATTCCACCTGCAGCTCTACAAGTCTGTTCTCCTTTGTCTCACTCCATTCCCCATCGTTCTCAGCCTGTAGGTTGCTCATCCCATTCAACAAAGCTTGCTTTCTCTCTGTCAGCTTCCTGCGTTCCTCCTTGTCCCATTTAATAGAGTTCTTCATTAGTTTGTCTAAATTGAAGGTAGCTGACAGAGAATCATTAGTTTGTCTACCGGACATTCCATGTTGTTACCCAATGCCATTATCCCAGTTGTGTTGTAAGAACGCGGGGAACAATTCTCTGTTGTTCCATAGTGTGCTCATATTTGGGTGATAAGTAATCCTTTTGGATCTTTCCTCCATTGTGATTAGGATAGTTGAATGATCTAAATTGATTTTGGGGAGTACCTACACATATTTAGATGGGTACGCCTCCAGCCATTCCTGGTTAGCTACAACCCGATCTAGCCTCTCTGTCAGCCATCCTCTTCTAAAGGTCATCTTCGGACCCGACACTCCAAGGTCCTCCAGTCCTGCATTCATCATCCCCAATGAGAATTCTCTACCATTGCTAATTGTGATTGGCTCTCCTCCCAGTTCCTCATCATCCCTCAACACTGCGTTGAAGTCACCTGCAACAAGCCAAGGTGACGTCGAGGTAGTTGCTATGGTGTGAAGATGCTCCCACAGAAACCTTCTTCCAGCTTGCTTCGTGCTTGCATAAATGAAGGTCAGCCTTATACTCTTGTTGATTCAGCAATGCACGAACTGTCTGTGGCCTGCTAGAACTTCCAACTCCCCTAGTCTTCTTTTCCACAGCACCCAAATGCCCCCAGAGAACCTTGTAACCTCTACTCGATAGGACCTATCAAACCCCAATGTTTTCACTATTCTGTCAGCATTGTCTCTGCTCGTTCTCATCTCAAGAATGGCAAGCACATCGATCTTGTGTATATTGGTTAAGTCTGTAACAGTGTTTTGGGTATCTCTTCCATAGACACCTTGGACATTCCATGTTGCTACAATCATTGGGTAACAATTGAAGAGGAGCTCGAGCCTTCCATGCCTGGTATGGTTGTCCCTCTTAGATCATAACTTCTTTTGTTCCTTTTCCTAGAACCATTCCTCATCAGGTCCTTAGAGTTGAGGATTTTCTGGTTCCTGAGGTGAACACCTACTGACGCCCCAAACAATAGGGACTTTCTAGGACTTCCCACGATGGTCTTCCTTGGCTGTGTTCCTCCCATAGTGAATCTTAATCCCTCGCCATTACCTGCATTCACCTCCGGTATTACCACTGTGTTCTCTCCTTTGATTGTTACTGCTACGTGTTTCTGTGATTCACTCTCTTTTCTCTTCAGTACCTCCTTGCTATGTCCTGCATTGGTACTCAGATGATTGACCTCCTCCACGGTCCTCTTTTTCTTGTTTGCTGCTTTCCGTTGACATCACTCATACCCTGGCTTAGGTCCTCCATTCCCAGTCTTTGTCGCCTCCTCTATCTGCTCCTCACTGACCTCTAGTTCTTTGAACTTGTTATGTGTTGCACCACCGCCTTTTTTACCTTGTGATTCCTCCGTTCTCGTCCATCTTACAAAAGGTTTTGCACATAATGTCTCTGTGAATTTCCCCAATGGCTTTCGTGTCAAAGTTGTTCCTTCAGCTTGCTTCCCTGTCTTCGTATGGGCCTCCACCACCGCCTTGCGTTCGTTACACTCCTCCTCTAAATGTCTGATTTTTCTGCAAAACATACATATACTCGTTAGGTTCTCATATTCAATTTTTTATTTCTCCCCCTGTGCAATGATTTTGGGTACTAGAGTTTTACTAGTGTCCATCTTCACATCAATTATAGCAAATTTCCCTCTTCTCTTTTGATTAGGGTTCATATCCACCTTGATCGTTCTCCCTGTTGTATCTCCTACCTCCTCCAGAAATTGGGTTTGGTACAAGAAGATGGGAAGCCTTGGGATCCTAATCCATATCACCATGAGTTCGGGATTTGTAGAGGATGGCGAGAACAACCTATCCCAAGGTTGGACATTGAGGTAAGATCTCATGAGAGGCCAAGGCCCCCCAGTGAGTGTTGTCAAGTAATCATCCTCTCTTGTCAGTTGTATGATGAAGTAATTATCCTCTAGATCGATGAGTTTAAATGCTCCCACCAGTCTCCACATAGTCTTTATTCTATCGTGTAGCATGAGGAAGCCCACATTCCTTGCAATGACCTTGACGATGAACGCATACGTCTAAGGGCACACTACTTTCTCAAACCTTCCTTCATCTATTTCAAATGATGGTGTCCTGTCCACCAGGCTCGTCTAGATGTATGTCTTGTTTAGTTTTGCATTCGGGTCTTCAAACCCTAGGAATGGTAGATGCCCAGTTCCCTCGCCTATGTTAATTATGTCCTTGTAGGACCTTATCTGGACTGCTTCCCCTGCTGCCACAAACATCCCACCAGTAGAACCGCTATACAGCACTGGAAAATCCTCCGCTCTCGGCAAGGGGGGTCCCTCCTTATTTCCCGTTGTGTTTGTTCAGACTCCTTTGTGGTTCAGTCTGTCAAAGTTGAGTGATATTCCCAGCCACCTCAGGATTTCTTGTTGTGATTTTTTCTTTGTTGCTCTGTCCACTGCTACTAGTGGGTTATTGTTTAGAATATCATCAATTCTCGGTCCTTCCCCCTCTGTGGGTGCTGACTGGTCATGCGCCCATGTTCCTTGTACCTCCTTAAATGTCGCCTTAGGTCCTGGCACTTCTTGTCCTTCCACTACCTTATCTCCCTCACCTCCATCTATCCCTTTCATCGCATCATGCATGTTCCTTCCTCCTCAAAACCTTCATCTGGTGGCCTTGTGACCCCAAATTGTCCTCTTCCTCTGCGGCCTCCACGGCCGCCGTTACTTCCTCCTCACATGATGTTCTATTCTTAGGTTTTTGTTAACATCATTATCACTTATCATATGTTTAAACTCAAGAATATTCTTTTACCATATTTTTAGCACTTGAAGTCTAGTCACTAATAATCAAACTTGAGATACCAATGGCAAAAAATGTTTTAAGATTTGATCCTTATTCACTACCTAACCTCATGTTATCATATCCTTACTTCCCTTAATTGTAAATTTAGGCTTATACTATTTGAAATACACCATTGATTCCTTATCTTTTATACTTAAACTTTTTTCTTATATTTAACTTTCTAGTAAATGAATGTATGTAAATATTTATTTGTGGATTCATGATTATCTAATATCTCACCACTAGTTCATTTTATAAGACTTTAAAGGTGGTTAAGAGTCATTTAGGATAATACCCTTGTCATGATATATGTATTTGGTTCTTTTTTGTCATTGTAGCATTTGTATGATTACTTTTGTTCTTGACCAAAATCCCAACTATTAAATCATTACAATACATGAAGTATGTTCGTAAAAAAGAGAAAGTTAAGAAAAATCATGGTTTACTATAAACAATTATCTAAATATCTATCTTTCAAATATATTTGCAGTGTCTTTCATTACATTCTATATATGTTTCTCGTGAATTGTTAACTAGGGATCGTATGCCCCAATAAAGTCCAACTTTCCATGTTTTTCCCTAAATAGAGATTCATACAAAAAACTAGATCTTATTTCACTAGTCTTATCTATCACTTCACTTCAGTTTTCTTATTTTTCTGATCTTATGCAACTTTCGTGAAAATCTCTTTTCCTTACATAGGCTTCAATTTTAGTGTATTTTTCTTCCCCAAGCTGCTTTTGTAAAAGAAGATATAAAAGAGAAGATGATGTTTATATTTACAATAATATTCTTCAATCTAAACACTTTTCTCGAATCTAGGTTTAATCAATTATGTCAAACAAAATTGATTAGTAGCATTTTTTACTTCACACAATCTCTTAATCAACATTTTATTCTATATTTCTAATAAGTATTACTTTTTCATGCCTTGAACTCCTATTTACATTCCATTTCTATTCTTATTTATATGATTCATTCCATATTAATTATTCTTATAATTTATTTGCATTTGATGGGGACTATAGTACTATTTCTCCACTTATCTGGCACCCTCTTGTCTTCATAATGATGTCAGATAAGGGGAGAAATACAACCTATTGAGTCTGAATCTGAATGCCCAAAAGAAATTGTTGGTGGGCCACTGTATCCTACGATCTAGTGTGTAGGGTGCTCACTGATTGGAAGCCTTTCCTCTACGGTCGAGGGGAAACTAGATGGATGGAGTAGTCTAGTCCCCATCTACAAGAACAAAGAAGATGTTCAAAGCTACACTAACTATAGAGTTATCAAGTTGATGAGTGACATTATGAATCTTTGGGAGAGGATTATTAAACATAGGCTAAGATCTATAACATAGATATCAAACAATCAATTTGGATTCATGCTTGGAAGTTCAATAAAAGTTGTTTTTTTTCTGATAAGGAGGCTTTTGGAGAAGTATAGAGAGAGTAAAAAAGATCTTCATAGGTTTTTTTATTGATTTAGAAGGCTTATGATCAGGTTCCTAGGGATGTATTGTGGATGGTTTTGAAGAGAAAGAGGGTGTCAATCCAATACATTGACTTGATTAAATACATGTACGATAGCTCAACTACAAGTGTAAGACCCTAGGAGGAGAAACACCAACATTTCCTATCACAATTGGGGAACACCAAGGATACACACTTAGCCATATATGTTCTCTCTTGTCATTATAGTTGACAAAGAATGTTCAAGATGATTTTCATTGGTGTATGTTATTTGTTGATGATATTGTGTTGATTGACAAAACCAAAAATGCATCGAGTGACAAAGTTCAACTTTGGAGAAAGGAATTGGAATCAAATGGATTGATGATTATTAGAAGCAAAACTAAATACATGTCTTGCAATTTCAGCCAATATTGTAGTGTGAATGGTGGAGCCAAGTTGAGTGGAGTAGATATACCAAAATGTGATCAATTTCATTACTTGGGTTCTATTATCCAAATAGATAGAGATGTGTAAGATGACATTTATCACATGATCACATAGGATGGTTGAAATGGAGGAGTGAAACTGGAGTATTATGTGATCGGAAGATCCCTCTCATATTAAAAAACAAGTTTTATAGAACATCTATATGACCATTCATGCTATGTGGGAGTGAATATTGGGTTGTGAAGAAACAAAATCTCAACAAGATGAATGTGGATGAAATGCATATGCTGAGATGCTTGTGTGGGAAAACAAGAAAAGATCACTTGAGAAATGATTATATCAAGAATAAAGTGGGGGTGGCAAGCATTGAGGACAAGTTGTGTGAGTGTTGACTTAGATGTTATGAACATGTGCAACACATACCAACTAATCCACATATACATAGTAATTCTATTGAGCCAAGAACAATTAATAGAAGAAGACGAAGGCCTAAATTAACATGGGAAGATCTTATAAAGAGATATTTAAAATCTTTACATCTCGAGCATAACATGACCCATGATAGAGCTGAATGAAAAATAAAGGATCCATGTACCCCACCCCAACATGGTTGGGATTGAGGCTTAGATGATGACAATGATAATGATTGTGTGCATATCATGGTGTTCTTAGTATCCTTTTATTCTATATTTATCATTACTATTACTTTTATATGTTGATAACTCCTTTTTACTTTCCACTATCATTAATATTGTATTTAATTCATTCAATTTGTATGTCACATCAATTTATTCTAGATATTAACCATAAAAATCAACCAAAAATAATGTAGAAACACTAGGGGGTCATGCTATCAGTATGAAGAGCATGGAATCATCATAATCTCAAAAAAAGTCAAAAGAAAACACGGAGACAGAAAAAGCAAAAATGAGATAGAATAAAATAGTAACACCTAAACAAATGAATATATTATGAATCATAAATATAAGTTAGAAAATAGTTTTCCTTATTTATTTATCTCTTTACTGTTTTCTTTTCCTATTGGGTATATTATGTAAATGTTCTCACTCTATATAATAAAGGAGAGCCCACTCTAATCAGGTATCACTTTGACCCAAATCCATTCACATGGTATCAGAGAGTGTCCAACTGTTGTAAACTTAGCCACCTTTGCATCCCTCTCTCACTCTTCCTTCTCCTTCTCGTTCTCTTCTCTTCTTCGTTAGCACCACTCACTGTCACCGTAGGGAATACCCACTGTCGCCTCCACTATAGGTGTCGACTCTCACTAGGTTGGTCTTCCCTCCTCTCTGTTAGAAGCATAATGGCCACTTGAAGGAGAAAAAGAGAAGACCCCAGCTCTATCCAATAGAGAGAAAGAGGATCAAATTCCTTCCCAACTACATTCCTCTCTATGTAGTCCCCGTACGTGGATGAGTGCCTAAGTCTTTAAGGGTTGTTTATGTGTCAAATTCACATCCTCAATTGACATTTGACACCATTAATTCCCGTCACTCCCTTGGCGTGCCTTCCCAGGGCCATCCTTCTCTCCAGTGCATTTTCTCAGAGTTCTTTGTCTTATTGACGGAGCTAATTGTCGTCAAGATCTACATTTTTCGTAGCTACACATGGCATGTCCCATTAAAGACACGACGTGTCCTAGCTACTTCTATTTATGCCTCCGTCTCAGCACATGACATGTCATGTTAAAGATAGAGTGTATCCTAGCTATTGTTGTTTACACCTTTGTCTCGGCACATGCACTAGTAAAGAAATGACCTTTAGTGTCGGTTAAATAAGCCTTTTGGTGTCGATTTCCAAGCGACACCCAAGTGGACGCCACTAAAAGTAGACACCTTCAACATTAGTTTCATAACCGACGACACAAAGCCTCCCACCAATTACAAACCCAAAAAATGTGTCAGCAAGGGGACAAATGGAGTCAGTTATTAGTTCAAAAACCGACACCACATCCCAATCCAAATAAAAAAATCTAAAAGCAACTAACGTTGTTTCTCCATAGGCGTCGGTTATTTGTTCCAAACTGACATGACTTCCCAGTCAAAACAAAAAAATTGGCTCCAGGTTAGATCACAGGTGTCCGTTTTCTAAAAATAATCGAAGATGTTGATATCAATTGTCGTCGGTTTTGTTTTTAACCAACGACTATATTTTGTATTTTTTTTCTTATCAGCTTGCAAGCCTGCTGTCCGGTTGGTCAACAGGATGCAGAACCTACAGTTCAATTCTGAACTATAGTTTTATAACATCTTTTGGTTTCAGCCAATAATAGGCCACAAACCTACAATATTAACAAGATGGACAATATTTTATATGGATCATATGATTCACACATATCTATAAGAATATTTAATCATATGATTCATCACACACATGTAGAAACCTGTAGTTCCATCATCATCATCATCATCATCATATGAGACTATATAATATATGTTGTATGGTATCAATTTCCAGTCAGTATATCTATTTTTTGCAAACTGATTTCAATTCAAATATGTTTGGTTTACATAATAGAAATTAACTTCAAATATGCTTATTTTCATAATACAAACATAAATATTGTAAGCACTCTGCGAATACTACAAGGGATGAATGAAAATGACATAGTTATGAACATGCAATGGTGTTGTTGTCTAAAATAGTAACTAAACAAAGGGGTTGTTGTGCCCTAAATATGCGCATAAGTAAAATAACTCGGAAGAGAGAGACACTAGACTATATACACAACTTAAAAAATAGCAACATGGTCCAGAATCAACAATTATCATCATCAACATCATCATTGCTATCCTCTGTCGAGTACTCAAATAGGACCACATGATCGGGTGTCTTTTTGTTGATGTTGGTTATCCAAACCTTGATGGTATTATGGCCAACTGGATGAAGAAAAATCATGTCACTACGTCCCAATATCATCTTCCCAACCCACTCACACCAACTAGATGTGGATATAAGATTTTCATTAACATCATTGTGGATATAAGATTTCCATCAACATCATACTTAACCTTGATAACAAAAGTTGAACTTACAAAATTTAGGGTCACTTCACCTGCCGTGTAGCGTCTTCCATTTCGATAATGCCAATGTTTAGGTATAGTGAGTTTTGCTAATGAACGATTGTCTACAATGATGTCCAACTGTTCTTCAATAGGGAATAGTAACATTGGGGTAGAGGCCTAGGCCATGGTGACTATTGAAGATCTAGATGTTATACCTGCAACAATGTAAAATAATGTTGAGAAAAAGTAATATAATTGTAAGTACTAATAACAGACAACAACATGGGTTATTTCATATTCATGATAGAGAAATAATTGTTTCATATGAATACATAACATATTCTCCGTGTAGTTGACTGCAAATGAAGCAAACATAGTCAATCAAATACAAACTAGCATTCATTGCACTAAGTTATTCATTGTATCTGTTAAACTATCCACACTAATCCTTACATTAGCCATATATGTCAAACTAGGGCACCATGTAAGAGAAACTAATGAAAGCTACCTCTATTGATCCCTTCCACATTAAGAGCACAACTTTTCATAATGATGTATCACATACAATCCATCTTATTTACTTAGCAACATAGAATTTAGGTTAGCATCACATCTTGAAATCTTTCCTAAATTCTGGTGATCTAGCCTTCAAGGCCTAGATTCACAGTCTGATATTTCTTCTAATACAAGGCCTGGAACTAATCACCAGTCAATAATTCACATATTATGCATAGTAATATGTTTTAACCTAGGTTGAAAAAGTGTGAGGCGTATGAATAAATAAATAAATATATATATATATACCTTAGAAATATACATATATTATTATATATAATTATATATACATACTATATATAATTATTTGGATTGAAAATTGCACATACTTTGATGCAAGGAAGGACATGGAGGAGTTCCATGAGTTCCCAGACTCAAGGAGCATCTCCCAAGCTACCCCAAGCCATCTATGTTGCACAAAAGTCAATCCAAATCAAGAGAAAATGAATTGAAGATGTTCCAAATCAAGAACAGCAGTTGAAGACCGGGTTTATTGCTCAAAAGAATCCAGGGACTTCAGCCAAAATGCACTGCAAGTGCCACGGCCGTGGCCCACTAAAGACACCACGACCGTGGCCAACAGCATCGTGGCCTCCTGCCACAACCGTGCATTTACTGCCAGTAGATCACAGGAACATCAGTCAATTTACACATGATTGGCCACGGTCGTGGCCACCTATCACGACCGTGGCGAGCTGTAGTCAGAATGATCTCCAATCACCCCCAATCAATCCCAAAACACTTCCTAATCATTCCCCACCCACCCCGCTATCATTTCTGTAGTCATATCCCCTTCTTCCCTCAGCTTTTGTGTTTTCCTTGATCATGTGTAGCTAAGCCCCTCTTGGTGGGTAGTTTGGGATTAAAATGTGACTTTGATACCATGTTGGGGGAGGATGATTTGTAATGAACATATTCTCATTCTATGATAATTACCCTTGCTTCTATCTTATTTACCATTACTTTAATGCACATAGCTTAGTTAATTCTAGTACAGCTTAGTTGCTTTTATTTCCTTCAACTGAATTGCCTAGTCTTTCTAGTTAGGGTTAATTTAGGTTTTGCTTACCTTAGTGCTTAGCTTAGTTCTTAGTTGTTAATTGTTTTGCTAAAATAGAGTAGTTCATCTTGCCTTTGTTTAGTTAATTGCTTGATCTAGTTGTTATACTTAACTTTTTTAGGATAACCTAGTGACTGAGGCTTAAGCCTCGGGACATCCTTGAGTGTGCCTCACCTCGAGGCGTACACCTCTAGCGCCTCGGGGCATCCCCGAGTGTGCCTCACTTTGAGGCGTACACCTCTAGCATGGTTTAAACCAATATGCAAAATTTGAAATCTGTAAATAATAAAAATTGAACTAAATCTAGATAAATTCATATTCCTTCTAATGAAGAAGACTATAACATTCATATGATTCATTTACAAGGTTCAATAGAAGAATGAAATCTAAGGTCAAACAAGGTAAACAGTCTTGTGCAATTATTGGAGTTCCTCAATTTCCATCACTTGTAGTTTAATGAGTAGAATTAAGTTTAGAGTTCAACAAGAGTTTTGAATTGTACCTACACCACTCACCTCAGGTGTGAAGCACCTGAAATTCATAGCCCAACTACTGCTAATTTCTAAATCAATTTCTCACTTCAACTTCAGATTTCCCAAACCCTATAATCCTGTATGAAACTTTAGGATGTTGTGTATAGTTGAGTTGACAAGTTACAGTAAAAATTTTAGAAAATTCTTATGTACCAATAAATTATGAAAAATCAAATACTATATTGTTATATTTTAAACTGTATAGTAGGTCAGCTGAGTTACTCTTTGGGAAACTCAGCTGACTGACAAGGTTTAGAAGCTTGAAAAACTCATAATCATCATCTTCGTTGTCATCATCATCATCATCAGAAAGAAAGAAAGCAAGAAAGAAAGCAATATCAATTAATTAAATTCATTCATGCATCATTAACCATGATTAATCAATATTAATCAACTACACAGTCTTAGAGAAACTAAGTACAAATATAATTAATTAAGTTCATCTATGTCCATAATTTAAAAAATATTTGTGTATGTATCATGTTCATGTACATGTTCCCTCTTTTATCAGGAAGGTACTTTTCATAAGAAATGAAGGTTTTCTCTAAAGTAGTAACACAATGCAACACAAGTCTGACATGATATTTATTCTACTAAATCAACCATGAAAAATAATAAAGTCTTTCAATTAGAAATTTTCTACCTATAAAAAGTTACCTTAACCTTGCTAGTCTGATAATGCTTGAGCTCTTCTGGGATCATGATCGCCTGCTTGATATTGTCCAAGATCTTCGATAACTCACACTCTAGCTACAGCGGTGGTCAGCTAAGTAGCAACAGTGACAGCGGCGAGCAGCTGGAGAATGGCGGTGGCGAGCAGAGGTGGTGGCAAGCAGCTGGAGAATGATGTTGGCGAGCAGATATGGTGGTGAGTAGCTGGAGAATGACAGTGGGGAGTAGAGATGAGCTAGAGATGACGTAGAAGTGATGGCGAGCTTTGACACACTGGCGGCAACAAGCAGTGGCGGCGAGCAGCAAGGAAGAGGAAATTGTCAGAGCCCTAAGGGGGGGAGGACATCGCAGTGAAACAGAGACTAGGAGAGTCTGTTTCACGATTAAGTTAGATACTTGGCGTCAGTTATATTAACAAACTGACACCTATAGCAATCTATTGAAAAAAATTACTAACCAGAGTCGTTAATTGCCATTTAAACTGACGCCAATTGGGCAATTTGGGGGGAAAGGTTTTTCACGGGGACAACACGCCAACACACATCCATGTTGGTTCATCTACTAAAACCGACGACAAAATGGGGATGAAAATTTTCCTCATAAAAGAACTTTAGTCGTCGGTAACCTGATAAATAAATGACGTCGTATATGAAATTTTGGAGGTAAATTTTTTTCACTGGAAAAATTGTATTTTGCGGGTGATTTTAAACGTCAGTTGCTTATTTCCAAACCGATACTAAATAAAAAGTGATACCCATGTCTTATGAAAACTGGCTGGTCTTCACATATAGGTGTAAGTTTGCATGTATAGCCGACGTCATTGTTTAATGGCGTCAATTTTTGTGTTTCAACCAACGCCAGTAAATGTGACGTTATACGTCATTTCTGTAGTAGTGATGGTGTGTCCTATTAAATACATCGCATATGAAACGTTTTGTTATCCACTTCCACCTAGACACAGTGTGTGAAAGGTTCTGTCATCCACTGCCATCCGGACATGACTTGTCTAATATAAGACATGACATGTGTAAGGTTATCAGCAGTTCTATCTTTTGTTTTCACAAGGTTACATGATGTGTCCAGAGTGTCACACAATGTGTCACATACTCTAGCCACTGCTACATTGATCCAACTTCAATATGGGAGAGGCAAAGACAAGTGGTTCCACTACAGTGGTCTATAATCACCAATCTCAGATAACTTCTGTCAAGCTTAACTCACGGAATTATCTTGTATGGATGAATACTATCTACACTGTCCTTGAATCTTGTGAGAAGGTGGAAATTGTTGAGCCAGAACCTCCTGATGAAGGCAACAAAGACTACCCAACTTGGTGGAAAAAATGGATTGGTAAAGTCATGGATATAGAATAGCATGGAGCCTCAGATTGCTTCCAGATTCATGTTCTATTCTATAGACAAAAAAATCTGGAAAGTTATAACTCGTGAGAAGAATGCTTTTTGTCTTTATATTGTTTATGACCACCTCTGTGTAGAGAAACAAAATAGTTGCTTGCTCGAGGATTATTTTGGTACTATCTAGTCTATTTCTAGAACTCAGTTTATACCAACCATTAAAGACTAATGGCTAGATGAAGGACCGAGATGATCTAGTGAATGCAAGGTTTTTATCTGGCTTGAATCATGTGTATGCTTCATCTAGGAGTGTTATTTTGGCTACAAAAAAACTACCAAGCCTTGAAGAAGACTTTGTGTGAATTCAACAGTCATCATTTGAATCCTTTTCTGCTACCCCATCATAACACCACACTGAGAATCACGCTTCCCTAGTTGTTTTTTCCAAAGGAATAGCATGAGGTGTTAGACAAGGACAAGGTGCTAGAAATCATCCTAAATGTACTTTTATGGAAAACTTGGACATATATAAGAAAATGCTATTCTAAGCATGGTCGACCTCCAATTGGTGTTGCTCATTATAATGTTAATTCATAAGGAGATTCTGCATCTGGAGATTCTAAATCAGTGCAATCAAATGTTATAGTCTTCAAGGAGGAGTATGATCATCTTCTACAAGCTACCCAATAGACTTCCCATTGCACCTCCGTCAATTTAGTTTCAGATGCAGGTAACTAGGGGACCTCACTTGTTGCCTCTCATCCATCCTCTATATGGGTAGTGGATTTTGGGGCCTCCCAACATATGATGAGTATACGGTCTATGCTTCTTTCATCTGACCCATATATCCCATATTCTTCTATGACACTGGTTGATTGTTCTGTCAAAAGAGTCCAGGCGTGTGGAACCATACAAGCATCATCTAATTTGACATTACAATCTGTCAATTATGTCCCAGACTTTCCATTTAACTTAATGCATGTCGCTAAGTTGGTTGATTCTTTGAAATGTTTGGTAATTTTTGGAGACTCTTTCTTTGTGTTATGGGATCCCAGGAGCTAGAAGATGATTGACGAGAAATCTAGGAAAGGTGATCTCTACTTCTTTAAAGGTAGTCGTCCAGCTCACCAGATTACGCCCACCACATCCACCATTTTCAGCTTCTCTCCCCTTGCAATGGCATTGTCGCTATGGACATCCATCCCTATAGAGTCTTCAAAACTTGTCATGGGCTTAGCCTCAATAAAGTTGTTAGTGTCAGTCATGTCAATTAGGCAAGAATCATCACATTTCTTTTCCAAGTCGCACTGTGAAACGCTCTAAGCATCCTTTTGATCTTATTCATAGTAATGTTTGAGGTCATATTAAAGATCCAAGTTATAATGACTTTCGATATTTTCTATCTTCCACTAATTATTTCTTCCACATGACTTGGGCTTACTTACCTAAGTCTCACTATGAAGTCTTGTCTATTATCCAAACTATTAATCAGTTAATAAAGATTTAGTTTGATGCTCATATTTAGATTCTTCACACTGATAATACCCTAGAATATGTTCAAAAGGTTGTTTCTACATTTTGCAATTTTGTTGGCATGATTCACCAAACGAATTGTCGCCATACACCCCAATGAAATGGGATTGATGAATGCAAAAACCACCACATACTTGATGTAGCACATATATTGTTGTTTCAATGTTTGTGCCCAGGAAATATTAGTCTAATGCTCTTCTCACTACATTTTTTTTATTAACTGTCACCCATTTTCGTCTTAAAGGGGCTATGTTCTTCTCTATTTTATGACCTGACGAGAAAAATTTTCCTTCTCCTCTTTGTGTGTTTGTTCACCTATTTGATCTACGAGATGACAAGCTTTCTCCTCACACAGTTTGCACCATTATGGGATACTCTTCTACACAGATGGGATGCATGTGTTATTGTCCTGGTCTTTGTTGTCTTTTTGTGCCAACTAACATTATGTTTCATGAGTCTACCATGTTATTTAGTGACTCTGTTCAGAGTGAGGGTGAGCACAATCATGAGAGTGACTACATCTTTGAGCGTAAGAGAGAGCCACCACTTCCTATGGCATGTGATGAGAGTGTTATAGATACCACACCTACACCACCACTGTCACCACCACCACCACCTCAACCTTTTCCATTGGTTTTACACCAGAGATAGGGCATCACCTAGAGGATGTAGCATCACCAGTACAGCTAAAAGTCTCCTCATCGTCTGACACTCCTGAGGTACCTAGTTCTACTGAGAGTTCTCTTGATGTTATAGTGACAAATTTACACCTTTTAGTTGCAGCTCAGAAAGGTGTATGGTCCTGCACTACACATCATCCATTGGCAAATGTTTATTGCTTGTCTTATATGTCACCCATATCTCACTTGTTTGCTCTTCAGATTCACTCTACGGTTGTTCCTCATTCTTACACAGAAGCAACCCGACATGATGGTTGGGTTCATGCTATGGATAGTGAGATGGCATCACTTCATGAGAACTTTACCTGGGACTTGGTGGATCTTCCTTGTGGCAAGTTTGTTGTGGGTTGCCGTCGGGTTTATACTATGAAACAAAAACATGATGGGTCTATTAATCACTTGAAGGCTCATTTGGTAGCAAAGGGGTATACTCAGACACATGGCATCAACTTCTCTGAGAGCTTTTCTCCAATGGCTTGGATCAATTCTGTGAGGATTTTTATTTATGTTGCTACTCATTTTCACTGGCCTATTCTTTAGTTGGACATCAAGAATGCTTTTCTTCATGGTGATATACTTGAGGAGGTGCACAAGGAGCAACCTCCTGGCTATGTTTCTCAGTAGGAGTGTTAGAAGGTGTGTAAGTTAAAGAAATCTTTTTATGGTCTGAAGCAGTCACCTAGGACATTGTTTGATAAAAAGTGTTGCACTTACAAAGTTGGGTTCGTCGAGTCTTATAATATCACTCACTATTTATGTATAAGTCTTCAAGTGGTACTATTATTCTAGCTATTTATGTAGATGATATTTTCATCATCAGTGATGACTTTACTGGCATTCTACAACTCAAGAAATGGCTACAAACACAATTTCATACAAAAGATTTGGGTAATCTTTGCTATTTCCTTGGCATCAAAGTTCTTGGCTCCAAGAAGGAAAAAACCTCTCTCAGTGGAAGTATGCCCTTTACCTCCTTGCAGAGACAGACATTACATAGTGTAAATCCATCTCCACACCTATGGATTATCATACCAAAACTTATATTCTTGATACAGTGATTTTTCTAATCCAGCAAAGTATAGAAGGATTGTAGGGAAACTGATTTACTTGACAATTACTTGGCCTGATATTTCTTATGATATTGGATTTGTTATCCAATTCATGAGTGTTCCTAAGATGTCACACTGGATGACAGACACCCAGATTCTTCGTTATATTAAAGGATTGTTAGGGAAGGGCCTTACTTACTCTACAGGGTATAATCTCGCACATACATCCTTAAAACTCATTGGGTTCACTAATGTTGATTGGGTAGGTGATGTTGGCAATAGACGATCTACTTCTAGATATTATGTGTTTCTTGGGTCACATTTAGTGACTTTGAGGAGCAAGAAATAGAATGTTGTAGCATGATTTAGCACAGAAGTTGAATATCAAGCCATGAAACATGCTTGTTGTGAGCTATAGTGGGTTATGTATGTTTTGTCAGAAATGGGAGTGTCTGTTGAGACATATATCTCTCTCATGTGTGATAGCCATGAAGACATTCATATTGGTAGCAATTTGGTGGTTTGTGAAAGGACCAAGCATATTGAAGTGGACTACCACTTTGTTTGTGACTTAGTGTCCTCCAAGAAGATTCAAACTCATCATGTTCGGACAGGTCAACAAGTGGCAGATATCTTCACAAACTCATTTCCATCTTCATCCTTCAAGCATATGACTTCCAAGCTGGGCATGCATGATGTGTATACTCCAACTTGAGGGGGAGAGTTAGAAAATAGTTTTTCTTATTTATGTATCTCTTTACTATTTCCTTTTCCTATTGGTTTATTAAGTAAATGTCCTCACTCTATATAATAAAAGAGTTCCTTCTCTAACCGGGTATTGTTTTGACCAAAATCCATTCACAACAATAAAATAAAACTCATGAATCACATAAAGACTCAACAAATATACACAAAAATGGGAGCAATGTCATAAAAGGAAAAGAAAAACAAAAAAAAATGAAGATAAAATATGAAATGATGGAAGAAAAGGAGATAGAGAAGGAGGTGTTAAGTACAATATTTCTAGATCTGCATATGTTTCTAAGATAATCATGATATTCCTCTCCCATGAAGTATATGTTCTCACCATAGAAGGTGCCAAATGCATATATTTCAACAAAGTGGATTATACTCATGATTTGCATTATATTAGGACTCTAGAGAATGTGAGCAAAAAATACTCATGTTAGATACACTCACCAAATCTATTGACTCATCACATTTTAGTTCATTATCATCACAAATGTTGGAATCAAAGGTAGTGATTCAAGTCGCCATTATGCAGTTTGTGCTCAAACATGATCTATGAGGTGTATACTATTAAATTGGTGCTCAAACATGTACCTTGGGCCATAAACACATCAAGTTTAGCTTCAATATATATCTCTAGATAATTATCAATCACAACTAAATAGATACAAGAAGTCATTATATCTACTAAATCCTTGACTCAAGTGGCATTGTCGTCAGTATCTAAGTTATTGGTCACAGACATTCAATATCATTATCGTCAAGAATCACAAATGAGGAATCACCATGACACTCATAAGAAGATTAATCACTGGTATGATAAACAAAGGAATCATGTATGTAATATGCATCCTATATCTTTTCACATTATTGATAACACCCAAATTTAGGCCTTTACACTAAACATTTATTTATGTTTTTGTGTCATTATAGCCTTAATATGCCTTAAATAACTCTAAATACTTATCTTTTCATAATTTATATATTTTTTGGAGATAAAGCCACTCAACTAGTCAATTTTGGGACTTGCATTCACCAAACTCAGGCAGACATCAATTCTCCATATTTTCACCCCATCAAGCATCGTGTTATGTGCATCAACTCAAGACGAGATCAATTCTCCAGATTTTCACTCCAAGAAACTTTTGATATATTGGACCTTATTTTCAATGGCATATCCTTTATCAGAAAGCATCCTCATCAATCATAAGGCTCATCGACGCGGGCCCATCAACCACTAGTAAAAGCCCTCTAGGGTGGGTTCGTCCCTAAAAGAGTAAGGTCGTTACCGTTACAAAGGGTTTTGGCTGCTGTAAGGGTTGTGATAGCTACCACCACTGTGACTGATACCACCGTCGTGACTGCTACCACCATTGCAACTACTACCACTGTCATGACCACTACAGCTGTAGTGACCACCACTCCTATATATCCTCCTGTTACCTTTATAGGGGCTCCGTTGTTCTGATCTAGGTTCCACCACTCAGCCTTTTAGGTTCCCTCCCCATGACTAGTAGTTCCCAGAGCTTCACGGGAGTGCTCCTAGGTCCAAGAGTATCGAAGAACACACCCCTACACCCATCCTTATGTCCTGCCTCCATCCACCTCCATTTTCCACCATCTTCCATCCATTTCCAACCGTTTCCAACCATCTTCCACCACCATACATCCACGAAGGTTGATGCTTGCGATGAAATCAAAGAGAAATGATGCCAAGGAGTCTAAGAGATCAAGGAGGATGACCCAAAGATGAGATGCAGCCCATACAGAGGGTAAGGAGCAAGAGCTACCTCCCCTCTATGGGTTAAATATCTTCTTCTTTCCCTTTCTTCTATTATTCTCCTTTATTTCTCTACCAATGATGTTCTTCCATCTTCATTTGGTGCCAATTATGTTTGTCCATGGCTAGTTGAACTCCTTCTTATCTATGTAGTCCGTTTTGGGCATGTTAATGTACGTTTACCTTAAGCAAGTAGTCTTATTCTAGATCTAGTATGTTTTCTGTTCTATCTTCTCTTTCTGGTTATGATTTCTAATTTGGTTGATCTCTTTCTTGCTTGAACTTCTATTTCTTCCTGGATCAAATAATTAGTAGTAGAAATGGACAAGAGAAGGTAGTTTGGATATGAATCATAAAAGAGGATGGTTCAAGGTGATTTATATAGAACCATGGACCTGGGCACAATCGGGCCCAGCCTAGCCCGGTCGGGCCCACCATAAGGTTTTGTCCAGATCACACTTGTTCCAAGCATCTTAGAATATTCTAGACCCCAGAGGGTGTCTGGAATATTCTAGGGTATTGATTTTTCATCCTCGAAAGAGGTTTCATATCATTGATGGGTTATAGTCAGGCTGTACGAAAGCAAGTGGGATGACTCCTAAGGAACAAATACCATAATACGTACTATGTTTGGATGTAGGTTTCTTGCTTAGGTATTCGAGGGTTGTCTATGCCTGAGAATGAGTACATAGATTACCACCTTGTGGTTACATAGCCAGGAATTCTTTCTCTATGATTAGTAGAATCCGGCAGACTCTATTTTGTTTTCTTTACTTTGTTTTGTTTTATTTTGTGACATTTTCCTAGACTAGTTCTAGTTCCAAATCTTATCAACTATCATATTGTCTTAACTGACTTAAGAGAGAGATATTAAGCATCCTAAATGTACCCATGTCCCTATGTTTGTCCCTATATATCTACTTTGACCCCATAATAAAGTTGCACGGGCCCTTGAAGGTTTCAAGTTATACAGTTAAAAGTCGGATTTACCTTTGGGATCGTGCATCCACGTTTGGAGCACACCCCCAGGTCGATCAGTTATGCATCCCATAGTGGGGTAACTTCTTATTAATTTCTAGAATGGATTCAATTAAGCATGTGTAGTCCACAACCTTGGTGTCTGTCTCAAGGGAATTAGAAGATGATTTAAAGTTGTTGATGTGGATCTTTCATATTCATTAAAATAATCTCTATGATCCCAATCCTCCCATGTAAAACTACATATGGTATATCCAATAGGGGCAACAAAGTATGACATCATTACTAAGGAATTTCAAGTACCACAAATTCACTAGGCAAGAAAGCATAATCTAGCTTCACCAAAATATTACCCCTCTTCAATATGTAACTTCACTAATTTATCAAATGATTGCAAGGTGCATCTTGCAAATGTAATTTGTTCAAGACAACATAATGTAAAGAGAGTATGGGATGAGTTTCATACCAAAACTCAAAGCTAGAAATTCTACATTGACTCAGTGCTCTTATAGATCAAATTATATAGTGAGAGTCCTTAGATTCTTGTGCTTAAGAATTGCATCATCTATGACAAAGTCATCTTCTTTCTTAGGTGAAATTTGGTCGGAATAGTTCACATCTTCTATCTCTAGTGAACATGTCTTTCATGAACTTTTCATAGGATGGCATATGGTTGATTACATCATAAAATAATTTATGGTATATTCACTTTTTGTAGAATCACAAAGATCTCTACTCTTTGTATCTGATATATGGTGGGAAAGTTATTCCATAAGGCATGAGTAAAGGAGGTAATAGGGACATGTACTGATGTGAATAGTTGTTGAAGGGGAAGCGTTAATATGACTGTCTCAACTAAAGAAAGGGAAATAGGCTCACTAATTGCATCTCTAACAAACTACACAAATGCTTATGGGTAGAAGAAAAGGATCTGATAAAATTATGGTCTCACACAGTCATACCACAAGTAGTATATCCACTAGTAGCCTAAGGACGTAATTGTATCTTCCACTATGAGGACTAGTCACTACTTGGACCATCCATTCCTAAAATCCTCATGGGTTGTATCTATATGGCTACGCAAGTGTCCCACATTTCTTCAATTAATAATAGTGACAATCTTGGTGACTCATATGTTAATGTAAGTAACTTCTTTAGTGTTGATGTAATAGTTTGCTTCTATGACCCATTAGGCAACTAAATTCCAAAATTTTATAATATATATTTTTTTCAAATACTTTTTGAACTCAAGCGTGTCCCAGCTTTTAAGGATTATGATATTGTCATTGGTTTACTAGTATCCTTTGATTCATGAGACCTAAAAGGTTTGGCCGACCTTCAACCCGATGAATTGTCTATGTCAAAGACAAGTTTGGCTGATTTTTCCCTCATGATTGAATTCATTTGAGTGAGGGTTGTTCTAGGGGTTGAAATTTTACCTCAAAATGGCATGTGTGGCATGTTTTACAAGTAAAAGTTGATATGTGAATGGTAACTAGGTGACACAATGCTCCACACAATTTACTGCACAAGTGGTGGTAATGAAAGAATAGGAACAAGGCTTTTGGTGAACCATCAATGGATCAATCTTCATCTTAACCATATCAACCTATGCACCTAGATCATTGGAAGGGTTTGAGGAAAAAGAAATAATGGTAGAAAGATCGTAAATGGGCATTGGAGTGTTGTGATTAGAGAAATTATATAAATAAGTGGCATGATGCATAGAATTCTCTACAAATACCTCAAAGAAATTACATTCATACTCTAGTTAACCTTTGAATGAAAAGTCCTCATGGTAAGCATCAATTATACCATAATATCTTTCATTTAGAACATGAATGAATTATTATATCAAGTTAAAAAATGGAACCTTCTTGTGATGGAAACCTTTAATCTACTCATTGAACTGGTTCCAAGATCCGGAACAGAGCTCCTAAGTATTCTATGCAAAGTATGTGATCAGTCTTTGCATAGTTATTAGATTCCGAACAATTTACTCAAGAACTTTCACTGAATAACCTCCTTTTCCTATAGGTATTCCTTGTATTTTCACCAATCTTTGTCTTATTACTTAGGGACAAAGAGAAGATAAATACATATGTAATATCAATGATGATACAATGAATCTTGAATGTGATACACACCTATTGGAAAGTTTCAATGTGCTTGGGAGGGCTCTTCCTCTAAACACCATATAATGAATTCAGAATATTTCACAACTAGGGTTTAATCTTGAAGTGAGATGCATGGAAATCAGGAAACTAAAATCCCATAGGAGAAACATAGGCATTGAGAACAATATAATCAAGAAAATGTCATGGTGGTTCAACCCACCTTGGGGACCTGTAGCTACTCCTAGTCTACATGAGTAAAGGTAGATCTTGGTGTGTGTCCTTCTTACACCTACTCACTTTACTATAACTCCTCAAGGATTTGCTACTCATCTTAGCATCACTTCTCAAGTTGGGTAAGTATGGAACTCGTGGCTTTTGAATCACACTACAGTCACACATCCAAAAGGTAGGAATAGGGTTGTTAGGAGAGTATAAAAGAAGTGTCTACCTTTCATAGGCTAAGCCAAGTACTAGAAAACAAGTAATTCACAACTCAAACCCAAGAAATGACGATGAATAAGTGCAAAAAAGAATTAAAATTAAGCACTTCTAATATGAACATGTGAGATAACAAAATATGTAGTGGATCTAAAGGGTAAAAGGAACACAAAAGGTAAAAAGAAAAGGCAAAATTAAAGACCATTTAGAAAATTTTAGGAATTTCTCTTAAAATCCTAAGCACGCCTAAGTGTTGTTAAAAGGTAAATCACAAGCTAGACTATCAAACTAATGTTTTAGTGAAGAAGGAACCAAAAGGAGGTTAATATGAAAAAGTAAACTAGCAAGCTACCAAATGATAAGAAATGATAGACTTAAATATATATATATATATACCACAATAGGATATCTAAAATCTACAAAAAGGGAATCATCAAAGTAAATAACTTTGCAAGTATAAAATAGGTAGCTAAGTATAAAAGTAGCAAAATAAGAAATTATGCAACGAAGGAAACAATGCCTAGGGCATTAAAGGTGAACTGAACTAACCACAAGGGTTGCAAAATAACACCAAAAAAGGAAAACCCTAACAAGAAATTTCTAGCATGGCAAAAGACCACATAGCACAAAATTAGCACAAAAGAGTATGCACGAATGCAAGACTACCACTATGTCACTAACAAAAGACACAACATAATATTACGTGTAATATGAAAATGGAGCAAAATAAGAAGATAAAGATGATATCAACAAGTTGTAGGTAGAAGCTACACCAAGAACTAATATTAGAGAAAACAATAGGCCAAATGAGTAGAATATTAATAAAAAATATAAGTAACACTTCTTCATCTGGAAAGTTGTAAAAAATATTGATGTGTCATATTCTATGTACTCCAAGGGTTGAAAGATAGCAAACTAATGTTATTTTATGCTAAAATAATCCTATCTATTAAATAAAGTGATTGAAATATCAAGAGAATGATTTCTATTGGAATAGTTGTGACTCATGTTCATTCGACAAGGAGGAAGTGTACTTGGATGGAAAACTAGATATCTAATGCTTTATATGGGTTATTCTTGATATCTACTATCCAATTAGTTATCAAGTACCTAGTTGGGTTACAAATTAGTAATGTTTATCTAAAAACCAAGACCAATCGACATGAATCATATAAAGTAAAATAAGTTAGTGATAGACTTATTGGTTCAAGGAACAATCTTCATGGAGCAGTTAGAAATAAGATGGATTAGGGTAGTAAAACCATCCTTAACTAAGGTCCTTATCTCTTTTGATCATGCAATTATAAAAGGAAAAACATCTTCCTACAAGGCAAGGTATATTGACTATTCACTTGACACCACACATGAAGCATAGTGTAGAGCACATCTGCATTAGCTATATCAAGGGAAAACTAACCAAAGCATATTAAACGTCAAGATCTAGAAAAAACAATAAAGAGGTATATTAACTACGGAAGTGAGATTGTACACGAACAAATACAAACATATACTTGGAATGATAAAAGCAAGGTACAAGCATTGCATTATAAACATAAATATCTTTTGGTCATTACTCAAACAATTACAATAAAACTTCCAATTAAATTAAAGAATCACTAGGATCCTAAGATGAATATTTGACTATCCATGTACATCATACAAATAAACAATGATACATGGAAAGAAATAAGGAGAGAAACAATAAAAGAAAATATAGCAATGTCAGTCGTTTAAGGCTTTTGGCATCAGAAAAGTGATGAATAAGTAGGCACTGCTAAAAATTACCCATTCCATTGTTACTTTTGTTTCTATGTGGAACTAATGTAAAAAATAAACATTGTTTAAATATTAATCATAGTCAAAATCAAGTCTTGTAAATTCAATCCCCAATAACAATCCCTATTTGTATCTTTATTTATCCACAAAACACTCATGATATATTCCCATCATGGAATATTCTTTAATACTTACATCGACATCTATTTTTGGGAAATCAATGATGATTACTTTTGATGACCATTTACCAAAAACCTTCTCTACTATTAAAGTCAGTTTTAAAATGCCATTTTTGTTTAGTAAATGTCACTCGTATTTCCAATGCTTATGTTAAGAAAATATAAAGTTCAAACATATGATGTTTTAAATTCTATAGATATAGACCTATGAAATATTTGAAATAGGCCATGTACGATGCATCATGAAGAAAACAACTTACACATGACTTCAGTCATGGCAATACATTATTTGTAACCATTCACATCACATAAAATAATCACATACACAATCCAATTCACAATTCCAATTATAATAAAATTTCTTACAATAAATTGTGCTTATCCTTTCCTATCCACATTCGGTTGACTATATCCACCATCAAATCACATAGAACATATAATATATGAGTTTTGATATACACAACAATTTTGTTAGAAGATATTGATAATATAATATTGCAATAGCTAAAAAATGACAAAAGGATGTCCATTGTGGATAGGGGCGTATATGGGGGGCTCAGGTCTTTAGCACCCCATCCACCCAAGAAAATATCAAGTAGCTATTTTTTGTATTGAACTAACCTAAATATACATATAAATACATTGGTTGTATATCTATTGACAAAGAAAGTAGTTGGCTTAAGTGGTGGTTGGCTTGTTTACAAGAACTAGTGGTGTGTATTTAACTCTAAATGGAAACAATTTTTTGCCTCAACACCCATGTTATAAAAAAAATGAATAGTGGAAGATCCTTTCTCTTTTTCTTTGTAAAAGATTCTATACAAATATAGAGCGAGAGGCATCTAGAGTAGCTACCTATCGAGCATAGAGAAAAACCAAAAAATAAAAGGCACGTAGGCCAAAAGAAGATTGAAAAGTTATACAAGAAAGAATCATCTGACCAAAAAGGGGGACTACGATGTCAAACATCCAACAATTACTCAAAAAACCTCAACTTGCATAAATTCAAAATTTTCAACAGGAAGAAGGTAATCAGAATCTAGAAAAAGTTGCATCTAGAGGATCATCCAAAATATCATGAATCATCATGGTCAAGGACCATTCAATAATAAAAGAGCACATATCCTAAAGAATATATAACAATCCAACCAAGACCAGATGTAGCACCTATAAGAAACATGGACACAATAACCAAGCCATCAAGTGGAGAAGAAATTAGAGAAATGTGTCTTTATAGAAGCACAGACTTTAAAAGCATGTCTTTCTCTATCATCATGGACTCTAGAGTTCCTATCCCACCATATATAATAGAGAAACATAAAGTGATGAATTTAGTATTTCTATCTAAAACCCTGATAATATTATGCCAAGAATCCAACAAAACTCTAATATTGAGCTCTACACCAATTAGAGACTACATATCTTTAGTAAACATGAGAAGAGAACATGATCAGAGTTCTCATCATTTTTTTAGAAAAAAACACCTAGAATAAATAAGAATCCCTCTTATTCTAGTGTAGCCCGAGGTGAGGAGCTTATTGTGGGAAATTTTCCAAAAGTGAAGCTAAATCCTTTCAGGAAATGTAACTCTCTAAATCCTGGTAAAGATCTTTATTTGGGACAAGGATTTCTAATTGAATTCCATTTAAGTTTCATATTCGTATATACACTTCAACAACTACAAACATAGGACTTAGAAGAGAATGAAGAAAAGAAATTAACTTCTTCTTATTTCCATTATCAGGGACAAACTAGATATGTTAAACAAAACATCACTAACCTAGCAATTAGAGAGTGCACCAAGCTTAAGAATAACATCATTACCAATATGCCCATATAAAAAATGTCTAGAATCCAGGGATCCTTCCACAACTTTGTTTTTCATCCATTACCAATGTGAAACATAGTTGATTTAAGAAGATTAGTTCTATTTCCCAAGATTTTAGAGATGAACCAGGATATGGAAGAATTGACTTCAACTAACCAGAAAGGACCTATAGTAAGGTATTTCTCACTTAACCATGTTACCCACAACGTATCTTTTTAGCTTGCTACATCTCAGTTATTAAGTAAGAGGCATGCTTGAGAGATATGCTCTATCATCCTTATGCCTAGACCACCTTTCTTCTTATCATTTAGTAACATACTCATGTTAGCCAAGTGTAGTAGTGGTTTGACTTCCTTCTTTCCCTGGATAAAAGTTACAACAAAGTTTTTCAATAACATCCATATTAGTAAAGGAATGGGGAAAGAATAATACCAATAGAGATAGATGAAATTGAGTGTAGATAGGATGTGGTCCAATCTACCATCTATAGATAGTAGCATAGATTTTCAGCCTTCTAGTTTAGATTTAACTGTATCCACTAGAGAATAACAAGTAGACCATGAAATCCTCACAATAATAAGGGGAACACCAAGGTATTTTGAAGGTAAATTACATTCTCTAAACTTGAAGATATCTATAAGATCTTTTTTAGCAAAATATTTACTAAAGATATCTTCACTTGTAGCTATATATATTCTTAGACTAGAAAAGTTACCTAAGCTCTCAACAATATTAAAATGTTCACAGCATTCTAACTATCATCTTGAAGAATGATCATCAAGTCATCTACGAAAATCAAGTGGGATAGAGATTGATTCTTTGAAGCTTTGATAGGACAGATAAGGTGCTCTCAGTAGCTTAGTTCCTCAAAACTATGAAATCTTGCATGATAATAACAAACATATAAGGGGAAATAGGCTCCCCTTGTTGAATTCCATCAGTATGTATGAAAGAGGAAGTAGGTTCACAATTGAAAAGGATCAGATAAGACATATAATTGAAAATGCTACAGATCCACTTAATCCAAATGGGAGTGAACCCCATTTTAAACATAACAACATAAACAAACTCCCAGTTAATACTATTATAAGATTTAGATATATCAATCTTTAGGCACATCTTGATACCTGAAGAATTTATAGTTAAATGATGCAAACTTTCATTAGACATCAAGATGGAATCTTTAGTGTTCCTACCTTTGACAAAGGCATATTGATTAGGACTAATGACATGAGGAAGAATAACTTTGAGCATGTTAGCCAAAAAATTGAAATATGTTTGTAAACAACATTGCACAAGGAAGTGGGTCTCGAGTTTTAACCTCAGATGTATCCAAGTCCTTAGGATTCAGGAACAAAAAGTGTTAGTATATTCCTTCAAATTCTTGTCTCTGAAGAAGGGATCTTTAATAACCTGTGAAATTTCAGAACCAATAATAGGTCGTGTCATTTTAATGAATAGATAATTAAAACCATTGGCTTAGGGACCTTATCACCATTTAAACTAGAAACATATCATCAGTCTCCTAATGACTAACACAACTAATAATATTCACTCTTTGAGCCACATATAATCTAGGTTCTGATCATGCAAAATTTTGACTCCATCACACATATTGTTGTTATTGAATAGACAAAAATAAAATTCAAGAAATTAATCTTGAACTTGATCCAAATTATGATTGAAAATACCATCAATCTTGAGGATTCTAAGCTTGTTCCTTTTTTGTCTTGTTATCAAAGTATGATAGAAGGCTTTTTTATTACAATCACCCTCTTTCATCGATTGGACCCTAAATTTTAGTCTAAGAAAGATATCTTCATTAATTTCATTATCACATAGTTCTTTTCTTAGATTCCTAGGATTAGCTTGAAGAGTTATATTAATAGGATCAAGATCATCCTAGATTGGGACATGAACAACTTGTACTTTAGACTTTTGACTTTATCAAAAACATTACCAAACTCATTCTAGTTCCAGTCCTCCAAAAGAGTTATTATAATATGATATTTCCCATAGAATTTATGCATAGAAACACCTTATAAAATAAAATTACATTTACATATACATTGATTTCAGCCCTCTGGTGTAATTTCCTAGATCCACCACTGATTGTAGCCCATTGTTATAACACAATTTGACAACTAAAAAATTTGTACATTTTTCACTCCATTTGAATGTAAAATCTCTAAGAAAAGATTTGACCTGGTCCTCCCAAACCCCTATAGCATGCCAAATGAGTAGGAGTAGTTGTCAAAGAACTACAAGAAAGATACATATTCTTGATATACAATGATATATAGCTTGATTAATTTTAGATCAAACATCAAACTTGATATAAATTCTTTTATTGTTTTTATACATTTGGGTTGCCAATAAAATGATCCTAAGAATGACATTTATATACTTCATAACAAAGCAACTACTTGCATAAACATTATCTTGCCTAGGTTGCTAAATAATAGATAATAATATGAAAATATAGTACATAACATCCAATTCAATAAGTAAAAATAATTATAAAATTGAGCTTAATAACCCAACTCCCAATTTCTCAATTTTGTCATTTTGACCCCCAACGAGTGGCCAAAGGTGTGCTTTTTGCGGAGGCTTTTCCTCCCTCCTAACTTCATCTCTGGTCCAATTGAAGGTACCAATAGATCTGGTTTGTACTTCTCTTCTTTTTCATACTTGAACGTTGAGTTCTGTGATGTATTGCGAATTAGCCAAAATACTCCCCAAGGAGTTTGTCGGCCATGTCTTGGCACAGTGGGGAAGAGGACTCCTCGTGTAAAGTCATTTTTACCCCCTGCATGTTCTCTACTTCTCATCTCCGTCACACACAGGGGAAACAATGTCTTTTGGTTTAGTTTTGACCCACTTGACCGGCCCTAACTTGGTGCCACTGAGGTGACCAAGCGAGCGTAGGCTGCTAACTTGGACCATTTTGATTGGGTAAAGTAGTGAGGCCAGATCTCCTCTCTCGCTCTCTCTATTAAGATCGACCTTGCCTACGTGGCAATTTTTCATTGGTTAGCTTTGGAAATTCATATCTTTTTATTCACTGGTTGAAAAATAAAAACAAAATATGTTTTGGAATTAGAAAAATGTAAGCTATCTAATAGAAATAATTTTGATGCTTGATTCTGAGGTTTTCATAAAAGTGTTTTTCAGGATGATTTAATTAACAAAAAGTCACTAAAAACAACCCTAAAAGTCCATATCTTCAAAATACATAATATTATATATTATTTTGATCTGAAAACTCTAACTAAGATACTGGTGATGTTTTCAAGACCTAAATCGATGGTTTGTAGAAAAAGTTGACAACTTTAGGGTTTTCAGTTCTTAATGAATGCATATAATGCTAATACTTGAACATGGTTATGATAATAGGACAAGTGGACCCTAATCTTGCTTCGGATTTTGGAGAGTGGTTTCTAGGGCTCTAAGGAAGAGGAATGCGTATCTAACACATCATTTGGGAATATTTATGCCTTAACCTAGTTTTCCATTATGAGTCTTAATTGAACCTTAATCTTCTATTCTTGAAACCTTAATTTGATTATGCCTCAAATCAGTTAATATATTATCATATTTGGATTTTTAAACCCCACTACCATGCTTGTTTGTTCATAAATTATGCTTTCCATAACTACTTTTTCAAGCATGTAGATTTATATTCCATTTAATCTAAAAGTTGCAGTACTTATGTACAACCACCCATAGAGGGCATGTATTAATTTCCCTGGGGAATGTATTTATTCTCCCCATAATATTATAGGTAATTGGGAATGTCTTATTCACCCTCACCTAAGGTTAGAGGTCTGGTAGGTGCCTCAACCCTTCTTAGTTAGGTTGACATTATTATCATACATGCAAATCCTTTTAATATATTTGTTAATGGAAAGCTTCTTGTATATATAGCCTTGTTCTCTTGTTATCTTCATCTTATGATGAACCCTAGACTACTCTTACACTCTTTACTTTTCTTGTTATCCAAAACATATTTTGTGACACATACTTATTTTTCCTTTCCCTTTTGTTGGGTGCCTTCCCAACCACCCAAGTGATGAGCAAGGAGATGGATAAGACAAGGAGAACATAGCTTTGGCTTGAACCTAGCTGATGGAGATGTTGCTTGCAGACAAGATTGTAGTAGTCTAGACTTCCCTCTATCTAGATGTTGTCTGTGTTTCTTGATGTAAACCCTAATGGGAGAATGATGTATTTTTGTAAACCTTTATATGAAATTGAATATAGTCAGTAATTTTTATTCCACTGCTTTCCAATGTTGTATTGTATACCAATGTTTCAATAAATTTGGAAAATTTATGCTCATTCCATCATACCTTTGAGTGTGTTTGGAATGGATGTCAATTGTTCAAATTTTTAGTAATGGGGTGATTTCACTCATTTACAAAATGGTATCAGAGCCCATGGCAGTCGGAATCTGACTATTTCATTTTTGTCACCCTAGTTAGAATCATTGCCTTACATAGTTCCTTTAGGTAACATGCTTGCCCTAGAGTTGATCTATGGATGATGAAAGATCGACTTAGGACCCTATAGTTCCACCTTAGAGTCTTGATAAATAAAACTCAAAGATACTCATAACTGAAACATGCATAACTTGATGTTGTTTAGATTTGCCTTTAGGCAACTATTAGGGCATGAAGTTGAAGCAAAGGTGTCTAGAAAGGATCTGGTTATGGGGGCTGGAAATATTTTCCTCCACACCACTAGCTTGGTTTACGAGGACTCCCAGATCCATTTGATATTGGCCTGGCCTGAGCTGATATGTATTTTCCAAATAAGTTTGCTTTTAGGCAATAGTAACCTTAGACTTCTATGTTGTATATCTTTGGGAACCCTAAGTTTCAAGTATATGATGACTTGTTTGAGGATTGATACCAAGATAGTTTATTTATTTCCCTTAGGACCACATGCTTGTATTGTTTATCCCTAGAACCTAGACTTTGAAGTTTGGGGTTAAGTGAGCTATCAAAGTGCGCAGTGGAAGTGTGATGGATCTTGTATAAGGTTTATTTAGACTCATCCTTTAACCCTAGTGTACTTGTCTTCTTAGGTTGAACTATTTAAGGGGTGGAGTATAGTTAGTTTGATGATGTTGGATGGTTAGATTTTGAGGACGAAATCCTCTTTAGGGGGATGGAACCTTGTAACATCTTGAAATCTTTCTACTCTATACTTAGAAACCCTAACTCCATGAATGGAGGTTAGTATGATTGGATCATTGGTTTTGACCAAACAAGTTATAGTTATAACCTAACATGCTTGTTTATATATTAATGAACATATAATGGTCGTCTAAGGAATAATTCATATGATAAAACCCTAATGAATAAACAATGCACATAATAAGAGTAACTCGCATATTAATACTAATTAAGGGTACACATGATGCTAATAATGTCATGAACTGATAAACCTTAATGATATGATGATAAAGAAAAATGTAACCTAATCTTGGCATTAATGCATGCTATAATGAAATATAACAATTAATTTGATCCTAAACCCTAAGTTGTAATCATATACCTTAAAATATACATCCTTAATGCTATTCACATTAAATTAGTGGCATTAGGTGTCATAATCAGATAACATACTTTGAAACACATAAATGATATATATTCACCTAATCATAGATTACTCAAGTCATAAATATGAAATGCATATCACCTTGTTACTTAGCACACACCTAATTAAGCACCTAATCATGACTTGGTATGTAAATCAATTCATTAATATTTAATATGTCCCACCATGATCATTAAAATACATGTAATGGCTTCAATATGAATATGAAGGGATTGGATTCACATAAACTTGCATAATCAATAATAAGGAGTGAATAAATAGGAGAAAATGAATAATGATGGAATTAATGTGAATAAGAAAGGTAATGTGATAATGTTTAATATAGATAAAAGTAATTAATGAGACATAATTTGGATTAATTGTAGACCTAATAACAAATTGAATAAAATGTCCTATTTCATGCAAAATAATTGGTTATAACTTAATATGGTTATAATATAAGGATTATGACGTCTAAGTTCAAAATATTAAGGGTAATGATCAAGTATATTGAGATAATTGAGTAACCTATAATTGTGATAAAATCCTTAATAAGATAAATGAGAAATACATATAAATAGTTTAATGCATGATGATGAAATATAACCCCTTTTGCAATAAAGTGAATATGACATGACATAATTAAATATAATGATGATAATGTGATATCATAATGAATATAATGTTATTGAGACAAAAATGTAAATAAGGTTAAAATCCCCTAAAAAGAATATTTTAATAATGAAACCCTAGGTGAACCTTGAGAACCTGACCTATGTTGAGGTGCATGTGAAGTATATGTTGAGGAAAGTTTTGGTGGAAGTTTTATAGTTAGAGGAACAACCTCATGTTTTGTGATGAGAGGTTGCACACTCACCCTTCCCTAATTGCTAGTGATTTTGGGGACAAAATCCTCTTTAAGGGGTGGAGTGTTGTAACATACCGAATTATGGACATTTTGTCTTTCAACCCTCTTTCCCATCTTTTCCTTTCATTGACTTTCTATTTAATTTGTGAAGAATATAATGGTTTAGTGAACATTTGTTCATCTTTTTCACCAATATTTGGGTTTATGCACAAATACCTCAGTAGGAATCTTAATTGTGGGCCTAATGTGTAAATTATCCACTAAGTAATAAAAATAATAAAATATTTCATGCTAGAACTTTCTAGGACTTTTTAGAATATGAAAATGAAAGGAAATCTCGAAATATACATAAAGGAGTTGATAAAGGTAATAATTGAGATAATATGGAATATGTTGGATAAAAGGAGATAATATGGAATATATGGTTTCAAATCACAAATAGGAAACCCATGAGGAAATTTGATATCCAATATTCGTTTCTTGAACTAATAGTTACTTAAGGGACAAGTATCACCCAATTTGAAAAATAAATTTATATATCAAAATCTTTATTAAAGGAAAATAGGAAATGAGTCAAGAAAGAGAAATAAAATATCTCATGTCCTCAAATTGAAAAACTAATTCCAAATTCATAATCTAGGAATAAAAATAATCCTTTGGGAAAGTTTTCAATTAATTTGGATGATCTTTGGATAATGTGAAAAGTAGGAGAGAGAGTGTGTAGAACCTACATTTTGGAAATTAATTAAATAAATGGCACAAACATGACCAAATAATAGCAAAATTGTATCCAAGACATTAATTGGGACACATGGGTGAAATTTGGTCATATTTGGATAATCATAGAGTCATAAATGAAGGAAGAGAGAGAAGACGAGGAATGGCTTAATTGATTGACTAAAGTTTCTCAAAATGTAAAATAAACTCCAAATTCAGGTTCTACACCTTGAAAATAGCCAGTGTGTCAAGTTTCATCTAATTTGAGTTTCGTTTGGGCCTCCAAAAGAGGAGAGAGAAACATTAAATATTATAGTATCACTTTGGTCAAAATTAGATTAGGATTGGAAATATGTGTCACAGGGCCAATAGGACTCTACCCACATGATCGGACAGCCAAGGTCGCTCGGCGGACCTGGGTCCATGGATCCGATGGCACATAGCCATCTCCTACCTCGGTTCGGCTGGGAACATACTTTTTTTTTATTTTCAAATCCATTTATCTCTAGCTATACTCAACGAAATCCAGAGAATTTTGTTGCTATGAACTCCTCATGAGATTCTTCTCTATATTATCCCAAAGTTTTTGAGTTTTGGTGAACATTCGAGAAATACCCAATTTGAACAAAGCCTCTCTCTCACCCCGAGTACTAAAACCCTAAACCACACCCCCTTGCCTATAAATACCCCTACCCCGACGCTCGTCGGCACCTTTGCAACACAACCCAACTCTCAATTGCTCAATTCATCATTGTTTTGACCCTAGATGAGCGTTCGAAGATGTGCTTTTTGTGGTGGCTTTTCCTCCCTCATCACTTCGTCTCCGGTCCAAATGAAGGTACCAATAGATCTGGTTTGTACTACTCTTTCTTTTTCATACTTGAACGTTGAGTTCTGTGATGTATTGCAAATTTGCCCAAATCCTCCCCAAAGAGTTTTCCTGCCATGGCTTGGCTCAGTGGGGAAGATGACCTCTCGTGCAAAGTAATTTTTACCCCCACCTGTTCTCTACTTCTCGTCTCAGTCACGCACAGGTGCAGCGATGTCTTTTAGTTTAGTGATGACCCGCTTGACTGGCCCTAACTTGGCACCACTGAGTTAGCCAAGAGAGCACACGACGCTTACTTGGCCCATTGTGATTGGGCCAAGCAGCGGGCTCGGAGCTCCTCTCTCACTCTCTCTATTAAGATCGACCTTGCCTATGTGGCAATTTTTCATTGGTTAACTTTGGAAATTCATATCTTTTTATTCTTTGGTCAAAAAATAAAAATAAAATATGTCTTGGAATTAAAAAAATGTAAGCTATCTAATAAAAATAACGTTGATGCTTGATTATGAGGTTTTTACAAAAGTGTTTTTGAGGATGATTTAATTAACTAAAAGTCACTAAAAATAACCCTAAAAGTCCATATCTTCAAAATACATAATTTTATATGTTATTTTGATCAAAAAACCCTAACTAAGACAGTGGTGATGTTTTCAAGACCTAAATTGGTAGTTTGTAATAAAAGTTTGACAACTTTATGGTTTTGAGTTCTTAATGAATGAATATAATGCTAATACTTGAACATGGTTATGATAATGGGACAAGTGGACCTGAATCTTGCTTAGGATTTTGTAATGTGGTTTCTAGGGCTCTAAGGAAGAGGTATGCACATCTAACACATAAGTTGGGAATATTATGCCTTAAACTAGTTTTCCATTATGATTCTTAATTGAACCTTAATCTTCTATTCTTGAAACCCTAATTTTCTTATGCCTCAAATCAATTAATATATTATCTTGTTTGGGTTTTTAAACCACACTGCCATGTGTTCGTTTAACACAAGTATACATATCGAAGTAATATAGGCCTTGTGAGGCCCAAGTCGAACTAAGGGAAATGTGAATTTTAGAAAACTACTACTAACTGGTTGCGATCAGTTAAACCGATTGAAAAGTGGATTGGTTTTGAAAAACAAAATAAACTAAAGAGAAAATAAAAGAGTGGTGATCAAATGTTGGTTTAATCAAATGAGAATGGGGATCCTTAGGATTACAGTTTTACCACAAGGTCTCGCTGCATACAGATTCACATAATTAGCATAAATCATCCCTTATCCCAGATAGAGTAATGTATTCAGAATTTCTCGCTTCCGTGATGCAATCCACTACCTAGTTCTAGGTCAGTTCCACGCCAATAGTTATATATACCCTAGATCTAAGTGCATTAATTAATCCTCTGGGTATCCACCATTAACCGTACATTACCTCGTCTAAGGAGTTTATAGGCTAATGGTGCCTTTTCAACTACTAATCCTCCGTCAAGAGCAATTAAAGGTATTATAAATTAACTATGGTGATCAACCATAGCAATTACAATAGAGCACACGATAACATATTCGGGATAAATGAGAAGAATTATACTAATCCATGCAAAAATGTCATACGGTGATTCCCCGGGCTACTCTCGGGTCCTAAGGATCAAAGGGGATCAGCCTCGCATGTTCATCTTAACAGAACACATGGAGAAGGAAGAAAAAAAACATAGGAAACTGATAGAAATATCGTGTAACCCCTAGAACGGTAAGAGCTGGATGATCCTCAATGCGAGACACCCATTCTGCAGCCTTCCGGCAGTAGAATTGTCTGTCTCTGGCTCTCAAATCCTCTGGAACATTGCTTTTGGCTTCGTTCTTTTCTCTCCTCTCCTTAGAGACTCGTGCGGTGGAATAGAACGTCCCCCTCCTCTTTGGGCCATCCTCCCATAGGTCTAGGTACAACTTACGGTCGCCAACAGATCCTAGCCATTAGATATTGATGATCTGTACAAAATTCTGAACTGACGGCGTCGATACCATCGACAGGCTGTCGATAGTATCGACACCTTAGGGCATGTGTACTTTCTTCAAAATGGGATCCGTCTGCTGACTTCTCGATACTATCGGCAAAGGTGTCAATAGTATCGACGGGGTACTATTTCTCCTTCTGGGCTGATTTCGATACCATCGACACTGTGGGTCAAGGGTATTGACGGAATGATTTTCTCCAGCTTGACCGCCTGATGCAGTGTCGATAGTATCGACAGATTCTGGAACAGAAGGTGCCTAAAAAAGATAGAAAAACACAAGTCAATTCGAGAAATTTCATAAATCATGCAAAATAGGATAGAATAAGATCAATTTGATGCATAAAGTATTTATAGGCTAAAGAAAGTGAATCATGCTATTATAGTCACAAAAGATGAAAAACAACCATACAAAACAAGTATGAAATCAGCCTATAAATACGACCCAAAATCCCTGCATCAAACTCCCCTAAGCTTGAATCTTTCTCGTCCTCGAGCAACAAAACTATAAAATCGGATTGAGAGGGTCAACTAAAGAACATAATCACATTGAATGATATCTCAAAATGATTCCTGCCTGCGAGCCACATACCGGCCCTTACCAACCACGGAACAATAACTGCCCTTCAGGTGACAAGAATCATTCATGAAAGATGTCCATCCCAAGATCAACGAACACTATCAAATAAAGCAGTTAATATAATAAAATCCTCCAGTTCAGGCTTTGTGCATCTTGTGATCTCCTATCTACGTTGCTCATTTTCTCTAACTACCATCTAAATGGAAGCATCTCTCCTGAAGTACATGAATGAGGAGAAAATCATGGGTGGCCTACCACTTAGAGCAACGGGTGAATGGAATAGGTGGTTGTGGAAGAAATGGAAACACATTACAGTCAATCATGCAATACAATAATGATTAACCTATGATGATGCAAATGCAGATGATAATGATCCTAATGCTAACATTTTTGGTGAAATGATGCATGCACTATCATTCCATTTTAGAGTGAGATGGAATATCTAAGAAAACTGCATCATGTGTCCATTCTTCTTAATGTTCAGGTGAAAACATGTTCCTTTCTCCCTCTTCTTCTTGATTACTTCTTAATCCTTTTTATTATTTTTTTTCAAGCCCTCTTTTCATAAATGATATGGATTGTTTTTTGGGCTTCCTTCTTTTTACATAACTTGTACACTTGATGCATTCTCTTCTACGCTTTTCTGAGGGTATGGAACAAATTCACCACCTTTAATGTTTTTAGAAGAACATATAGACACGTGATGTAATACATGCTTACAAGATGCAATTGCAACTAAATGATTATAGTTATGCAACTAACTGACATGCACCTAAAGATAATGTGCATGTATAACTACTCTATATATTTTTTCTTTTTCATGCAATTAAATGCAAAAGAACTATAATGCAGGATCTATCTATATGGAATGCAATCAAAGAGATAAAGACGGTTATGTGCTCCCAATTATTATGGTGGAGTGTGAATGACATTGCGGTGGAACATATCACAAGATTAATTGACAGAGCCTTCAGAAAGAATTATATGTCCCTCCTTACTGACTTGTGTACAGGTTAATCAAGGGATTTCTCTCTCTCACTTCAAATTAAAGTCACTTTAATGTTTGTTCAATTTAGGCTCAAACATCCATGTCAACCTCTTCCCATGAACCATAAGGATAAACATTCATGTTCATATGTTTTAGAGTTGACCTACCCAATAAGTTTCACAAGTTAAGTCCTCAAGTTCTCACAAGACAAGCTTACAAATTTTTAAAATTTTCATTTATATTTTGTTTGCTCATAGGCCCCCAAGGTGAAAACATAAGATGGCATGCATTGCATTACAACTCCACTGATTACACTAGATAGATAGTGGATCCTAGAAAATAGTAAGCCTAGAAATAAAGACAACTAAATTTTTAAAAGCAAAAACAAATGTTGAAATAAAAACTAAATAAAAGTTAGATAAATGTTGTTCCATCACCCCCCAAGCTTGAATTAGACTATGGCCTCATAGTCAAAATCCAGACTTAATAAGTGGAACAACGATACCCTCTACTGTGGCGGTGGTGGTGGGAACTGGCTAGGATCCCAAGTGGGATATTGCCCCTAGAACGTTAGGTCGGTGGGCGGCATCGGCGATGGCTACGGGTATCCTCCAAAATAGTTTTGGCTCCTATAATGATCATAGAACGGCTGCTACTACATCTCCATCCTCTGTAACCAGTTGTGTATGATCTCCTGATTCACAAAGAGAAGGCGCTCGTTTTCATAGATTGCTTGATGGTTGTCATACAACCAGTTCTAGATGTCATGGATACCTACAAAAGATGTGGTATGTTGCTGCTACGTCTTCTGAATGTCTTGGAGCATTGAATACATGCCCTGCATGGAATAGACATCCTCTCCACCTTAAGAAGGTTGTGATGTAGATGGTTGGGAAGAAGACGAGGCTCCAAAATGTCAGGGTCACTTTCGTGGCGCAACTCATCGTCAGAGGGGAATGGAGGCTTCCTCCTCCTCTTCATCATCATCATCGCCTTCTTGCTCATCATCTCCTCCTTCTTCTTCCTCATCTTGATCAACGTCAATGAGTGGCTACATATAATTTTGTCCAGGCCTGAGGTCAAAGGTGGGGTCAGGCAATTGCCTCTCTTGAAAGACTTTTTGTACATGGCAGGTGGCGAAGATGGTGTTGTGGCAGACGTTGACTAGGTCGGCATTTATGAAATGATTTAGATTAAGCATATTCTTACATTCCAACTTTTGTAACCCGGAAAGATATAGGCCGAGGTGGATGGTGATAGGAGTGATGAGACCCCCGAAATAGATTGGGGCCTTGTGGGATGTGTTCCTCTTTACTGCCATGACTCGAGTGAGGAAGAAGGATCCAAAATTTAAACTCTCCCACTCTAGCAGATTATAGAGGAATAAGAGATTTGTCTCTTGAAACTTACTTTGTGATAGTCAGGATCTTGCAAAGAGTGTATTAGATACCATACGGTGTAGGATCCTGACAAACAGATGCTCGAAGTCGACTATGGATGCGCGGTGCCAGCTGATCGTATAGCTGTCAGGTATCGTGACCAATGTCAAATACATGGCATCGTAGTTTGGCCTATCAGGTGGTTGGCGTAGCTCCCCATGAGAGCACCCATAGATCCCATTGAACTTGCGGAGGGACATGGTGTAATCTCTATTGTAGAGATGAAAAAAAAATGCTCCCCTCTTTCCATTCAGTCCTTGCTGGTTGAAGCTCGTTGGGGACGACGTAGATCTCAAGAGAGGCCATAAACTCAATGACAATCTCCTTGTATGTTGGCCACCTGCTGAAGAATGGATGACCATCGACGTGGTCGGTGCAGATCATTGGGGCTTCTCTTAGTTTCCCCTGGAGCATGTATGCCATGTTTGCCTTGAATCCTAGGTCTTTGATTAGCTGACGGTCGCCATACCAGGTGGGCTCGATTGTGTGCTTCCATAGCTCATCGTAGACCTTCTTTATTTCCTGCAATGGGTGGACTATCCTCGGGCAAGGGATGAGTCCTCTAGCTAGGTCAGGTGGAGCGGGTAGGGTAGGCCTTGATGAGAAAGCACCAGATCTCACCATGTTGCGAGAAGCAATGAGTGAGAGAAAGGAGATTGAGAATGGGAGCTCAAAGATGCTCGGAGGTGACTATCGGTGTACCTTTCTATATCCGCCTGACACTCAGAGATGCTTGCTCTTACTCTTGCTCAGAAGTGGAAGGAAGGATGCTTGAAGGTGTGTTTATATTGAAAGAATACCTCTCCTTTTATAAGGTTCGACCGATGCTATTGTCACCCTGTCAATACTATCGACGGAAGTGTCGATGGTATCAATGGGACAACAGAATCTGTATATCGTGGATATTGACGGATGTCGATGGGTGCTCCTGGAGATGCAGATCAAAGACACGTCAATAGTATCGACGCAATGCATGGATCGATACTATCGAATGTTGAATGAAGGTGTGTTCGTCTGTTGATGATGAAAGCTATGGATCAGTGACGTCATGTGTCGATACTATTGACAAGTGTCGATGGTATTAACAGTCTGTGTTTTCCTTGTCGTTGGCACGGTGTGGTCACTACTGAGTTTGATAGGTAGTCGATACTATCGACATGGGTGTCGATGGTATCGACATACTTGATAAGAAACCTTCTAAAATCTTCAGTAAACTCGATGGTATCGACTATGAGTCGATAGCATCGAGTTTTTTTTCATCTATAGCCACCTGACCTAGTGTCGATACTATCGACAGGATCATCAATGGTAGCGACCGTTGAAGATTTTGTAGTCATATCACTGCCCCCGAGTTGATGCTATCGACAAATATGTCAATACTATTAACCAAGCTCTAGTCCTACACACTAAACGCACACATCATGGTATCATTTTTACAAAAACTAAGTAGAAATTTCATGAAAACTAATTATGAAAATGAAAAAGAAAGCAATTGAACATGAACTACACCAAGGTTTGGTTGCCTCCCAACAAGCGCCCTTATTTAACGTCTGAGGCTAGATCAAGTCCTGCTCACTCATTAGTTGACTGCAATGAGTTTTACCTCATGCACCTTCTTCATAAAATCTTCTCCATAATAATGCTTTAGCCTATGTCCATTCACCAAAAATGTCCTATCACCATCTCTTACCATCACGGCTCCATGTGGATGCAGCTCCTCCATGATGAAAGGCCCACTCCACCTGGACATCAACTTTCTGGGATGTAGCTTCAACCTAGAATTGAACAACAAAACACTTTCACCTTTATGGAAGACTTTCTTCTTAATATGTCGATCATGTATCTGCTTTGTCCTCTCCTTGTAGATCTGAGAATTCTCATAGGTGTTCATTCTCAATTCATCTAACTCATTCTTCTCCAACAATCTTTTCTTCCCTACCTCATCAATGCTCAGGTTCAGCTTCCTAAGTGCCCAATGTGCCTTGTGCTCCAGCTCCACGGGCAAGTGGCACGCACGTCCATAAGCCAACCTAAAAGGTGTAGTGCATATAAGAGTCTTAAAGGTGGTTATGTATGCCCAAAGTGCATCCGATAGAAGCATGATCTAATTCTTTCTAGATGAGGCAACAGTACACTCAAAGATCTTCTTTATCTCCCTGATAGATATTTCCACTTGGCCATGTGTTTGCGAATGATATGGGGTGCCCACATTTTGTTTCACCCCATACTTACTCAATAGCATAGAAAATTTCCTATTTGTGAAGTGAGTGCCTCCATCACTGATGATCATGCATGACACTCCAAACCTGTAGAAAATATATTCTTTCAAAAACCTACACACTACCGCAACGTCATTAGTCCTTGTGGGTATTGCCTATACCCACTTCGATACATAATCAACTGCAAGTAAAATGTATAATTTCAAATTCGAGGACACAAAGGGTCCCATGAAATCAATACCACATAGATCAAAAACTTCAACCTCTTGGAAAACATTGATGGGCATTTCCTACCTTTTGGAAATGTTACCTCCCCCCTGACAGGTATCACATCTCCTCACAAACTCATATGCATCTCTGAAAAGTGTAGGCCAATATAGGCCGCTCTCTAAAACCTTCACAGCTGTCCAGGAGCTTGCACAATGTCCGTCGGTGGGTAGTGTACGGTAATGGCTTACCACACTATCATACTCGAATTCGGGCACACACTTGCATAAGATTCCATCCCTACATTACCTCAGAAGAATAGGATCATCCCAAAATTAAAATCTCAAAGAATGGAAGAATCGCTTCTTCTCTTGGTAACCCCAGTCCTCAGGTAATTCTTTACATGAAAGATAGTTAACAATGTTCGAAAACCATGGATCTTTTAGTTTGATAGAAAGGATTTGCTCATTCGGAAAGGTCTCGGTAATAGGTATATTGGTGTCCTTTTCATCCACCATCTCAAGTCGAGACAAATGGTCTGCAACCACATTTTCCATTCTCGCTTTATCTCTGACCTCAATGTCAAATTCTTGTAAAATAAGTATCCACCTAATGAGTCTAGGTTTCACTTCTTTCTTTTCCATTAAGTATTTTATTGTAGCGTGGTCCGTCCATACCACCACTTTAGTTCCCACTAAATATTGCCTAAATTTTTCAAAAGAAAAAACCACGACTAGAAGTTCTTTTTTAATAGTGGTATAGTTTAATTATGCATCATTTAAGGTTTTTGATGCATAATAAAAATCCATGGGTCGTTTCTCAAGGCACTGCCCAAGAACTGCCCCCACGGCATAGTCAGATGTGTCACACATCAACTCGAAAGGTCGACTCCAATCGGGCATCTGCACAATTGGCTCTGAAATCAATCTTTGTTTAAGGACCTCAAAAGCATTCAAACATTTGTCATTAAAATCAAAAATAGCATCCTTCTCAAGCAACTCAGATGATGGTTTAGCGATCTTTGAAAAACCTTTTATAAACTGATGGTAAAATCTAGTGTGACCAAGAAAACTCATAACTCCCTTCACCGAGTTCAGTGGAGGTAATTTAGAAATAACCTCAATTTTTACCAGATCAACCTCCAGTCCCTTGTTGGACACCTTGTATCTGAGCATAATGCCTTCACTTACCATCATATGACATTTCTCCCAATTGAGGACCAGATGAGTGTCCTCACATCTCTGCAAAACCTTATCAAGGTTATAGAGACATTCATCAAATGAAGCACTCTAAACTGAAAAATCTTCCATGAAAACCTCTAAACAACGTTCAACCATATCAGAAAAAATGGCGAGCATACATCGTTGAAAAGTGGTTGGTGTGTTACACAATCCAAACGGCATACGGCGATATGAAAAAGTACCATAAGGGCAAGTGAAATTGGATTTCTCTTGATCCTTAGGTTCAATCAATATTTGATTATAGCCAGAGTATCTGTCTAGGAAACAAAAATGGGAGCGACCAGCCAGTCGCTCCAAAATCTGGTCAATAAAAGGTAAAAGGAAAATGATCCTTTAGCATCGCAGTGTTCAACCTACGGTAATCTATGCAAACTTGCCACCCAGTGACCAAACGGGTAGTGACTGGCTCATTTAATAAATTCATAGTTACCGTAATTCCCCCCTTTTTGGGGACTACCTGTGTCAGGCTTACCCACATCGAGTCTAAAATTGTGTAGATAATTCTCGTTGAGAACAGCTTTATCATCTCCTTCTTGATGACTTTTGTCATAATAGGATTTAGGTGGCATTGAGGCTGGATCACAGGCTTTGCTCCCTCCACAAGTCTGATCTTGTATTGGCATAGAGTAGGAGAAATCCCCTTTATGTCTAAAACTGACCACCCGAAAGCACCACGGTGGTTCTTCAACACAACCATGAGTTGTTCTTCCTCAGAGGCACTCAGATGTACCGAGATGATGACCGGTAACTTCTCCTCCATTTCTTAGAACATATACTTCAAATGTGGGGGAAGCGGCTTCAACTCCAATTCTGGCGGATTCACCAAAGATGGCAGCAGTGGTGGCGGTAGTGGTCCCAAATCTTCAAAGTTCCTAGCATAGTAACAAGGTAGGACTCATAGCATCTTTACACAATCCTATAGAGATGTTCTCCTCATCCAATCATCCACAATATTAAATAGACATGCTTCGAAAGGCAATTGAGGATATGACTCCAACATTGAGATCTCCACAGCATCTTACATAGTAGAAAGGCACACTTCTTCATCTTCGTCATTAGGATATCCCACAGCTTTAGCAAGAGAGACCACTTTAGTTTTCTCCATGATATCGACGGCAAGAGTCCCTCTGTCTACTTTGGTCATGACATGAGCCATGTTGAGAAAAGGTTTCCTAAGACAAATGGAAATATTATGATCAAAGTGTTTAACTTTGTTGCACTATCCTTGTTCCTTTGATGGCTTTGAGCTTATTGGCATTATTATTTCAAACTCGTCATCAGCTATGCCCATAGTCAAATGGCCTCTTCCCATTTCTAGGATCATGTCAGTTGTAGCCTGGAAAGGTCTACCTAGTAGCAACTCATTTCCTTGGTCATCTTGCATTTCCATCACTACAAAATCTGTAGGAAAAACAAACATGTCCACCTTGACTAGAACATCTTCGCAAATCCCATAGGACCTTACTACTGAATTATCTACAAGTTGGATAGTCATATTACTCCTCCTAGATTCCTTGAGACCAAGTTTTCTGAAGGTTGAGAGAGACATCAAGTTGATGCTTTCTCCTGAGTCATAGAGGGCTTCTCCAACCTTTGTCTTCCCAATATAGCAAGAGATGTTGAAACACCTGGGATCTTGTCTCTTAGGTGGCAGAGTACCCACAATAAATGCACTCACCTGGTCTTTGAGCACTACCACTTCAATGTCAGGAATTTTCTGCTTCTTGTTTATCATGTCCTTTAGAAACTTACTGTATGATGGTATATTCTCAATCGCGTCAATCAATGGGATGTTGATGGATAATTTCCTAAATCCATCCAGAAACTTGTTAAATTTTTTATCTACCTTCTTTGCTTTTTGGTTGTTCGGATATGGAACAGGGACTGACTGTGCCCTTTGATGTGGCAGCACATATGGTGTTCTCTTATATGTGTCTTTCTCAAAATTTGTCTCCTCCACTACAATTTTTGCATTGTCCTCAGTGGTTTCTGTGACTTATACTTCCTCTGCGGCCTCACATGTAGTTGTTGTCTATGATGTGTTTGGTTCATCGGCTTTAGAGTTTAAAATCTTCTTGCCACTCCTCAGTAAGATAGCTTTGGCTTGATGGCTTCCTCCTAGAATATCAGTGTTCCCTGGGAAACCTTGTTGTGCCAGCTTCTTCAAGTTTGCAAGTTCGGCTACAATTTGTGCAATGGACGTCTCAAGCGTCCTCATCTGTGCCCCATGGCTCTGTAGAGTCTGCCAGAACTGATTCATAAACTCCCCTTGTAACTTAATTTGCTTGCCTAATGTGCTCATCAACTCTTGATTTTGCTTAATCACTTGGTTGAGAAACTCATTGCTCTTGTCCTCTACACTGGGTTGTGGCTTTTGATCCAGATCCTGCAAAAAGTTGTTTGGATCCTTCCAAGAAAATTTCTTGTCCTTCCTCCACGAATAATCATTGTTCCTGTAGCCTTGTTGGCACATGAACTTTGCATGTTCTTCATCATCAAACCCATTGTCATCTTTCTCTAGGAGCTTCTTAGCTAGTAAATCCATCTTCTCATTTAACGCTTGAATGACCTTTGCATCACCTGTAGCTCTAACCAGCTCTGATCCGTCTCTTTCACCCCAAGCTTGTTTTTTATCCATGTTCTTCAAAATCTCCCAGCCCTTAGAGCCTTTGTTGTTCAGGAAGAAACATGTACCTTTTGAATCTAGAGTACCCTGACCATGTTGGTTTAGGACAAAGTAGAATATCTTCACTTGGTTTTCTAAGTCTATCCCATGATGTGGGACTTTCCACAACATGATTTGGAATCACTCCCATGCCTCAGAGTATGTCTCAGCTGCTTGCTATTTGAAATTATGGATCTTCCTCACAATGTCATTTTTCTTCTTGGGTGGGAAGTACCTTTCAAAGAATACCTCGATCATCTGATCCCAAGTCTCGACACCTTCCTCTGGCAGATTATAGATCCACTCCCTTGCATTGCTTGCTAATGATGATGGGAATAGCTTCAGATAAATTGTTTTCTATGGGAACTTATCTACCTTCACCATATCACAGTTTTCCACAAAGTTGCTAATATGGGCTACTGGGTCTTCATGTTTAAGTCCATTAAATGCCTACATCTTGACCAATTGAATGAGCCCTGGATCAATCTTGTAATTCGGGATATTGATGGCTTGCTTCTTGATTGGCCCCTTTTGTGCAGCGGGAGAAAAAGCTTTGATCTTCTCCTAAATGGTATGTTCCACTGGTTCTCCATTTGTATCACCCATTGCAGAAGCTTCCGGTATTGATTCAACGTTCTTGGGTGGTGTATTCGTCAATTCATCTTTGTCACTGTCACCCAGTTGTGCAATGTCAGATGTTAATTTATTGTAGCTCGTACTCCGTGTATTCACCATGCACTAGTACCTGAAATATGAAAAGTCAAGTAAGCACAGTGCTTGAATGAATAAAAAATCTGAAAGATAAGCAATTGAGTTCAAAAATTACAAATAAAATTACAGTAAAAAGTGGCCTAGAGTGGGCGCTCACAGCACTCGTAGTGCTGAAACTCGTTGTTCCCCGGTAACGGTGCCAAAAACTTGACACGCGAAAAGTGTGGATTTAACGCAAGTAGATGTATCGAAGCAATATAGGCCTTGTGAGGCCCGAATCGAACTCAGGGAAATGTGAATTTCAAAAAACTACAACTAATTGGTTGTGATAAGCTAAACTGATGGAAAAGTGGATTGGTTTTGAAAAACAAAATAAACTAAAGAGAAAATAAAAGAGTGATGATTAAATGTTGGTTTAATCAAATGAGAATGGGGATCATTAGGATTACGGATTTACCATAAGGTCTTGCTGCATACAGATTCACATAATTAGCATAAATCGTCCCTTATCCCAAATAGAGGCTTGTAGTCAGAATTGCTCGCTTCCAAGATGCAATCCACTACCTAGTTCTAGGTCAGTTCCACGCCAGTAGTAACTTATACCCTAGATCTAAGTGCATTAATTAATCCTCTAGGTATCCACCATTAACTGTATATTACCTCATCTAAGGAATTTAAAGGCTAATGTGTTAATCGTGCCTTTTCAACCATTAATCCTTCGTCAAGAGCAATTAAAGGTATTAGAAATTAACTATGGTGATCAAGCATAGCAATTACGATAGAGAGCACAATAAAATATCTAGGAGAAATGAGAAGAATTATACTAATGCATGCAAAAATGTCATACAGCGATTCCCCAGGCTACTCCCGGGTCCTAAGGATCAAAGGGGATTAGCCCCGCATGTTCATCTTAACAGAATACATGGAGAAGGAAGAAGAAAACATGGGAAATAGATAGAAATATCGTGTAACCCCTGGAACGGTAAGAGTCGGATGATCGTCGATGTGAGACGCCCATTCTGCAGCCTTCCGACGGTAGAATCATTCGTCTCTGGCTCTCGAATCCTCTGGAACATTGCTTTTGGCTCCGTTCTTTGCTCTCCTCTCCTTCGAGACTCGTGCGGTGGAATAGAACATCCCCCTCCTCTTTGGGTCGTCCTCCCTTAGGTCTAGGTATGAATTACAGCCACCAACAGATCACAGCCATTATATTTTGATGATCTGTACAAAATTTTGATCTGATGGCATTGATACCATCGACGGGCTGTCGATAGTATCAACACCTTAGGGCACACGTACTTGCTTCAAAATGGGATCCATCTGCTGACTTCTCGATACTATCGAAAAAGGTGTCGATAGTATCAATGAGGTATTATTTCTCCTTCTGGGCTAATTTTAATACCATCGACGTTGTCGGTCAAGGGTTTCGACAAAATGCTTTTCTCCAGCTTGACCGCCTGATGCAGGGTCGATAATATCGATGGGTACTGGAATAGAAGGTGCCTGAAAAAGAGAGAAAAATCAGCCTATAAAATCAATTTGATGCATAAAGTGTTTATATGCTAAAGAAAGTGAATCATGCTATTATAGTCACAAAAGATGACAAATAACCACACAAAACAAGTATAAAATCAGCCTATAAATACGACCCAAAATCCCTGCATCATTGGTTCACAAAGTATTCTTGCCATAGCTACTTTTTCTAACATGAAGATTTATGTTCTATTTAATCTAAAAGTAGCAGTACTGATGTACAACCACCCACAGAGGGCATGTATTAATTCGCCCTAGGGAATGTATTTATTCTCCCCATAATATTATAGGTGACTGGGAATATCTTATTCTCCCCTCACCTATGGTTAGAGGTCTGGTAGGTGCCTCAACCCTACTTAGTTAGGTAGACATAATTATCTTACATGCAAATCATTTTAATATATTTGTTAATGGAAAGCTTCTTGTATATATAGCCTCATTCTCTTATTATTATCATCTTATGTTGAATCCTAGCCTACTCTTACATGTTTTACTTTTCTTATTATTCTAAACATATTTTGTGACACATACTTGTTTTTCCTTTCCCTTTTGCTGGGTGCCTTCCCAACCACCCAGGTGCTGAGCAAGGAGATCGATAAGACAAGGAGAACATAGCTTTGGCTAGAAACTAGTTGATGGAGATGTTGCTTGGAGACAACATTGTAGTAGTCTATACTTACCTCTATCTAGGTCTTATTTGTGCATCTTGATGTAAACCGTAATGGGAGAATGATGAATTTTTGTAAACCTTAATATGAAATTGAATATAGTCAGTAATTTTTATTCCACTGCTTTCCAATGGTGTTTTGTATACCAATATTTTAATAAATTTGGAAAATTTATGCCCATTCCATCATACATTTGAGTGTGTTTGGAATGGATGTCAATTCTTCATATTTTTTAGTAAAGGGTGATTTCACTCTTTTACAACATGGTATCAGAGCCCATGGTAGTCATAATCTGACTATTTCAGTTTTATCTCCCTAGTTAGAATCATTGCCTTACATAGTTCCTTTAGGTAACATGCTTGCCCTAGAGTTGATCTATGGATGATGAAAGATCCACTTAAGACCCTATAGTACCACCTTAGAGTCTTGATAAATAAAACTCTAAGATACTCATTACTAAAACATGCATAACTTGATGTTGTTTAGATTTGCCTTTAGGAAACTATTAGGGCATGAAGTTGAAGCAAAGGTGTCTAGAAAGGATCAGGTTCGGGGGGCTGGAAACATTTTCCTCCATGCCACTAGCTTGGTTTACGAGGACTCCCAGATCCATTTGATACTGGCCTGGCCTGAGCTGATATGGATTGCCCAAAATAGTTTGCTTTTAGGCAATAGTAACCTTAATACTTCTATGTTGTATATCATTGGGAACCCTAAGTTTCAGGTATATGGTGACTTGTTTGAGGATGGATACCAAGATAGTTTCTTTATGTCCCTTAGGACCACATGCTTGGATGGTTTATCCCCAGAACCTAGACTTTGAAGTTTTGGGTAAAGTGAGCTATCAAAGTGCACAGTCGAAGTGTGATGGATCTTGTATAAGGTTTAGTTAGATTCATCCTTTAACCCTAGTGTACTTGTCTTGTTAGGTTGAACTCTTTAAGGGGTGGAGTATAGTTAGTTTTATGATGTTGGATGGTTAGATTTTGAGGATGAAATCCTCTTTAGGGGGGTGGAACCCTGTATCATCTTGAAATCTAGCTACTCAATCCTTAGAAACCCTAACTCCATGAATAGGAGGTTTGTATGCTTAGATCCTTGGTTTTGACCAAACAAGTTATAGTTATAGTTATAACCTAACATGCTTGTTTATATATTAATGAACATATAATGGTTGTCTAAGGAATAATTCATATGATCAAACCCTAATGAATACACAATGCATATAATAAAAGTAACTCACATATTTATACTAATTATGGGTATACATGATGCTAATAATGTCATGAACCGATAAACCTTAACGATATGATGAGAAAGAAAAATGTAACCTAATATTGGCATTAATGCATGATATAATGAAATATAATGATCAAGTTGATCCTAAACCCTAATTTGTAATTATATAACCTTAACATATACATCCTTAATGTCATTCACGTTAAATTAGTGGCATTAGGTGTCCTAATCAAAGAAAATACTTTGAAACACATGAATAATATATATTCACCTAATCATAGATTACTCAAGTCATAAAATAAAATGCATATCACCTTATTACTTAGCACATACCTATTAATCACCTAATCATGACTTGGTATGTGAATCAATTCATTAATATGTAATATGTCCCACCTTAATCATTAAAATACATGTAATGTCTTCAATATGAATATGAAGGGATTGGATTCACATAAAAGTGCATAATCAATAATAAGGAGTGAATAAATAAGAGAAAATAAATAATGATGGCATTAATGTTAATAAGAAAGGTAATGTGACAATGTTTAATATATATAAAAGTAATTAATGAGACATAATTTGGATTAATTGTAGACTTAATAACAAATTGAATAAAATGTCCTATTTCATGCAAAATAATTAGTTATGACTTAATATGGTGATAATATAAGGATGATGAAGTCTAAGATCAAAATATTAAGGGTAATGATCAAGTATATTGAGATAATTGAGTAACCCCTAATTGTGATAAAATCCTTAATAAGATAAATGAGAAATACATATAAATATTTTAATGCATGACGATGAAATATAACCCCTTTTTTGCAATAAAGTGAATATGACATGACATAATTAAATATAATGATGATAATATGATATCATAATGAATATAATGTTATTGAGATAAAAATGTAAATAAGGTTAAAATCCCCTAAAAAGAATATCTTAATAATGGAACCCTAGGTGATCCTTGAGAACTTGAACTATGTTGAGGTGCATGTGAAGTATATGTTGGGGAACATTTTGGTGGAAGTGTTATGATTGGAGGAACAACCTCATGTTTTGTGATGATAGGTTGCACACTCACCCTTCCCTAATTGCTAGTGATTTCGGGGACAAAATCCTCTTTAAGGGGTGGAGTGTTGTAACATACTAAATTCTGGACATTTTTTCTTTCAACCCTCTTTCCCATCTTTTCATTTCATTTGTATCCTCTTTGTCCTTTCTGTTTAATTTGTGGAGAATATAATAGTTTAGTGAACATTTGTTCATCTTTTTCACCAATATTTGGGTTTATGCACAAATACCTCAGTAGAAATCTTAATTGTGGGTCTGATGTGCAAATTGTCCACTAAGTAATAAAAATAATAAAATATTTCATGCTAGAACTTTCTAGGACTTTTTAGAATATGAAAAAGAAAGGAAATCTCAAAATATACATAAAGGAGATGATAAACGTAATAATTGAGATAATATGAAATATGTTGGATAAAAGGAGATATTATGGAATATATGGTTTCAAATCACAAATAGGAAACCCACAAGATAATTTTATATCTAATATTAGTTTCTTGAACTAAAAGTTACTTAAGGGCCAAGTATCACCCAATTTGAAAAATAAATACATATATCAAGGTCTTTATTAAAGGAAAATAGGAAATGAGCCAAGAAAGAGATAAAATATCTAATGTCCTCAAATTGGAAAACTAATTTCAAATTAGTAATCTAGGAATAAAAATAAGCCTTTGGGCAAGTTTTCAATTAATTTGGATGATCTTTGGATAATGTGAAAAGTAGGAGACAGAAAGTGTGTCGAACCTGCATTTTGGGAATTAATTAAATAAATGGCACAAACATGACCAAATAATAGAAAAATTGTACCCAAGACATTAATTGGGACTCATGGGTGAAATTTGGTCATATTTGGATAATCATAGAGTCATAAATGAAGGAAGAGAGAGAAAATAAGGAATGGATTAATTGAGTAATTAAAGTTTCTCAAAATGTAAAATAAACTCCAAATTCAGGTACTACACCTTGAAAATAGCTAGCGTGTCTAGTTTCATCTAATTTGGGTTTCGTTTGGGCCTCCAAAAGAGGAGAGATAAAAACATTAAATATTATAGTATCACTTTGGTCGAAATTAGATTAGGATTGGAAATATGTATCATGGGGCCAATAGGACTCTACCAGTGCGATCAAATGGCTGGGGTCCAATTGAAGGTACCAATAGATCCAATTTGTGCTGCTCTTTCTTTTTCATACTTGAAAGTTGAGTTTTGTGATGTATTGCAAATTTGCCCAAATCCTCTCCAAGGAGTTTGTCGGCCATGGATTAGCTCAGTGGGGAAGATGACCCCTCGTGCAAAGTCATTTTTACCCCCCGCATGTTCTCTACTTCTCATCTCCATCACGCGTAGGGGTAGCGACGTCTTTTGGTTTAGTTTTGACCCGCTTGACGGGACCTGACTTGGCACCACTGAGGCAGCCAAGCGATCGTGGGCCGCTGACTTGTCCCGTTGTGAGTGGGCCAAGCAACGGGCCCGGAGATCCTCTCTCACTCTCTCTATTTCTACCGACCTTGCCTACGTGGCAATTTTTCATTGGTTAGCTTTGGAAATTCATATCTTTTTATTCGTTGGTTGAAAAATAAAAATAAAATATGTTTTGGAATCAAAAAAATGTAAGCTATCTAATAAGACTAACTTCTATGCTTGATTTTGAGGTTTTTGCAAAATTGTTTTTAAGGATTTTTTAATTAATTGTCACTAAAAATAACCCTAAAAGTCCATATCTTCAAAATATATAATATTATATGTTATTTTGATCAGAAAAGATAGTGGTGATGTTTTTAAGACCTAAATCGGTGGTTTGTAGAAAAAGTTTACAACTTTAGGGTTTTGAGTTCTTAATGAATGCATATAATGCTAATACTTGAACATGGTTATGATAATAGGACAAGTGGACCCTAGTCTTGCTTAGGATTTTGGAAAGTGGTTTCTAGGGATCAAAGGAAGAGATATGCACATCTACCACATCAGTTGGGAATATTTATGCCTTAACCTAGATTTCCATTATGAGGCTTAATTGAACCTTAATCTTCTGTTCTTGAAACACTAATTTGCTTATGCCTCAAAACAATTAATATATTATCTTGTTTGGGTTTAAACCCCACTACCATGCTTGTTGGTTCATAAATTATTCTTTCCATAACTACTTTTTCTAGCATGTAGGTTTATGTTCTATTTAATCTAAAAGTAGTGGTACTTATGTACAACAACCCATAGAGGGCATGTATTAATTTGCTCTGGGGAATGTATTTATTCTCCCCATAATATTATAGGTGACTGGGAATGTCTTATTCTCCCCTAACCTAAGGTTAGAGGTCTGGTAGGTGCCTCAACCCTACTTAGTTAGGTAGACATAATTATCTTACATGCAAATCCTTTTAATATATTTGTTAATGGCAAGCTACTTGTATATATAGCCTCGTTCTCTTGTTATCTTCATCTTATGATGAACCCTAACCTACTTTTCTCATTATCCTAAACATATTTTGTGACACATACTTGTTTTTCCTTTCCCTTTCACTGGGTGCCTTCCCAACCACCCAGGTACTGAGCAAGAAGATGAATAAGACAAGGAGAACATATATTTGGCTTGAACCTAGTTGATGGAGATGTTGCTTGGAAACAAGATTGTAGTAGTCTAGACTTCCCTCTATCCAGATCCTATCTGTGTATCTTGATGTAAATCCTAATGGGAGAATAATGTATTTTTGTAAACCTTTATATGAAATTGAATATAGTCAATAATTTTTATTCTGCTACTTTCCAATGGTGTTTTGTATACCAATGTTTTAATAAATTTGGAAAATTTATATCCATTCCATCATACCTTTGAGTGTTTTTTGAATGGATGTCAATTATTTACATTTTTAGTAAAGGGGTGATTTCACTCTTTTACACTAACATTATTGCATAATCTAATGCATTGGGTCACCCCGCTATCTGCCTTTAGCATCCTCTAGTGTACTATGTTCACTATGAAGTATAAGTAGTGGTGTGTTATAGATATATATGATTGATAGATAAAGTACATCATCCAACATTGATATGTCATGCAATGTGTTTCCTAGTTGATAGACCCATCCCTCCACCATGAATTAAATTCAAGATCCACCACTACAATTTTGAATAGTGTATCCTTCTCCCATTTTGATAGTACAATGATGCATGGATCATACTAGATATATATTTATAATTGAATAGTATATGTAAGACCCCTGACCTGGCTTGTTATTTGATCATGCATTCTTAACACAATTAGATGCTTAGAACCTTAATCTGACCTCATGATGTGTTTTGATAACATGTGACAGGTAGTCCAGTTTGGATGTTGTTTGAGCTAGTTATGCATATTTGTGCTTGTTTTGGACCTAGTTGCAATTCACCCACTTCTAGGATTCTTCTTGTAGTTTTTCACATGCTTTTTGTGCCTTACATGTTTTGAAATCATGTTGGAGAGAGTGGTTCTTGGGGTGCCTTGTCACACCTTGGTTTGAGTGATGACATCATGTGTTGATATTAGTGTTTGCATGGATGTTATAAGGACCCTGACCTCCATTTTGGGCTTACCCTATTTGCTTTTCCTAAACCTTTTGTTTAGATGTTTGCTAATCACCTGAGTCGTGATTAGGGTTTGTTTGTGCCTTGTTGAGAGGTCGAGGTGCAACTTGCAATTTACCCAAGTTCTAGGGTTGGTGTGCAAGTTTGTCACCTTGAGAGATGTCTTTCTCTCTCCTTGCATCCTCAAGAGTTGAGAGGATGGGTTGGGCTCTTTGCTTGAGTAGCTTTGGGCTTTTTTGAGCCTTGTTGGGCCTTGTTGAGGTTTGTATCGGGCTAGACCTTGGTGTATTGTCCAGGAGTGCTTGCTTGTATCGGGCAAGCTGTGTATCGGCCAGGGTTGTATCGGCCAAGTGGTGTATTGGCCATGGCACCATGTTGGGCGATACACACCCCTCTTAACCTAGCCTCATTTGTGTCACCTTCTTTAGACAAGTGGTTGTTGCTTTACTAAGTGGGTGGCAACCCATGGGTGTGTGTTTTCGGGTCCTAGCATGTGGCACAATCCTTGGACAAGTGTGTTAGGGGCAAGTTCCACCTTGCCTTGCTCTTCCCCTTCACCCCTTAGTATATAAACGACCCCCCCCCTTATTTGCTAGGTCTCCTTGGTTCCTATAGTTTCTTCCCTTCCTTTGGTGGCTGAGCTAGGAGCAGAGAAGAGGAAGTAGTGGCCAATACAGTTGGTGTCTTGGCCGATACCCCTCCTTGGTGGAGCTTGGAGGGCGACATAGCTTTAGTCTTCTTCTTCCTCTAGTGGTGGCCAAAACCCTAGAGTGTGCCTTGCTCTTTCTTCTCTTGTGGTGAGTATCCTTCTCCCTTTCCTTGGCACCTTCTCCCATTTGTTTGTTTTTCGGCCATGGTGGTTATGAGTTGTTCTTCTCTTCTTGAGGTGGTTGAAGATGGTGCCTTGGAGCTTGGAGCTTGGAGCTTGGTTCTTGGAGCTTTAGAGCTTGAGGAGTGTGCTTGATGTGGGTTACATAACTGCTAACCGTACTATACTACTTCTTTATCATGTTTCTTTGCTATATGTTTCGGCCATGTCATCTTCTAGCTATGTTTCTTGCTTTAATGGATATAATGTTGCTTTAGATGTACCCTTGACCTTGTTGAGATAGTTGTCTCAGATTGGCCGAACCATTTGATTAGGGTTCTTTGGGCAAAACCCCTCTCTCTTAGTTGTTGGGAGGTGAGCCTAGGGTTTTCTAATTCCATGGTGTGTGTGGTGTGTTCTTGGGGCAAAATCCCTTTCTCTCCCTTTGGTTTTGAGAGGTGAGCTTGAGCCCTAGTAGTGTAGGCAAAACCCCTCTCTTCCTTAGTCATTGAGAGGTGAGTCTATACTCTAGTTGCTTGGGCAATACCCCTCTCTCACCATGGACTTGAGAGGTGAGCCTTTGGTTGGTGTTGACCTAGTTGAAGTTGGAGGGTTGGCCGATATGGTGATGGACCTCCTTGTTGCCCGATAGGTGATGGAAGTAGTGCAAAGCCCCCCTCTCACTTAGTTGTTGAGAGATGAGGCAACTCTCTTGATCTTTTAGGGCTCCTTGGCGGAAGTCTTGAGGTTGAAGATGACCAACCCGTCATGACCTTTGGACCCTTTCCCTATATCCCTCTTCTAGGGTACTGCTTGTGCGATATCGGCTTGGCTTAGTGCCTTGGGAAATATTGGTTTGGGGATGTTATCAGCTATGACCCTTTGGTCGGGATGGTTGGGTTTCTGTTGAACTCTTGGGTGAGAGGTTATGCTGCCCGATATGATGGGTTGGCCGATATGCCTTATGGTCGTTATCTGCTTGATGAGGTGATGCAGCATTAGATGTTGTCATTGGGCATTATCGAACTGTTGAGAGGCATCCGTTATGAAGATGTGACCCTCGTTTCCCTTAGAGTGTTATCAGGATGTGGTGTTAACCATGTGAGCCATTAGCCCGTTATGAGTGGTAACCCAGGAAGGGTGTTAACTGTTAACCGTGGTGTTGGTCCCTTGGACGATACGGGGTTGTTTTGGTCCTTTGGATGGTGTTTCCCGACACCTTGCTGGGTGATGCCTTGCCCAATATGGATGCTTATGTTGTGACGACGTTGATAGGGTTGTATCCCTTAGCCATTTTACCCCTTGTGAGGTGATCCTCTTGGGCATTATGGTGTGTTTCCCGACACGGTTTTTCATGGGTGATAGGGGTGTGTTGTTTGGATGACATAGGTGGTTCTTGTGGTGCTACCTGATACTCTTTTATTCATTGTTTCCTGATACCCTCTTGTGCATGGTTGCACGATATGTTGGATGCCCCATATGTGGCTTGGTTCCCTAGGGTTTTGGTGGTGAATGATATTATTTGGGCAAGGGATGGTGCTCTACCCGAGATACCTTTAGTGAGAGTAGGTGATACCTTTGGTGAGGGATGTGCATAATCCAGTAACCATAAGTTGGTGAACTTGTTGTCTTGAGCCCACATCTTTGGTTCTGATGATGAGATATGATAGTTGGGTTGTACCCAGTAACGTAGTGGCTACCCAAGGTTGATATGATGTCAAGATCATGGTTGTGTTCATGATGTTATGAGATATAGGGCATGGTGGATGCTCACAGTTTGGTAAAAATAATATAAGTTGTTTGACATACCATTCATATCTTTATGCTTCATGTGTTCATAATAATGGATGTTGTTCCAATCTTATGCACCTTGAATCTTAATGTCATGATAATCATAATATGTTCTCTAAAAATCTGTATTTGCTGATCAAGTTGTCTTTTCAAATATGCATTCTAACCATGCAGGTATTATCAAATGAACTCATAGCTAGGTAAAATCTATGAGGCGTATGTGTTTTGTATAACACTAGATAATGATGTTCCTTGTTGATAAGATAACATGTATCACCAGTATGATGAGAAAGGTCTGGTGACCTGATAAAGGCTGAGTGCCTGATTGAGATGTTATCCTCTGATGATGAGGTAAGGGATTGATATCCCATGATGATGTATGATGATGAAGCCTTGAGGGGCAGTGGCATTATGTGATGAGGGATTGAGATCACATGGCAATATGATAATGACAGTAATGGTGTGACACAATGTTGTTTATGTTTTATAACCTAGTTGCCTCAACAATTCACTTAAAATATACTAATTAATTAAGATGAACATTTCATGTAGTTTGCCCTGGCCGTAGATCCATCATCGTCAGTAGCTGGTGATGGTGAAATAGGTTTATGGAGCACATATTGTTGAGTATGTGGGGTTTCTCCTAGCTGAAAATAGGAGGACTAGAGTGCAACTGTGGTTGTAGACTCAAGATGTGTATAAGAGCATGGTGAACAGGCCCATGGCTCAATGTGATGGAGCATGAATGTGTTCATGACTCATGAGAATGGTGAATAGGCCCGTGGCTCAAGGTATGCTAGCGCCAAGACCTGTACCAAGTCGGGCTAGAGAAAAGGGTAGCCTGCAGAGCTGACCCTGTGGCTGAGGCCACTTAAGCAAGAGATAGCGGTCCTACTTTGGTTATTGTGCACTGACCATGAAGAGGTGAGGTCATGGAGTCTGTCTCTTCCATTAACTTTGTATGGCACCAGTTTTGGGCTTCGTAGTTGAAGGTTGAATTTGAGCGGTACGGCTCACTTCCTCAAGGCATAATAAAATGTAATCCAGTCATATAGTGTATATTGCTTAGGGCAAAACACAAAACCTTGGTTGAGGCCTTTCTTGTATAGTTTCCCTAGTTATATCTTGCAGTTAATTACACGTTCCTCATATCTTATGATAAGTTCTTTATATAACTTGTCTTGTCAATCATGTTCCATAAGAAATATCTGTGGTGATATGCCTCCCAGATATCTTGGTAAGTTTGTTAATAAAGTTAGTTCTGTTCAGTATGTTGCACATATGCTCTGCTTATATCAGTCATCTATTTTATCTGTTCTAGCTTTTCTGAAGTTTTATAGTTCGGCGGGGAGTTATGTTTCTTCCTGGTACTGTGTGTCACCCCACTGGTTTTAAACCTTTTTAGGTGATCGTGCTAGATGTGGTGGTGGTCGTGAGGTTGCGGCCGAGAAGTAAGAAGAACAGTAGGAGGCAAGAGATGGATATGTTGTTGTTTTGGGTGTTTCATAGTAGAGTCCTAGAGTCATCCCTGTACTCTCACATCCTTGGAGGTGTTTTGACGACGTTTCATGATGTATAGTTAATGTAGATTGTTTATCTTATTGTTGGCCTGATATGGCTTGTTTTTTATATAAAGAGGTGGTGAACTCTTTGTGCCTATGGGACAGTTGGGTCCTATGAGTTGTGGACATATATCAAGGTTTATGTATATTTATATAACATGTTTCCTTGCATGATAAGGATCTGGATGTAATAGTTTCTTTATTATTTGATTTCTGTAATCAGTTTTAATTAACCTGTGTTTTTGGTAATACGTGGTTTATAGAGGTTGCACACATTTTCGCATGGCATTTCATTGTCTGTGTGATAGCGGGATGTCACAGATGCCCCAGTTGATGGCTGAACTAGATATATGTTTGACTGATGAGCTATCATTTTGGTAGTTTCCAAGGATTTTGTGATACATGTTTTCTTTGATCGATGAGGTATGGTGTGAATCCTTTGGCCTTGGCAGTCGATGAGGCATGTGACCCCTCTAGGTCACCAAGAATCTAGGGTTAGCGGTCGTTGATTTTTGGTCACCTTGGTCGCTAAAAATGTTCGATGATCGATGACCTTTTTGGATAAAATTGGTCGGTGGTTTTTCTTGTTTTTTACTCCCTAGATGCATGATTGAGTATGTTGCTTGCATGGGCGAGTTTTGGTGGACACATGGCATGTGTTAGCATGACACCTAACCTCCCTTCTCTCTCACCAACCCTATGTTATATAAACCTCACTCCTTGCATTCAACGAAACCCTTTGCACCCTATATCTCTCTTCTTTTCCTTGGAGCTCATCCCCTTGTTCTTGGTGGTTAAGGAGGAGCTCAAGCTTGGTGAAGGTGGCTGATCTCTAATGCATGTGGAGCTACGGTTTGGAGCAACCCTTCTTGTGATTGTTTGGTAATTCTTTGCTCTTGTCTTTTGTCTTGGTAAGTGATTTCCCTCTTCATCTTTGTTTTCCCTTACCCTACCTTTCTTATTTCTCTTCTTGGCTCAATCCATGGTACTCCATGGTAGTGATTGAGTTGAGCTTGAAGAACTTCACTTCCTTGCCTTCATACCCAGGGTTTTGCCCTTTCTTTGCTTCCTTTAACCTAGGGTTCGTTTCTTTCTTGGAGGTGGAACTAGCTTGGTGCTTGAGCTATGGTTTTCTCTCCCTTTCCTTGGAGCTTTCTTACTATTAGAGTCTTCTACATCAACTCTAAGGCGAGTTATATAACTTTCTCCTCGGTTATTGTTTACACCTCCTTGCATCTGCATGGTCTTGCTCTAAAACATGGTACACGTAGAATGGTAATATCCTTGATCTAGGGTTTATGTTTTCATGGTGATCTTGAGTGGATATCTTCTCTTGGATAAACTATAATCTTAGTGCATGAAATCTATCTTTGGTGAGGAAGGTCTTGACACATGCATGTTGGTGGAAATGTTGGATTTATCTCCTTCTCAACTTATGGTTTTATTCTCTCTCATGATGGTTTCTCTTTATGGTTTTGGAGTATATCTTCTTCTTGTGTTTTACACTTTGATGGCTTTTTAGTTCATGGTGATGATCAACCTATTTGGTCCTTGTGGTTGATGATTTTTTCTCTCTCTTAGTGGTCTCCAAGCTTAACCCCCCCCCCATATGTTTGTTGCTAAGGAGGTTGACATCTTTACTGTCGCTAAGAGTGTTGAGTGGTTGCCAAGATTTCCTTAGTGGTCGATGAGTTTTACACCTCCTTGAGGTCGCTGTGTTTACTAGTTTGATGGTCGCTAAGGTTGGTCTTTCTATGTGGTTGATGAAGTTTTCTCTCCATGGTTTGGTCGCTATGATTGATGATGATTCCTCTTCAATTGATGATAATTTCATGGTTCTCTTATACATTGAGGAATGTGCTTCTTCAAGTATCATCTACCTCCAATCACCAACATCAAGATCCACCATCTGATTGTGAACTCACATTATCCCATCATTAGTCTCATGAAAGTCATCATGTTTTTCGTTGCCAAACTCTATCCTTATATTGTGTATTACAATAGCTTCTGTTTGTACATCTGACCATCTATTGTATCAATGTTGACTTGACATGTAACTATTCCAACAAACTTGCCAACAAGGAGACTTCTAACTATACATTCATCTTCCTAAGCAACATTAACATATCCTTCTTTGTGACATGCCATGGAGTGCAATTGTACTTAATCTATAGACAATGATGAAGATGCCTTTTGGTTCAATGCATAAACTACTACATTTGCCTTTCCAAGATGATAGTCTATCATTGTTGTCCTTGATCAACTCCATCCATCTCCTTTGCCTCATGTTCACCTCATGCTTCAACATGGATTGGAGTTCTTGTGATCTGTGAATATTTGACACTTCTCTCCATATCGATAGTGCCTTCAATCTTCAAGGAAAGAACCACATCTACTAACTTCAAATTGTGAGTTGGGTAGTTCTCCTCATGTTTCTTAGGCTATCGAGAAGCAAAAGAAATCACATTCTTGTCCTACATCAACACATATCCCAATCCATTCTTCAAGGCATCACAAAAAATGATGTATCCATTTCTAGGTTCTGGAAACACTACCACATGAGCACTTGTAAACTTATCCTGCAGTAACTAGAAAGAACATTGAGACTTGTCATCCAAACCAAAAGGCATACCCTTCCTATCAGGTTGGTTAACGGTAAAGTTACTGCACTGAAGTTCTTGATGAACCTCTCATGGTAACCAGCTAAACCTAGGAAGCTTCAAACCTCACTTTATACATTGGTCTAATCCCATTCCAACAGTGAATCCACCTTCTTAGGGTCTACACAAAATCCTTGTATAGATATAACATAACCCAGAAAAGACACCTCAACTAGCCAAAACTCACACTTTTCGAACTTAGCATATAGCCTATACTTCCTCAACAACTCCAATGCCTGGTGAAGATGCTACTCACATTGTTGACTGTCCCAAGAGTATTCAAGATATCATCCACAAACTCCATCACAAATTGGTCAAGGTACAGTTTGAACACTTTGTTCATGAGGTCCATGAATATTGTTGGTGCCTTGGTTAGCTTAAACACCATAACCACAAACTCATAGTAAGCATACCTAGTCCTCAAAGTAGTCTTAGGTATGTCATCAGACTTGGTTCTCAAATGACGATACCCTGACCTCATATCTATATTGGAAAACACTATAGCACCTCTCAACTGATCAAACATGTCATCTATCCTTATAAGTGGTACTTATTTTTCATTTCTAACCTTGTTTAACTGTCGGTAGTCTATGCAAAGACTCGTAGAACCATACTTTTTCTTTACAAACAACATTGTATCACCCCAAGGGGAAGTGCTCGTCTGTATGAAGACTTTCTCTAGCAGGTTTTGCAACTGCTTCTTCAACTCTTTATCTCAATTACAACCATCTTATAAGGTGCATGTGTTATGTGTTGCATGCAAGAAACTAGATTGATTTTAAAATCAATCTCTCAGGGGTGGAACACCATTAAACTCATCAGGAAAACATCCTCAAACTCACACACTACTAGTACATCCTGTATACTAGGACTCTTTACCTTAGTATCCACTACATGTGCTAAGAAAGCTTCACATCCTTGTCTAATCAACTTCTCTACTATCACAATCGACAAAAAACATGTAGGAATTATATTCCTATCTCCTTGAAATTCCAAGAGATATCACCCATATAAAACATCACAACTTTGGAACCACAGTCCAAAAAAATCTTATACTTCTCCAAGGTATCCATCCCTAGGATCACATCAAATTCATGCATATCAAGTGGCATGAGATCCACTTGAATGTTGTGTCATAAGAAAGAAAGAACGCAAGATGGACACACTTCTCGCAACAAGGTGGAATTGACTAAAGGGATTTCTATTAAAGATTATCAACTCAACTACAAACAAGCAAGTTACAACTATTTATAACCTCTTTGGTGATAAATGAGTGCATCACACCGGGTCAACCAAATATAGATACAAAAGTAGATACATATAAGTCAAAACAAAAAAGTTCCATCTGACTTGTCAAAACTCATGGGTTTACCACTCTTCCAGTTGACTCATAACACAGAATCTAGTCATTGCCTATTGTTGTCCTTGGCCTTTACCTGGGGATTTTGAAGACCTTGCATGTGCTGCCTGGCTAAGTCCTCTTCAGACACTACTAGTCAATGTCATTATGAGCCCTATTGGATATGCCTCAACTACTGGGTAACCTCTTGGTTCTTTATAGGGTAAGAACATCTCACATTCCCAACCTAGCACACTTGAAGCTTGTACGCATGTCATAATATGGCCTAGATGGTCCTGTCATAGACATCAAACCCGAATCGTTTGCTCTAGTTGACAGAAAACTATGACCTCTTCCTTTTCTAGAAGACCACTATGACTGTACTTGTGTCCTTGGCTTAGAAATTGTTGATCTCTTTTGTGACTACTTATATAGTAGGACAAAAATCCTCAACTCCTTGAAACTGTTGGGTTTTAGGGGAGGCAGAGAAGCAGTGGAAACAAAAAAAATTTCTCCCCCAACCCAGAACAAAAGGAATCGCGTCAACGTCTATACAATAGGAAAGATGGTTTGTGGATGCATACCTTGTCCCGAGGCTTGCTCGGTGACAGTACCTCGCGCCTTGCGTGGACTTCACCTCCGGTCTTGGATGGTGTCTGTGCAGCTCCTGGTCGCACCGGGACTGAAGACTCCTGGTCTCACTGGGAATTTCGGGATTAACAGTCATCCTCCGAGCGGAAGAGGTCTCTCGCCTCTGCAGTCATCCACACGGACCGCCTATAACTCCGATCTCCTTGTCGCACAAGGAACCGGAAGGAGTCGCACCCTCCTTTCGGCGTACTAGTTGCCAAAACACTCTCCTGCTACCAGTTGCAACTGCAGTTGTCTTTCCCTTGATGTGCCTCCCTTTTCGAGTAGCACTTGCTCGAGCTCTCTCTCAGTAACCAAAACTAGAGAGAACGACAACCTTGCAGAGCAACCGGCTTGCACTGAGTTGTACTCTGAGAAGCCCCCAATACCCCTATATATATATGCGGGTCATGGGACAGGGTTCTCTGTCCCCGGCAATATGGGACTAAAAGTAGGAGTAGAAGGGTTCGAGATTTTCCACAAAAGAAACCAACTCGCAACCTGAACCGATCGTTTCACAACTAAAACGGTCGGTTGGGGAGCTGAGCCGGTCGGTTGACACCTCAATCGATCGGTTGGGACCCATGAACCGGTCGGTTCACTTCTAAACCGGTTGGTTCGTGGTCCTGATCAGTTCCCGATTGACTTTCCTTCTTTTTGTTTCTAATTGGTATCGAATACCAATCCTTGTTCCAATCAAATTGGATAAGTGAAACGCAAGGAAAATTCTCACCAATCTTACTTTCCCAACTTGCCCGGTTGCAACAGTTGAACTGATTGTTTCAACACTTGAAGCAATCGTTCACCCTGTCCATGAGCCGATCGACTCAACACTTGAGCCGATCGGTTCACCAAGCTCAGCCGATCGGTTCATCACATGAGCTGATCGATTGGGAGTGCAGATTGTGCAGAATCAGTCAATTGCGATTTCAATCAATCCGATACTCCAATCAATGCGTCCAACACCTTGAACATTATGATATTGAGCTATCGATTAATTGAGTGTTTAATTGAACTACTAAACTCCTTTAGTAATCAATCTAAACATTGTTTGTGGACAAAACTCCTCTTCCAGGTTAAATCCTATGTGTGTGACCCTGTAGGTCCATTTCACGTTGGCAGTGAAAGTCCATAACATTTATGACTTCATAAGAAAAGAGCGGTGCCTAGTCACACATCAGTGCTACCCAAGTGAAATAGAAAGTTGGAGAACAACTTTCAATCCTATAATCCGTGAATGGTGTTATAGTGAATGTATAATTCCTTTGTCACTGATATCCTGAATGAACTCGAGGCATGGAACAGTCATCCTGTCAACGTTCATTCATTTCCTTGATCTCAGAGCAGACCGAGTGAGATGTGTGTGACATCAATATCACATATTGATTCACACGTGCATGTGCATGCCTTTCTCAATCCTACTCATCAAGTGGCCAAGGATATCAAACTCCCTCAGGAGGGACAAATCCCATATCTATCACTCACCCCTCAAAAGCCCCATGTGTCAAAGACACCCAATCATCACCTTTATAACAACCCATGTTTCAGGACTGCGTTTGATGATGTCAAAGTGTACCCAACGACATGTGTTGAGTGTAGTGATTTCAGGTCTAAGAATCACACTCACCACCATCACTGTGAGAGCTGACTGTGACTACCAAGTCATGGTTCCATGTTTCACTCTCACGGTGGGTCTGTCTGGTACCTTATTCTCTAACAAGTACCAATGTGCTTGGTTTGATATCACTATATCATGACTAATGAGATTTTGTCATCAACCAACACACAATCTAGTCTTTAGTGTTATTGATGTCTATGGTTATTTCTAAAATAACAATCGACTAGGGACTAAACAAGAATGTATACTCTTAACATCCGTATGATCTCATTGTTTAGGTCCTCAACCCAAAAGCATATGTCATTGAGTAAAATCATTCTTTAGACATCTATCATGTTACACCATCATCTCAGAAACAGTTTAAACATATAGATCGGAAATTGCCTTTATTATTATTCAAATCATTTACAAAGTATCCCATTACAATCATCATATGACTTTCTCTATGGGCATACATACCAACAGACTCCCACTTGCACTTAGAGCCAGTCACCAAGGAATCGCAGTCCTTGTAGCATGACCATCATGCTTCTGCTGAGAAAGGGCCTTAGTCAGTGGATCAGCTATGTTGTCTTTAGTTGGTACTTTGCAAATCTTCACATCTCCTCACTGTACGATCTCTCGTATGAGATGGAAGCGCCGCAGTATGTGCTTGGACCGCTGATGTGATCTGGGCTCCTTAGCTTGTGCAATAGCTCCATCATTGTCACAATAAAGCTCAATTGCATCACAACTACTAGGAACTACACCATGTTCAGAAATGAACTTCCTGGTCCACACAGCCTCCTTTGCTACATGTGAAGCAGAAATATACTCGGCCTCTATAGTAGAGTCGGCAACTGTTTCTTGCTTGGAACTCTTCCAGCTCACAGTTCCATTATTAAGGCAAAACACAAATCCTGACTGTGATATGTAATCATCTTTATCGGTTTGGAAGCTTGCATCGGTTTAACCCTTTACAACCATCTCTTCCTCGCCGCCGTACACAAGAAATTGATCCTTAGTCCTTCGCAAGTACTTGAGGATATTCTTCACGACTGTCTAGTGAGCATCCTCGGGATCTGACTGGTACCTTCTCGTCATGCTGAGAGCATACGAGACATATGGGCGTGTGCACAACATAGCGTACATGATGGATCTGATGGCTGATGCATATGGGATCCCACTCATATGCTCCCTCTCTTCACAAGATTGGGGACATTGAGCTATAGAGACGGTGACTCCATGTAGCATGGGGATGTTGCCTCTCTTTGAGTTCTCCATGCTGAACCGCTTCAGCACTTTGTCAATGTACGTGCTCTGACTTAGTCCGAGAAGCCTTCTAAATCTATCTCTATAGATCTTAATTCCTAGAATGTAGGATGCTTCTCCTAAGTCCTTCATTGAGAAAGTATTCCCAAGCCAAGTCTTTACCTTCTCTAAGGCTAAGACATCATTCCCCATCAAAAGTATGTCATCCACATACAATATGAGGAATGTGGTCGAGCTCCCACTAACCTTCTTGTACACACAAGGTTCATCTTCATTTTGAATAAAGCCAAACACTTTGACTTCCTCATCAAATCGAAGATTCCAACTCCGAGATGCTTGCTTCAATCCATAGATTGACCTTTGCAGCTTACAGACTTTATTGGCATTCTTTGGATCTACAAAACCTTCAGGCTGTGTCATGTACACATCCTCATTTATATTCAAGTTAAGAAATGCGGTTTTAACATCCATCTGCCAAATCTCATAGTCATAATAAGCTGCAATAGCAAGCATGATCCTGATGGACTTAATCATGGCAACTGGAGAAAAGGTTTCGTCATAGTCAACACCTTGAACTTGTCAAAATTCCTTTGCAACCAATCTGCCTTTATAAGTTTGCACATTGCCATCCATGTCAGTCTTTTTCTTAAATACCCACTTGCACCCTATGGGTTTTACTCCTTCGGGTGGTTCCACCAAAGTCCATACTTTGTTGGAGTACATGGATTCCATCTCGGATCTCATGGCCTCAAGCCATTTCTCAGAATCTGGTCCCTCCATAGCCTCTACGTAGGTAGTTGGATCATCATCTATGATCAACTCACCACCTTCCTGAGTCACAAGGTATCCAAACCTCTCAGGTTCAAGGCGGGTCCTACTAGATCTACGAGGTCCTTGTGTTACCAGAGGAGAATGAGATCTCACAACACCTTGTGAATCTCCATTTTCCTCTTGTACATCTACCGGTTCAATGTTTTCTTGTTGGGCTTGAACCTCTTCAAGCTCTATTTTCCTCCCACTATTTCCTTTGGAAATAAATTCCTTTTCTAGGAACATAGCTGTCCTGTCAACAAACACTTTGTTGTCAGTAGGGTGGTATAGATAATATCCCCTCGTTTCCTTGGGGTATCCAACAAAATAACATTTATCAGATTTGGGTCCAAGCTTATCAGGAAACATTTTCCTAACATAAGCCTCACAACCCCAAATCTTTAGAAAAGACAAATCGGGACGCTTCCCAGTCCATATCTCATATGGTGTCTTTTTGAACCGATTTAGATGGTACTCGGTTAAGTGTAAATGCGGCGGTTTCAAGAGCATAACCCCAGAAGGAAATTGGAAGATCAGCAAAACCCATCATTGATCGCACCATATCCAACAATGTGCGATTCCTTCTTTCAGACACACCATTATGATGTGGTGTTCCAGGCAGAGTCCATTGTGATACAATACCACGGGCTCGCAGAAGGTCCTCAAACTCCTGGCTTAAGTATTCTCCACCTCGATCGGAACGAAGTGCCTTAATACTTTTACCAAGTTGGTTTTGTACTTCATTCATGAAATCCTTGAACCTTTCAAGGGTATCTGACTTATGTTTCATCAGGTACACATAGCCATACCTACTGAAGTCATCAGTAAAGGTAATGAAGTACTGATACCCACCTCTGGCATTAGTTCTAAAAGGCCCAAATACATCAGTATGTATGAGTCCTAATAGATCACTAGCTCTCTCACCTTTACCTGAAAAGGGAGTCTTGGTCATCTTGCCCAACAAACAAGATTCACATGTCTCTATTGATTCATAATCAAAAGAGTCTAGGTAACCATCTTTATGGAGTCTAGAAATGTGCTTCTCATTTATGTGCCCTAGACGACAATGCCAAATATATGTTTCGTTTGAGTTGTTGAGTTTTTGCTTTTTGGTGTTTACGTTGTATACACTTGTCTCCAAATCTATCAAGTATAGACCATAAGACATTGGGGCACTGCCATAAAAGATCCCATCTTTAGAAATGGAACATTTTCCATTCTTAATAAGAAATTCAAATCCATCTTTATCCAAACAAGAGACGGAAATGATATTCCTATTTATGGTAGGTACATATAGCAGTTCTTCAACTCTATTATTAGCCCACTTGGTAGAGTTAACTCATAGGTTCCTACGGCACTAGCGGTAACTCTTGCCCCATTGGCAACACGTAGTTCAACCTCGCCTTTCCCTAAAGGCCTACTTCTCTTAAGATCCTTCACATTTGAACAAATGTAAGATCCGCATCTGGTATCAAGTACCCATGACGAAGAAGTAGTAAAGTTAATCTCTATCACGTATACACCAGAAGTAGAGATCTCTATCTCTGACTTCTTCTTCCATTGTTCCTTCCATCCTCTCCATGTAGAAGAAATTGGTTTGGCGAGAGAACACTTCTCTCCCTTACCTACTTTCTTCTTCACTAACGCATTAAGCGTACATAGAGTGGATTCTAAGGCTCCTGGTATATCTGGATTGTGTAGAACACTTCTCACAGTCCTCAACCAGTTATGGAATTTATTCTCAATTAATTTGCCCATTTTAAAATATGATTCTTTTGCCATTCTACAAGAGAAAATTTGCATTTGTCAAAACCTTTTTGATTTGATTTGAATAAATTTGACGATAGTTAATTAGGCCTTTAATTAATTACTTCTCCCACTATTTTGACTCAAATTGACAGCCCTCACCATCAATTCGGAAGATTGTAGCGTACAATCTTCTAGTGGGTCAAGATCTTGAAATCCTCTGAGCCATGGACCAGCTTGGGCTGTCACCCACAACTCAGATCTTCCAGGTAGGCAACTCTTGCCAATTGCATCATATGCAACTCTTGAAAGATGTCATATGCAACTCCTTGCCATGATCATCTCCATGCCTCAAGGTGCTAGATCCTATCTAGGTCACCTTGTTAAGTCCAACCCAAAGCCAACACGATGAACATGCACCCTGCTTGGGCAGACCCACACATTCATCCTTCACGCTTCCACGAGATAGACAGTGCACCATGCTTGGGCGTGCCCACACTTGGTCGATCAAGCTTTTCACGTGTGTCGCATTTGGAAGGCATCTAAAACTTAATATTTAATGAGGGATTTGGTTTTTATATGCATATACATATCCAATCACCACAATATATAGTACATGCTATATCCCATAGAAAACATGCAAAATGATAAAAATCAATGATTATGGCCATCCTATTGTGATTCCTCGAGCAAAGAGGAATCACGGTCATCTAGTTCTACATCACATGCAACTTGTACAAGATGAAATCTGTGCCTGCCTTTCTGGATTTGATCAGCTCATCTCCATGACCGATCGGCTCGCCATCAGGTTGGTTGTTCGGGTGCCACCAGCCGATCAACTAGCACCTCTAGTCGATCAGTTCACCGGTCATCGTGCATCTCCTCAGGTCGCCACCCGCTCATCTCGTTCCTCAAACTGGTCGTCTGGATCACCAATCGATCGGTTCACACCTTGAACCGATCGTCTCAGGTCGTCTGTCGTTCTTTGACATAACAGGAAATAAAATCTATCCTATTTACAATTGAATTGTGAAACCCCGAGTTACATTCGGGGGGAGCAAAGGTAGGAAATAAATCTCGAATTATTTTGAGTTACATCAGGAATAGGAGAAGGGAATTGGTGTGCAGACTGAGATACAAGCAACCACACATACAACCACACACAGATATAGGGTTTATAGGCCATAACCATGCTACACATCCACCACAAAACTCGTTTAAGGGCAACACGTATCGAGTGCATTAATATTACATATCATATATGTATATTTGGGATTTGTGGATTTGACATGCATAAATCCAATTTTATTCGCATCGTATGCAATAAATAAAGGCGACACACCAAAATCGATCATATCGATAATCCTAAAATATAGAACAGTTGACGTGGCTCTGATACCACTGTTGGGTTTTAGGGGAGGCAAAGAAGTAGTGGAAACAAAAAAAAATTCTCCCCAAACCCATAACAAAAGGAATCACGTCAACGTCTATACAATAGGAAAGATGGTTTGTGGATGCATACCTTGTCCCGAGGCTTGCTCGGTGATAGTACCTCGCGCCTTGCGCAGTCTTCACCTCCGATCTTGGATGGTGTCTGTGCAGCTCGTGGTCGCATCAGGACTGAAGACTCCTGGTCTCACGGGGACTGTCGGGATTAACAGTCGTCCTCCGAGCGGCAAAGGTCTCCCGCCTCTGCAGTCATCCACACAGACCGCCTGGAACTCCGATCTCCTTGTCGCACAAGGAACCGAAAGGAGTCACATCATCTTGTTGGCGTACTAGTCTCCAACACACTCTCCTGCTACCAGTTGCAACTGCAGTTGTATTTCCCTTGTTGTGCCTCCCTTTTCGGGTAGCATTTGCTTGGGCTCTCTCTCAGTTACCAAAACCAGAGAGAACGACAACCTTGCAGAGCAACCGGCTTGCACTGAGTTGTACTCTGAGAAGCCCCCAATACCCCTATATATAGGCGGGTCATGGGATAGGGTTCACTGTCCACGGCAATATGGGACTAAAAGTAGGAGTAGAAGGGTTCGAGATTTTCCACAAAAGAAACCAACTCGCAACCTGAACCGATCGTTTCACAACTGAAACGGTCGGTTGGGGAGCTGAGCCGGTCGGTTGACACCTCAACCGATCGGTTGGGACCCATGAACCGGTCGGTTCACTTCTGAACCTGTCGGTTTGTGGTCCTGATCAGTTCCCGATTGACTTTCCTTCTTTTTGTTTCTAATTGGTATCGAATACCAATCCTTGTTCCAATCAAATTGGACACGTGAAACGCAAGGAAAATTCTCACCAATCTTACTTTCCCAACTTGCCCGGTTGCAACAGTTGAACCAATCGTTTCAACACTTGAAGCAATCGTTCACCCTGTCCATGAGTTGATCGACTCAACACTTGAGTCGATCGGTTCACCAAGCTCAGCCGATCGGTTCATCACATGAGCCGATCGGTTGGGAGTGCAGATTGTGCAGAATCAGTCAATTGCAATTTCAATCAATCTGATACTCCAATCAATGCGTCCAACAACTTGAACATTATGATATTGAGCTATCGATTAATTGAGTGTTTAATTGAACTACTAAACTCCTTTAGTAATCAATCTAAAATTGTTTGTGGACAAAACTCCTCTTCCAGGTTAAATCCTATGTGTGTGACCTTGCAGGTCCATTTCACGTTGGCAGTGAAAGTCCATAACATTTATGACTTCACAAGCAAAGAGCGGTGCCTAGTCACACATCAGTGCTACCCAAGTGAAATAGAAAATTGGAGAACAACTTTCAATCCTACAATTCGTGAATGGTGTTATATTGAATGTATAATTCCTTTGTCACTGATATCCTGAATGAACTCGAGGCATGGAACAGTCATCCTGTCAACGTTCATTCATTTCCTTGATCTCAGAGCAGACCGAGTGAGATGTGCGTGACATCAATATCACATATTGATTCACACGTGCATGCGCATGCCTTTCTCAATCCTACTCATTAAGTGGACAAGGATATCAAACTCCCTCAGGAGGGATAAATCACATATCTATCACTCACCCCTCAAAAGCCCCATGTGTCAAAGCCACCCAATCATCACCTTTATAATAACCCATGTTTCAGGACTGCGTTTGATGATGTCAAAGTGTACCCAACGACATGTGTTGAGTGTAGTGATTTCAGGTCTAAGAATCACACTCACCACCATCACTGTGAGAGCTGACTGTGACTACCAAGTCATGGTTCCATGTGTCACTCTCACGGTGGGTTTGTCTGGTACCTTGTTCTCTAACAAGTACCTATGTGCTTGGTTTGATATCACTATATCATGACTAATGAGATTCTGTCATCAACCAACACACAATCTAGTCTTTAGTGTTATTGATGTCTATGGCTATTTCCACAATAACAATCGACTAGGGACTAAACAAGAATGTATACTCTTAACATCTGTATGATCTCATTGTTTAGGTCCTCAACCCAAAAGCATACGTTATTGAGTAAAATCATTCTTTAGACATCTATCATGTTACACCATCATCTCAGAAACAGTTTAAACATATAGATCGGAAATTGCCTTTATTATTATTCAAATCATTTACAAAGTATCCCATTACAATCATCATATGACTTGCTCTATGGGCATACATACCAACAGAAACTTCTTGACAATTGTCTTTGGAAGTGGAATGACCTCTCCCTTACACTGGCTTCTTACTATTCCACAGTTCTCCTCTCTATCTACCTTGTAGACTCCAAGGAGGTACAGAACTTCCTCGTGACTCCAAAGTAACACCATCTAAGCCAACTCACTGGCCAAGCTCTTCTAATTCTCTCCTTCTTTGTGGGTTCCATATGAGGATAAAACCTCAAAAACTTCATGAATTGCACCTCATATCATTCAAATACCACAATCCTTGGCACAATCGTTGAAATTGAGCCATCTTCTGTTCGAGATACATCTCAGGGAAGTAACAACTCACAAACTTTTGCCAAAGTTCTTCCCAACTGATCACCTCACCCGGTCTCTTCTCCTCCACAATTGTCCCCCAGGGGCCAACACTATCCTTCAGAAGGTAGATTGATACTTCACCTTGTCCTCCTTGGAGATATTAAGGATCCTAAAGCCTTATCCAACTCTATTAACCATATATTTGTGTATGTCGGGTCTATTTTGCCCACATAGTCAGTGGCTCGCACACGCTTCATCCTCTCAAAGGTCTTCCCTGGACCCTAAGATTTAGACATCTGGTAGGTGTCCTTCATTGAGGTGTAGGTGCCTTATCAGCTAGATGTGTGATCGTCTCTATGAGCTGTCCAAAAATATACTAAAAATCAAGATGAACTATGGTTGTTCGGTTGAAGGGATGTTTGACGGGATGTTTTGGCCCTGTCTCGAGTACTCTTCCTTCCTATACTTGTCTCCTACCACCACCTCTAGTTACCACAAAAACTACTCTCACATGGTCTTCATATTCTTTAGACAAGTCTGAATACCCATAAACCATGGTTGTATATGTTGGTTATGTAAGAATATACTCAACAACCTAACTCATGTCTCCCTATAGACTCAGTGAACCTAGGGCTCTAATACCATAAAATGTGGAAACTCATCACATTAAATGAGATCACTCAAAGCTAAAGTTTCGATCATACGAAGTAGTCGTATTACCAATAAGATACAAAATTAAAAACAAAATGAAATTTCCAAATATTTCAAAAGAAGCATTTACAAAAAGGTCCAACTTCACATATATTTATATCATGTATCTTTACATGATAGTGGTGGCCTCAAGTACAACCTGTATAAAAGGTGTTCTCAATATAATTATATCATTTATATTTTTCATGATATACAACCAAAAATCCAAGTTGATATACATCACATGTAAAAAACCCTTCCATGACCTAAGAGTATAGGGGAAACTCTAGGACTCTACACAACCACACCAACTTCTCTATTTTACTTATCTCCAAATTAAGCCTCTTTTCTATCACTGGTTTGACTACACTACTGATCAACTAAAAAGGTGTGAAAACTCACAAGGTGAGAGCCATGTCTCAATGATATTTTATAACCTCTAGTAAAATTTATTTCTTATAATCAAATTATGTAACTAAAATAGTTAAGGTAGATAGTTTAACATCTTAGAAAGACTGAGTAGTTTATATAAAGTAATCTAACATAGTTAAGTCACATTCATATATCGTTATACATGAAGAGATATGAATCACATATAATACTAACAAAAGAAGCAAAACAATTGTATTCATCCAAAGTGATTCACCAAAGAATGCTAACAAGTATGCTACACTAATCATTTGTAAATTTATTGGAACCCTGATTAGTTTGAGGCGTTCCAATCAAGCTACTAGATGACCACTATGAAGTTGCAATCAGCCCCATATAAGATCTAGGATAATTAGAATCCTAAAAATATCTTCCCCTCAGTTAGTATGAGTGAAAAACTATAATGGATTATTGACCCAAACTACTAAAATCAAACCTGGTTCATCCTGGATACACGTGCCACGACACAAGAAACTAGGGTATAAACTCTCAAATCTGAGTTATGCACGAAGTCCCTCTCAATCAAATTAAATCTGAGACACAACCTCAACCACTCTCTAAAAATTTAGAATCAGTTTGACAAGGATATACCTTCCCTGAACCCGCACATACTCCACAATATATGACTATGAGTTCTTTTTCGGGTTACTCATTTCATTATCCAACAAGTTTTGACAATGAGATAGTTTAATGGTCTTAGGGCACTATATAATTAAGGTTACATTTGATTCATTTAAGTATTTTTGACTGCATCAATCAAGTTACATACAATCACCTAAATAATTCTTATGAAATAAATTGAAGATTGCAACTTTAGAAGATATAAAGTGTATCAATTGGTTCTGTATTACTGGAATAAGTGTATATGTATCCACCATTGGTCATGAAGAGGACCAAGCCTCAAACTAGCTAAATAAAATCCCATTTTGACCTTTAAACCAAAACAACAATAACTCTCCAAAAGGAATATCATTGACATCTAAAACTTTTCAAAGATCTTAATGAGTCATAAATAGTGTAGCACACAAAATTTCAATTTAAAATTACATTAGATGTGAAAGTTATGCTATTTCTAAGAATTTGGCGATTATATGCTCTAAACCTATCATGGATGGGCTACCTTCATTACTGGAGTCTCGTCCAACATTCATTGTAGTACCATAAAAGTAATTATAGAATCTGAATTTCACATAACATAATCATCATGTGGCAAGGAATAGCACATGTGCCACTTTTCCTTTTTATTGGGTAAAAGTAGCATATATAAGAGTCATTACATTTTTATTTCGAGATTTCAGACTTTGCATGTTCAAAGAAAATTTGTTATACAACAGAAAATATTCAAGAGACTAAGATAAACTTAAAGATTCGTATTGTCATCATACTCATGTAAAATAATACATAAAAGACCATCTTTTGGTATATTATAGATTTTTTAGAACAAGAATAATGTCACAAATGTACTAAGTAGGCAAAAAATGCATTAAAAAGTTTTCACTTGTCTTGGTAGTGAAGAAAATAGAGTCCAAGATGAGAAACATAAAAATCACCAACAAGATCAAGATTTTTTCTCCAAAAGCTTTAAGAGAACTCCTACTTTCAAGATCTGGGTATATCTAGAGCAAAGCGGGAAAAAGAAGAAGTTTTCTTAGACATGTGCATAAATTTCGAATTTGTATCACCATTGATCTCGGCCATGGTAGAATAGAGGGTGAAGAACAACAAGAAAAATGGTTTAAAAGTCCGAATCTTACTTGTATGGAGCAAGAAATGAGACCAAATACTTAGATCTGAAACATGCATCCTCCAACTCACACTTTGCCGGCCTCCGAAGGATGTTGGTCGGTCTCTGAAACACATAAATAAATTGTCAACAAATTAGCAGAAGAGAAATGAGAGGTGTATTTATAAGTGAGAAACGATATAAAGAACAGAAACTAAATCAGAAATGAGAACTTTTTTGACATTATGTATGTATAACAACAAAATAGAGAAGGAAAATAGTTAAAGTAAAGGAAGAAAGCAACTACTTTCCTCCTCCATTTTATTCTTATGCATAGGTAATGCCAAGGGTCTCATTTTGATTACCTTTTTGGTATGTATAGCAAACCCCTTTATGAGTAGGGTGGTAGTCTGAGGGTATAAAACCTTGATTTCGTCGGTCAAAATGGGCCAGAAAACACGTCGGACAATGTTCCTAGTATTCCCGTCGAAGGCTTCCAGTCGTCGGTCTGCTCAGCACTTTCGTCAGCATCGGGCTTTCAACCCAACAGTCGGGCAAGGAGACCCATCGCGCGCTGGTCCAACAAGACTGTCGGTGGAAAAAGTCTCGGTTGCATTTTCGTCGGCATGGCTGCAAAACCTCGTCGACCTTCTTGGCTTCTACTTCGTCTGCTATAAGAAACGTTAAATGCGAGAAAACCATCAGGGTTCACAGGAGTAAGTACGTAGTCTCGACGCCTTCTCTTTTGGATGTGCCTGTCCGCTTTGGCTGCGTTTGGTATGTGGTGAATCATGGTGATAGGGAATGATGGTGAAACATTAATGATGTTTGGTACACATGGTGACAGTGATAGAGAATTTTTCTATAGTGAATTCATAGTGAATTTTGACATGTTTTTATCCCTATGAAAATGTATGGTGAATGATGGTGAAAAAAGTTCTTTTTAAGTATCTATTTATATATGGACATATGTACAAAGTAAAATTCTACTTCCCTCCGAGATAAAATTTCCTATTAAATCTTTTTTTTATAAGGTAAAGTTTTTTGTCAAATCTTTTCCCCTCCAAGAAAAAGTTTTCCGCCACACCTTTTTCCTCCAATTTATTTTTTCTCTAAGGCGGTTTCCCACCACACCATTTTCTCCCAAGATAAATTTTCCCACTTAATCTTTTTTCCAACAAGATAAAGTTTCTCGCTAAATCATTATCTCCTATAAAAAATTTGTGACACATCTTTTTGTCCAAGATACCTTTTTTCTCCAAGACGACGTTTCCGGTCAATTTTTGTTTCCGTACTAAAATTTGATGATAGAATGTTTGTTTATTCGTGTCATAAGAAATATTCATGTATGAAGTGTTTAATAAATAGAATTTGTAATGGAATGAGGTATTTTCTATTGAAATAGTTTCCTATCCCATCAATGTAATTATATAACGAATAACATTTTTTAAACATTTTTCCATTTCTTTCACCATCACCATGTAGGTGTTGCCAAATAATAATTTTTAATGATTTCACCATCACTATTGTTGTTAAATTTTGTTATTGTCGTTCCTGCAACAACGACAGGTGCAATGTAATTAACAATTCAGGCAGATCCAAAATAAGAAGCGAAGAATAAACAAAGTAGGAGAATAGAAAAAAAGAGTTAGATTCGCAAACCAGATCGTTCGTTGAGAAACGAACGTGTTACTTAAAGAAATCAGTGCCCGACAATCCTCGCGGATAGGCATCGTTCTCCCAGTCACGACCCGGCACGAACCTGGAACTTGCGCATCTCGCTCTCACTCGTTGCACTGCTACCAGCGCAGCACAGTAACCGCAGGAACCACCGCCTGACAGCTGCGTCTCGAAGACAGGAAGGAGGAGTTGCGCTTTGCACAGGAGGACAACTCCACAAAGCGACTCCGGGGACGACGACTATTGCACTCTAGATTAGGGCTCTCAAAACACACGGCGGCAGAAGACTATTTTCGGTGTTTAACCCTAATGACCAGATGCATATATATAGCCACGCACGTCCCTAATCCTATTCCCAGTAAGACGCAAACACTCGGTTGCTCTTGTACACAATACGGAATAATCCATAAAAGAGAAACACTTTATAATTAGGATTAAGAAATCCGAATAAGAAAGCAACAATTAATTACACGAGTAATTAATTACTTAGTCGTATTCTAGTGCAAAAAGAAGACGGAAGACGTTCTCCACAATCCACAATCCACAATCCACAATCCCGAGCCCGGCCCGGCCAGGCCAGGCGAGGCGTGGCGTGGCGCGCACGTGCGTGCGTGCGTTGTGATGTGGCAATCCCACCCACCAAGGAGGTGAGCATACCTCCTTCATAGGACTCCTTTGGACACTAGTGCCCCATGTGATCCTACATATGAGGACCACAAAAGTTCTAGGAGTGAGCAATATGGGATAAAACTTCTTTGCCATTTGCACTAGAAACAACACTACATTCTCACATGTACTTGATGCACTACATTGGGCTTAACCCATGTTAAATAAGTGATTACTACAGTAACGGAGCTACAATAACTAACTGCTACAGTAATGTAATTAGCTACAGTAATCATTTATCTAACAATCCCCCACAAAGTCCAATGAGTAGTGTGCTCTACCATTCAGTCCTCCATACTGTGCTTTCAGCAGATACCTTTCGGTTTGAATCTACCTGAGTTATCCAACTGTGACTCTCGCAGGAACTAGGTGAACAAAAGTCTTAAACTTGAACCTTGGGTACAAGAGTATAGGTTGGTAAAAACACAATAAAGACATGGTAGTAAAGAAAACAATGCATTAAGGCCATGCATACAAAATTTTATATCATGATTGATAACAGAGAACAACCCAATTCTCCTATTGCGGCCTACACAACATCAATCACTTAGCTGGAGTCTCCAAGGATGTACTGCTAGCATCATGTCCTAAGACTTGACACCATTAAGAGACTACTCTCTTACTAACTTGTAGTCATGACACTAATAGGTTTCCAGGAGATAGACACACAGATGCAAGAAGCATCAAACAAGAATACATAGTGTCATCCGATTTACCCGACAACTTGTGATTACCACATTGAACCCAATTTGTGGGATCTCCACTCTTTTGGGTTGGGTTGCTACTACCTGCAAATCTATAGGGGTTTCAGTCCCATCCCCAACCTGGATTTTTCCACTAAAGCCAAGGTAGGACCTTTAGTGAAAGGATCTACTGTATTATCTTTGGTACCAACATAGTCCACAGCCATGACCCCATTAGACACTAATTCCCTTATAGATTTCAGTCTGACTTGGATGTGTCTACGTTGTTTTTATTGTACTTGGAACTCTTTATCTTAGCAATGGTTGTAGTGTTGTCACAATGAACTAAAATTGCAGGAAGCAGCTTCATTACCATAGGTAAACTAGACATAAGTCCATGTAGCCATTTAGCTTCCAATCTACTTTCATCTAAAGCACACAACTCTGCTTCAAAAGTGGACCGAGACAATATGGTATGTTTCTTAGACCTCCAGGAAATAGCTCCTCCTCCCAACAGGAATACATATCCTGAGACACCATTACTCCCAGAATTCACGGCAATCCAGCTTGCATCACTATATCCTTCGACTACGGAAGGATGTTTACCATAATGCAGCCCAAGGGAACGTGTTCCCTTGATATACCTCAGAACTCTGTCAAGAGCTTCCCAATGGGTCTTGTCGGGACAACTGGTGTATCTACTTAACTTGTTCACGGCAAACGCAATGTCTGGATGTGTACAGTTCATAAGATAAATCAAACTTCCGATACTATGAGAGTATCGTAATTGAGACACTGGAACCCCAGTCTCATTCTTGAACAAGGGCTTGGATGAATCATATGGAGTCTTAACAGGTTTACGTGATGTGAACTCAAACATCTCCAGTATCTTCTCAACATAGTGAGAGTGAGAGAGAGTTATACCATCAGTAGACCTTATTATTTTAAGCCCTAAAATCACATCAGCGACACTCATATCTTTCATCTCAAACTTGCTACACAAGAATGACTTTGTCTCTTTTACTACTTTCATATTGGAGCCAAAAAGCAGGATATCATCGACGTATAAGCATAACAAAATGAACCCATTATTGACAATCTTGCAGTAGAGACACTTATCAAATTCATTAGAAATAAATCCAAATGATGATATCACAGAATCAAACTTCTCATGCCATTGCTTAGGGGCTTGTTTCAAGCCATATAATGACTTAACAAGTTTACACACTTTGGACTCATTCCCACGACCCACAAATCCCTCAGGTTGTTCCATATATAGATCTCTTCTTGAAGATCACCGTGTAAGAACGCGGTCTTCACATCCATCTGATGGATATAGAGATTATAAATGGAATCCAATGCTAGAAGCACTCGAATTGTGGTCATACGAGAAACAGGTGAATAGGTATCAAAATAATATATTCCTTCCCTTTGTGTGTAACCCTTAGCAACTAACCTAGCCTTATACTTATTGATTGTCCCGTTTGCATTAAGTTTCTTCTTAAAAATCCATTTGCAACCAACTGCAGAACAACCAGGAGGCAAATCCACCAATTCCCAAGTTCCATTCGAGAGAATTGATTGGATTTCATCATTAACGACTTCTTTCCAAAACTTAGCTTCTGGAGATTCCATAGCTTGTTTGAAAGTAACAAGATCATCCTCAACATTGTATGTGAGAAACTCACTTCCAAAGTCCTTGGATGTCCTAGGCCATTTACTTCTCCATGGTTCAACTATTTCTTCAGAATCAGCTGATTCAGAAATAGCTTGTTCTGAGTCACCCCCCACATTTGTCATCCTTTCCACGTGCTCGGGAATGGAACCTGTGGTGAATGAATCTTCTTGAGATACTTCATTGGGCACACCAGTTTTCATAGGAAACACATCCTCAAAGAATGTAGCATCACATAATTCCACAATTGTATTGACCTCAATGCCAGAGATATCTGATTTTACAATCAAGAATCTGTAAGCATAGCTTGTCTCTACATAACCTAAGAATATGGCATCAACCGTTTTCGGTCCTAATTTCTTCCTTTTGTGTTCAGGGACAAGTACCTTTGCAAGGCACCCCCACACTCGAAGATATTTAAGACTCAGTTTCCTTCCTCTCCACAACTCAAACGGACTACTCTCTGAATGTTTATGGGGAACTCTATTCAGAATATGGCAAGCCGTATTCAAAGCTTCCCCCCACATAAAGTTGGGTAATCCAGATGTTTGGAGTAAAGTATTTACCATATCTATTAAGGTTCAGTTTTTACGTTCAGCTATCCCATTTGATTGTGGTGAATAAGGAGCAGTTACCTCATGAACTATACCATTCAATTGGCAAAATTCCAAAAACAAGTTTTAGGTATACTCTCCTCCCCTATCAGACCTTAATCACTTAAGTACTTTACCGGTTTGAGTTTCGGCTTCTTTCTTATAAATTTGAAATTTATCCAATGCCTCATCTTTACTTCTAAGTAAAAAGACATAACAGTATCTACTCGCATCGTCAATAAAAGTTATAAAATAACGCTTTTGATCTCTCGTAGCAACACCATTAAATTCACAGATATCTGTATGCACTAAATCCAAAATTTCCGAATTTCTATTCATAGAATGAAAAGGCTTCCTAGGCAATTTAACTTGTACACAGATTTCACATTTATTGTTGCTAATTTCAGATTTAGGGATCAAATCTAGATTCATCATACGCTTCATTGAGGCAACATTAACATGTCCCAAATGTGAATGCCATACATCGAATGAAACAAGATTCATGCAAACAGAACTATAATCATTCAAATTTAAAATGGAATTTGAAACAGGTTCAACATGAATCTTAAATATTCTCCACATCACATAAGTACCCCTTGCCAAAAAACAAAGAATCATGAAGGCATGTAATAATAGCCTTATTACATTTATAGTCTACTCTATAACCTTCTCTAACTAATATGACGCCACTAAGGATATTGCGTCGAATGGTTGGAACATGTCTGACCCTGGTAAGAGTCAAAACCTTCCCCGAAGGGAACTTCAAGTCCGCCCGTCCTTCGCCTTTGACTTCTACAGAGTTGAAATCGCCCAAAGTCACGGACCGACCTCGAGAGGCCTGATAAGATACAAACAGAGATTTATCAGCACACACATGTACATTAGCCCCAGTGTCAATTATCCAATAAAGTGGTTCAAAAATAGAAAGAATTTCAGGTTTAATAGACACGTACCCATCATTGAGGTTCAAGGATGTAGTCATCATGTTGACCACAGCCTCCTCAGTTGCAGATGCGGTAACTTTCTTTGCCTTCTTAGTAGGACAATCCTTGTTCCAGTGGCCAACCTGTCCACAAGTCCAACAAGGTTTGTTCTTCGGTTTCTTTTGGATCTTTGCCTTGGGTTTATGTGCACTCTTAGATCTCTTATCTTTGGTGTTTTTCATAGAAGTAAGATTAACAGTTGGATTTGCATCAGTAGGCACCTTGACCCCTTTCTCCTTTAAGTGTTCTTCTTGTATATTAATATCCATCATTAATTCATCCATGGTGTGTGTCCCTTTGCGATGCTTCAGAGACATACCAAACGATTCCCATGACTTAGGGAATTTTTCTATGATAGACATAACAACAAATTTCTCAGGCAACACCATCTTGGCATCTGAGAGTTCATGAACTAGGAGTTGTAAATCATGTGTTTGATCAGAAACTGACTTACCCTCAACCATCTGAAACTTAAGAAATTTAGACACGCAGTATTTTTCAACACCTTGATTTTCAGTGCTAAAATTCTTAATTAACAATTCCCATAAAACCTTAAACATAGTGACTGGCGGATTTGAGTAAGAATCATAAAGTTTGTTATTTAAACCAAATAGAATCAAACAGCGGCATGTTTTATAACCCTTCTTCCAACTAGCAATAATGTTTGCATTATCAGGAATTGTTTCATCAGATACAGGTTCAGTTTCAACTAAATACTGATCATAACCCACAATATTCAGCCAAATTTCCATATGACTCTGCCAACGGGCAAAGTTCGTACCAGTAAACTTTTCAGGCATATTGGTTGTATCAATTTTACATCCCGAACTACCCTGACCGGCCATTGTTAATTAACAACAGAAATTGATTTCTTTAAGATTGTTGATAAAATTTGTTATTGTCGTTCATGCAACAGCGACGGGTGCAATGTAATTAACAATTCAGGCAGATCCAAAATAAGAAGTGAAGAACAAACAAAGCAGGAGAACAGAAAACAAGAGTTAGATTCACAAATTAGATCGTTCGTTGAGAAACGAACGTGTTACTTAAACAAATCAGTGCCCGGCAGTCCTCATGGATAGGCATCGTTCTCCCAGTCACGACCCGTCACGAACTTGGAACTTGCGTTTCTCGCTCGCGCTCGTTGCACTGCTACCAGCGCAGCACAGCAAACGCATGAACCACTGCCTGACAGCTGCGTCTCGAAGACAGGAAGGAGGAGTCGCGCTTTGCACATGAGGACAACTCCACAAAGCGACTCCGGGGACGACGACTATTGCACTCTGGATTAGGGCTCTCAAAACACACGGCGGCAGAAGACTATTTTCGGTATTTAACCCTAATGACCGGATGCGTATATATAGTCACGCACGTCCCTAATCCTATTCCCAGTAATACACAAACACTCGGTTGCTCTTGTACACAATACGGAATAATCCGCAAAAGAGAAACACTTTCTAATTAGGATTAATAAATCCAAATAAGAAAGCAACAATTAATTACATGAGTAATTAATTACTTAGTCGTATTAGCCCGAGCCCGGCCCGGCCAGGCCAGGCGAGGCGTGGTGTAGCGTGGCGCGCGCGCGTGCGTGCGTTGTGATGTGGCAATCCCACCCACCAAGGAGATGAGCATACCTCCTTCCTAGGACTCCTTTGGACACTAGTTCCCCATGTGATCCTACATATGAGGACCAAAAAAGTTCTAGGAGTGAGCAATATGGGATAAAATTTCTTTGCCATTTGCACTAGAAATAACACTACATCATCACATGTACTTGTTGCACTACATTGGGCTTAACCCATGCTAAATAAGTGATTACTACAGTAACGGAGCTACAGTAACGTAATTATCTACAGTAATCATTTATCTAACAATCCCCCCACAAAGTCCAATGTGTAGTGTGCTCTACCATTCAGTGCTCCATATTGTGCTTTCAGTAGATACCTTTCGATTTGAATCTACCTGAGTTATCCAACTGTGACTCTCACAGGAACTAGGTGAACAAAAGTCTTGAACCTAAACCTTGGGTACAAGAGTATAGGTTGGTAACAACACAATAAAGACATGGTAGTAAAGAAAACAATGCATTAAGGCCATTCATACAAAATTTTATATAATGATTGATAATAGAGAACAACTCAATTCTCTTGTTGCGGCCTACACAACATCAATCACTTAGCTGGAGTCTCCAAGGATGTACTGCTAACATCATGTCCTAAGACTTGAAACCATTAAGAGACTACTCTCTTACTAACTTGTAGTCATGACACTAACAGGTTTCCAGGAGATAGACGCACAGATGCAAGAAGCATCAAACAAGAATACATAGTGTCATCCGATTTACCCGACAGCTTGTTATTACCACATTGAACCCAATTTATGGGATATCCACTCTTTTTGGTTGAGTTGCTACTGCCTGCAAATCTATAGGGGTTTCAGTCTCATCTCCAACCTGGATTTTTCCACTAAAGCCAAGGTAAGACCTTTAGTGAAAGGATCAGTTGTATTATCTTTGGTACCAACGTAGTCTACAGCCATGACCTCATTAGACACTAATTCCCTTACAGATTTCAATCTAACTTGGATGTGTCTACGCTGTTTTTGATTGTACTTGGAACTCTTTATCTTAGCAATAGTTGTAGTGTTGTCACAGTGAACTGAAATTGCAGGAAGCAGCTTCATTACCATAGGTAAACTAGACATAAGTCCATGTAGCCATTCAGCTTCCAATCCAGTTTCATCTAAAGCACACAACTCTGCTTCAAAAGTAGACCGAGACAATATGGTCTGTTTCTTAGACCTCCAGGAAACAGCTCCTCCTCCCAACAGGAATACATATCCTGAGACACCATTACTCCCAGAATTCACGGCAATCCATCTTGCATCACTATATCTTTCGACTACGGAAGGATGTTTACCATAATGCAGCCCAATGGAACGTGTTCCCTTGATATACCTCAGAACTCTGTCAAGAGCTTCCCAATGGGTCTTGTTGGGACAACTGGTGTATCTACTTAACTTGTTCACGGAAAACACAATGTCTGGACGTGTACAGTTCATAAGATACATCAAACTTCTGATAATCTGAGAGTATCGTAATTGAGACACTGGAACCCCAGTCTCATTCTTGAACAAGGGCTTGGATGAATCATATGGAGTCTTAACAGGTTTATGTGATGTGTACTCAAATCTCTCCAGTATCTTCTCAACATAGTGAGACTGAGAGAGAGTTATACCATCAGTAGACCTTATGATTTTAAGCCCTAAAATCACATCAGCGACACCCATATCTTTCATCTCAAACTTGCTACACAAGAATGACTTTGTCTCTTTTACTACTTTCATATCGGAACCAAAAAGCAGGATATTATCGACGTATAAGCATAACAAAATGAACCCATTATTGACAATCTTGCACTAGAGACACTTATCAAATTCATTAGAAATAAAGCCAAACGATGATATCACAGAATCAAACTTCTCATTAATAACTAACTGCTACAGTAACGTAATTAGCTACAGTAATCATTTATCTAACAGCTATCACTATCACTGTCACTATCACCACGTATTTTGTCACCGTGTACAAAACACCATCTCAAGCACCGGCTTTGACATGTAAGGGCTTCCCCTATGGAAAGCATGACTCGCTTCATTACACACCGTCAGTCCCGACGGTATCATGAGTTCCGGTCGACTTGCTTTCCAGAAACCAAAAGATCCGCATGATGCTCTCCCGCTATGCACTCACTATTGATTTATATGTTTGTGCATAACATAATACTTGTCGGCTTAGACAAGGTAAATGTTCTGTCGATCCAGGAAATGAGCAGCTCCCGTTGGGCTAAAAGGAAAAAGTACGTTGGTCGACGAAGTTACAAAACTTTTTCTAAAGGATATTAAGCCATCGATTGATCAAAACATACGGCATTTCTACCCACTATATAAGTAACATACGTCATTTCTACCCACTATATAAGTAAGTATAGGGAAGTATTTGAATGTAATGAAATTTTGTAAGATTCTTAAGAATACCATGAAATAGATTATACAAGTGTCAAAATTATTGTAAGACTCCTACAAATGGATAAATTACTCAGAAACCCACAATGTACACAAATTTGCATAACTTGAACAAACAAAGTCGGAATCAATTCAAATTTTAAACATAACTTTGTCAACTAACATAACAAAATTCTAAAGTTTAATTTTGAAATAAAGCATCCAATTAGTACAATAATTATATTTATGAATAAAACAAGGTTAGGGAGCTTACACAAAGCCTGTCAACAAAGAACAGAAAAGGAAAGTAGACACCTCTAGGCAATTGCTCTTAGTTATCAAGAGCATCTTGGCTGTGTCACAGAGCTTGAAGTTGGTGTATGACTAAAAGTGTGTTTCGCTCCTCCCAACAACAATAATGATCCAGGGAAGAGCTTGGAGGCATCATGTTGTAGGATCAAGTAGGAAAACTAATACAATAAATATAGTTGACATACTCGTAATCTAACCCCGACACCCTCTCTTCATCTTCTATCATGGTAAAAGTTTCACATCCAACCTACTATTCTAGCAAACACATGCTATTTGATTGGTCTCAAAAAATTACCAAACTAACTCGATGTAAGTATGTTGATACTGTGACGTCTAACGCCACATAAACGAGATTACTCAAAACACAACAGACGATTAACAACCAAGCATCGTCATTACCAAAAAAGCGGATAAATTAAATCCTATTTGTACATTTCCATTATGATCAGAAACATATTACATCAAGGTCCAATGATGTACGTCGTTTAGCACACCAATCACTAGGAAAATTATCCTAGAGTTTATTCTTTTTCTACTTTCTGATAAATGCTAGTATAGAAGGGTCCATCCACAGAGATGGAGAAAAGAGCGGTTGAAATCTAAATCCAAATGCTAAAATAGAAAAATAAATTCCGATGAGAAGGTTGTTTAAAACTAAGAATAAAAATAAAATTGTTGAATTAAAGTTCAATTAATCAAGAAATAAAGATCCCAGGGTCTAGAAGATCACCACCAAAATCACATTCCTATTCAACCAATCAAATTCTAAACTCCAAGGATCAAATCAGGACCTTATGGTTACATATCCTTACGTACAAACTTACAAGGGTCGGACTTCCCGTGAACCCGTTGGTATCGGCGTTAACGGATTGTTGCCCAACCATCCAATATGCCACTATCTACGGTGATATCAAGAAGCATGTGAATTCAAATTGGCATTCAAACTCAAGGCTCAAGTGGTCGTGTTACCAAGGATTATAATGAGAATAAGATTAGAAAGATGAAAAGACGATAATCGTAATTAAGAGACTATTATTTCATTCTTATAGAGATCCATAGTCATATCACTACTTAAGAATATATATCAGATCATCCAAATAACCACACATAAATAGAAAGAATATATTTTTTCGATAGAGCAATATAACTGATTATATTGAATAGAATCGGGCTAAGAGACTACTCCAATGCCCCAGAGAGATTTATTCAGACATAATGAGACTAGAAGAAATGCAAACTAAAATGAGATCCAACATTATACAAGATGTGGTCTACAGCTAAAAATTGGATGAAATGGAATGAAGAATGTAATGTTTTTACAAGTGGAAATTCCCTCCTTTTATAGGAGGGGGAGGGGTTAGGCTGCCCTCAAAAGAGGGGGAAAAAGAGAGGGAGACGACTTTTTGAATTGTTCTGGATCTGGTCAAATAGAAAGTTGAATGTCTTTAATTATCTTGACTATGTAACTCTCTTCAATGTAGATTCTCACAGAAGTAATTTCAAACGTATTTTTCTCCTAGAAAAAGCACAAAAACGTTCTAAATAGTAGGATTTTATTTTAGAAAATTAAATTCCCTTTCCAATGAATACATGTACACTCGATTCAGAGTTTGAATGAAAAAGTTATGTCACTTTTGGTGATGGATATACATGAATTTCAGGACTGTTGTATATTGTATAATTATGTTCCAAGATTATTTATGCCATTTTCCTACAAAACTCAAAAAAAATAATTAAAACTCCAATTAAAGGGATAAATCTAAAATAACACAATTAATTATGAAACTAAGAGAATAAATAACTAAACTATCCTAAAAAATATATCAAAAATATGTAAATAAAAGGGATAAATACACATTTATCAAAATACACCGAACTTAAATTTTTGTTTATCCTCAAATAAATAAAATCACAAATTATTCTAATTTATACTAACAACATGTCTATACTCACCCTTGTAACATCACTTTATTCCTTACTTCCAAATTTGACCAAGTAATCCAATCTCCTTAAACCACAAAACACAAAATTATATATTCCCTATAAAAATCATATATCATATCTTGTTTCTAAATCAAGACATTGTAGAAAAATATGATTCATCTTACTTTTACTTTGATACTCTCATATTTATTATTGTATTTTTATGTGAGTTGTTACACAAGATCAAGATGAAATTGGGGGTGTGAAAACAAAGAAGGAAGTGATGAATTTTTTTATCCCTCCCCTATTTGACTCAGGATTTAAATTTGTGGAGTTGTGGCTACATTGATCACAATTTTTTCATGTACACTTTTGGCATCTTTTGATGATACGCCCCTTTGTGCGGTATAAAATTTTTGATATGTGAAGCATGCCACCCCAGAATTGATTTTTGTCCGATGGTGATTCTTTGTTTCACTTTTTTAGAAAGAAAATAAGAGGGAAACAAAAGGTGTCCTTGTTCTTATAACTTCACACATTTATTTTTTTATTTTTTATTTTTCTTTTTTTTAAGTGTCATTACAACCAAAAGAATATTCATGCCAATAACATTATACAAGATTTATATCAAGTTAATCCACAATTTAAAAATAGAGAAAATTTGTGTTTGGTTTTGATTGATTCCATATGGCTTGCCAACTTTTCCAAAGAGTGATGCTATTTTGGGGTCCTAGGTGACATGGTGGTTTCAGACATGGCAATTTGTAACAATTTTTGCAAAAGATTTACTAAATTCAAAGGGGTACAATGATAAACATCTATTCATATTCGCCAACTGGATAAAGGCCATTTTGCAACAAAAGAAATAAAAATATGATCGACTAGATAAAGGCCATGAACAAAGCAACTATATGAAAAACAAATAAAAAGGTAGAAATAATGCAAGAATAAAAAAAGATAAGGGGGTGAAACGGAAACATATCACCCACCTCCACCCCGAACTTAGATTTTTGCTCATCTCGAGCAAAATTGAAACCCAAGATGGAGGGAAGAGAAGAGCGAGGATTTTCAGATGGCTGTGGTAGCTCGAAGAACATCTAGCTAAAGGGGATGTATATGAGGGTAGAGACCTTCATCAGAGGAACTTCATAGTGTATCCTATGATAGGGTAATTGTGGAAGATCAGTGGGGTATTCATATTTTCTTTCGCCTTGCATTCTCTCCAATAAGATCCACAGATCTTCCTTCCATAGAAAGGGAGGTATTGAAGGTGGATGTGGATCGAGGGAGGTTGGCGGGTACCCGACCAGTAACACCGATAGAGCAGGATGTATAGAGTTAGGTGGATGATCTGGCTTAGGTTTTTCACCATCACAATGACTTGCATATGGGAGAATTGATGTTAATACAAAATATTTCAAATTATTTACAAAAGTGTTTTTCTTCTCCTAAAAAATAATGTCATCAACATTGGGTTTGGTAAATTTCATTTTTGATATAACATATGACTCTAATTCTTTTGTATAAGGAGTCTCCAAGGATTCAAGAGGGATGAGGACATCTTCCTTATAAATAATAGAAGGGGTGTATGGGCTTCTTCTAAAGGTGGTATCTCTTCTTTTAAATCAGTTGTGCATGGGATGAGAATTGGTTGTGATAGAATGTGAGGAAATATTTGTCAATGGGGATTGGATGCTTATTTCCAAAATAGACTCAAAATAAGGGTATTGGTCTTCGATGTCAATTGGATTGTTGTAAGTGGTGTAGGGAGTTGTTAGATTTTCAAATTGACTCTCCTGCTTTGAGTTTTTATATTCAAGTAGTAAGTCTGTAAAGGAAAGATAGGGATACCCATTTCCTCACCGCATGCAAAATATGGCTCCATTGTTTGTGCTATTTCTTCAGGATTCGACATATATGACACAAAAATAGGATCATCATCATCATCATCGTTGGGAAGAACCATCTTGGGTTGCTCAAGTTCTACAGGGGGAGTTTGTGCCTGGGCTTCTAGTAAGGTAGCTAATAGAGTTTGGTTGGTTTCTAGTTTTACTAGACCTTCTGCTACCATCTTTTCTAGGGCCCAAAGTCTCTTTGGATTTGGTTTCATAATTAGATTCATACACCCCAAAATTTTGGCCATCCTCGCTACACTCCCCATGTCCTTGGCCATAGTACCCCTCATATTGTTTTGGGTGGAGATGCTCCTCATAATAATCTCTAGAAGATGGTGGATTGTAATTTCCATTGTGTCCATCTGGGTAGGAAGATTCAATATTACAAGGTGTCACCAAATCATGACGAAACATATTTGAACAATCTATATTTTGGGTTTGGGATTCTAGTAGGGCAGTTAAGAAGGCTTGGCTGGTTTCTAGTTTTGTTTCTCCTTCTACTACTATATCTCTAGGGCCCTAAGTCTCTCTTCTTGTTGAGGATTACATTGGGTTTTAGAAACAAGTTCATAACCCCCAAGGTTTTGTTGGTTACACCCAACAAAATTTTGTTGATCATATCCCCCATTAGAATATGGATAGCAAGGTTTCCCATAATAGTTCTCAAAAAAATGTGGATTCACATTGTACCCACTAGGATGAAAGGGCTCACAATTAAAAGGGGTGCTATCATAAGCATGGGTAGAGTCGCGTAGGCAAGAGATGCATGGTGGTAAAGACCACAAGAATAATATTGTGCAGGATATTGGGATGCCCACTCCGTTTAAAAAGAAAAGTTCCTGAAAGATATGTCAATCAACGAATGAGAGAAGAAAGATTACGAGATAAGAGGTTAGTCAAAAATTACAAAGAGAACTGAAAATTATAAATCTAAGAAATTATGGAATAAACTAAAATTATAAAAAAAAGTAATTAGAAAGCAGTACTGCTAGAATGGAAACTCAGCAAAAAGAGGAGATACACTTCCGAAATCATACTCGGAAGGAAAAAAAATTACAAAAATCTAAAATAAATTATAAAAAATACTAAAGTTATGTAAGTTAGACAATATGAATAAGGATTATACAATATATACAGGCAACCTGATCTGAAAAACAACTGTGTCGTCCCTAGCAATGGTGCCAAATTGATGCACGTCATTTAGCACACAAATCACTAGGAAAATTATCCTAGAGTTTATCCTTTTCTACTTTCTGATAAAGGCTAGTATAGAAGGGTTGATCCATAGAGATGGCGAAAAGAGCGGTTGAAATCTAATTCTGAATGCTAAAATGGGAAAATAAATTTTGATGAGAAGGTTGTTTAAAACTAATAACAAAAATAAAAGTGCTGAAATAAAGTTCAATTAATCAAGAAATAAAGACCCGGGGTTCAAAACATCACCACCAAAACCACATTCCTATTCAACCAATCAAATTCTAAACTCTAAGAATCAAATCAAGACATTGTAGTTACATGTCCTAACAGACAAACTCACAAGGGTCGGACTTCTCATGAACCCATTGGTCCCGACGTTCACGGATCATTGCCCAACTGTCCAACATGCCACTATCCACGGTCATATCAAGAAGCATGTGAATTCAAACTGGCGCTTAAACCCAAGCCTTAGGTGTTCGTGTCACCAAGGATTATAATGAGAATAAGATTAGAAAGACGAAAAGATGATAATAGCAATTAAAGGACTATTGTTTCATTCTTACAGAGATCCATTGTCAGATCACTCCATAAGAATACATCAGATCATCCAAATAACCACACATAAATAGAAAGAAGACATTTTTTCGATGGACCAATATAACTGATTATATTGAATAGAACCAGGCTAAGGGACTACTCCCATGCCCCAGAGAGATTTAATCAAACATAACGAGACTAGAAGAAATGCAAACTAAAATGAGATCCAACATTATACAAGATGTGGTCTACAACTAAAAATTGGATGAAATGGAATGAAGAATGGAATGCTTTTACAAGTGGAGAGTCCCTCATTTTATAGGAGTGGGAGGGGGTAGGCTACCCTCAAAAGAAGGGGAAAAGAGAGGGAGATGGCTTTTTGAATTATTTGAATCTAGTCAAATAGAAAGTCGATTGTCTTTAATTATCTTGACTATGTAACTCTCTTTAATGCAGATTCTCACATCAGTGATTTCGAACGTATTTTACTCCTATAAAAAGCACAAAAGTGGTCCAAATAATAAGATTTTATTTTAGGAAATTAATACATGTACACTCAATTTGGAGTTTGAACGCAAAAGTGAAGTCACTTTTAGTGATGGGTATACATGAATTTCAGGACTGCTGCAAATTGTGTAATTTTGTTCCAAGATTATTTATGCCATTTTCCTACAAAACCTAAGAAAATATAATTAAAACTCCAATTAAAGAGAAAAATATAAAATAGCACAATTTATTATGAAACTAAGAGAATAAATAACAAAACAATCCTAAACAAATATCAAAAATATGTAAATAAAAGGGATAAATACACATTTATCATCCAACAACCTGTATCACAAAAGATATGTTCCACCTATACATGTCTTATATACAACAAAGACATACAACCAAAAACCATGTATCGTTATAAATAATCTACAAAACACATCCCTAGCTAGACCTGAGAGTACATGGACGACACCAGGACTCTACAACCACTACAACAACTAGCAACCAGCCAACCTTCTGTGTAACGACAGTCGCCAAACCGACAAACAAATCGTTACTAATTAAGAGGAATTTCAACATAAACAACGGATTAACAAAAATCACTTAAAATTAAAACCATTTTGTAAAGAGATCCATTTCTAGGAAAACTCTTTAAGGTAGAACCAAAACTTTATATACATCATTGTTCACATTGTACATACATTGTACCATCTCTTCTCGGGGATAGCGTATAACAGTTGCTTTGTCAAAACATATACTGAAGCAACATAAAACCTCGAGGCTTACAAGACAAAACCTCAGATCATTCATGAAACCATAATGAACCAATTCTAAGGACCTGAGAGTACAGAGACGACACATAGGACTTATATCTACAAGACATGACAGACAGTACACTCAACCTGAGCTGCCACTGCTATCCCTGCCGCTGTTGTTCTTTTTCTACAGAAAAGGTCTTCACCTCCTCGTGCACGTTCACCTAAAAATTTGGATCCCACGGGGTGAGACAATTCAAAATTACCCCAGCGAGAGATATAACTCTCTGCCAACAATGTTATTATCACAGTTAAATAATATTAAACTGAGCAGAGGATAAGCAGTTTAGAACATTATCATATTTTAAAGCATTGCAACTGTCTATGATAGAGCAGTAATTCATCTATTCACTTTATAAGGAATATGAAGAAACACATATATCATTTACTCAGCATACTGTCTCAAGCTTATCCTGTGATGCTCATTATCATGGTATGTCATCCATGAATCATTCTCATTTATATCTGTTGGCCTCAGTCAATCTGCTAACTAGATATTGAATTGTACCAGTCATGTGAGTATACATCATCATATCCTGTACAAGCATTGGACTATGCCAATCATATGCAATTATTCCAGGTATTGGGTTATTACCAATCCTGTGCAATTATTCCAGGTATTGGTTTATGACCAATCTTATGCTATTATAGGCTCCATGCCTCTACCAGGTATTGGGTTATTACCAATCCTATGATTATAGGCTCCATGCCTCTGCCATGTATTGGGTTATTACCAATCCTATGATTATAGGCTCCATGCCTCTTCCAGGTATTGGGGTTATTACCAATCCTGTGCTTATAGGCTCCATGCCTCTGCCAGGTATTGGGGTTATTACCAATCATGTGATTATAGGCTCCATGCCTCTGCCAACTATTGGGGTTATTACCAATCCTGTGATTATAGGCTCCATGCCTCTGCCAGGTATTGGGGTTATTACCAATCATGTGATTATAGACTCCATGCCTCTGCCAGGTATTGGGTTATTACCAATCATGTGATTATAGGCTCCATGCCTCTGCTAGGTATTGGGGTTATTACCAATCCTGTGATTATAGGCTCCATGCCTCTGCCAGGTATTGGTGTTATTACCAATCATGTGATTATAGGCTCCATGCCTCTTCCAGGTATTGGGTTATTACCAATCCTATGATTATAGGCTCCATGCCTCTGTCAGGTATTGGGGTTATTACCAATCCTGTGATTATAGGCTCCATGCCTCTGCCAGGTATTGGGGTTATTACAAATCTTGTGATTATAGGCTCCATGCCTCTGCTAGGTATTGGGGTTATTACCGATCCTGTGATTATAGGCTCCATTCCTCTACCAGGTATTGGGGTTATTACCAATCCTATTATTATAGGCTCCATGTGTCTGCCAGGTATTGGGGTTATTACCAATCATGTGATTATAGGCTCCATGCCTCTGCCAGGTATTGGGGTTATTACAAATCTTGTGATTATAGGCTCCATGCCTCTGCCATGTATTGGGGATTATTACCAATCATGTGATTATAGGCTCCATGCCTCTTCCAGGTATTGGGGATTATTACCAATCATGTGATTATAGGCTCCATGCCTCTGCCAGGTATTGGGTTATTACCAATCCTGTGATTATAGGCTCCATGCCTCTGCTAGGTATTGGGGTTATTATCTATCCTGTGATTATAGGCTCCATGCATCTGTCAGGTATTGGTCTGTAACCAATCCTGATTACACATCCAGGCAGTGGACTCTAACCACTCCTGATTACAGGCTTTACGCCTCTGCCAGGTATTGGTCTGTAACCAATCCTAATTATAGGCTTTACGCCTCTGCCAGGTATTGGACTTTAACCAATCCTGATTACACAGCCAGGCAGTGGACTCTAACCACTCCTGATTACACATTCGTTATGAGATATCAATCCCTTAAATTCATCATTGGTTATCACATCTTTTTACTAGGCATTATACCCTGGGGCAAGCCATCATATCAATTCACATTCTTTAAGTACTACAATTGTTCCTCTTATCTCCTTTAAGCATATTCAAAACACTATAGCCCTTATTTGGCTATAAACATAAAGCATGTATGATCAAGATTTCATTATTATTATAACCATTTATTATTATTATGAAGTTATTGGTTTCCATTTCCCTTAGTTTATTTGCACATTACCATTCCTTAGATGAGACTTTTATAAACATCCTATCACCTCTCATTAGGCAACAATTATCCACATGGCTCACAAGGCCCATTAAACATCTTGTCACCTTTCACTAGGCAACAACTATCCACATGGCTCACAAGCCCCATTAAACATCTTGTCATCTCTCACTAGGCAACAACTATTAGGGTTAGGGTTTCCCTTTATAGCCGAATAGGATTTCAAGTTCATATTATCAATCCAAACCCTAATTCATTGCTCCACACATCTAGGATCATACATGAACATCATAAGTATTAGATCATACTTATTTATTCTCATCATTTATCATTAAATGAATCATCAACACAAGGTATGAGTTCCTCTCTCATCCTTATCAGGGTATGATTACATTATACTTTATTAACTTGGCTTAACCCTTTCTCAAGGTATGATAGCCTACACTTATCAAAGTGCATTCCACATCATGTGTTACTCATCCAAGTATATTGGATTTAAGGTGCATCAAGGTGTAACAACCTTAAAGTGTTGGATGTGATATTTACCATGCCTTAGTGTATCACTTCCCTCATTACTTTTAACTTACTTAAGTTCCTCAACTTATCTTGTATTAGGGTATTCCCCATCCTAATACTTTATGCACTAACCCATCACATTTATTCTGTAGTGTATTGATCATGAGTCATACATTTGAATTGTCCAACCATCATCAATTGATATGGACTCATCTCAGGTTGAGACATTGTTGATATAGGATTAACCATTGTCAACCGCTTTAGGTGTTTCACATATCAAGGTATCAGTCATACCATTACTTGGTGTTACACTCATTACTCCTAAGAGTGTCTTACTCTCACCTTTACAAGGTGTCTTGGGTTGGAGGTGTATGAACACTCACCATATTGGGTTAGGATTTGTACTTGTTTCCATATCAGGCATGAGGTATCTTATTGACCTCATATCGGGCACAAGGTGTATGTATGTGTCGCCCATGATACTTATGAGGTATCAAACCATCACCATGTCGGGCTATAAGTACATTCAATCACCCTATCGGGCTAGTCACCATCTAGGGTTAGCCATGACGGGTTAGGGTTACCATATCATCTAGGGTTGTGTATCGTGAAACCCTATCGTGCAACCATGTTGTGCAACCATGTCGTGAAACTATGTCGTGCAACCATGTCATGCAATAGCACTTGTTATACTTCACTTATATCGGGTTACCCAAATTAGGGTTTCATGTCAACTTTTAAGTATTCATTCAACCTCGTATCGTGTATGGAGTCTATACTTGACTCCCTATCGTGAAAGAGGTGTATAATACACCCCTATATCATTCAATAAGGTTTACAAACCTATTCATATCATTTTAGTGAAATAGGTGCATCATCATATCGGGTTAGAGGTGCTTGCTTATGTGCATGCACCCGATATCACTTTTATAAGGTGATATCACAATCTTCAAGCTCTAGACCTTTATTATAACTATTATAGTTCAAGTCAACAGGTCTAAGAAACTACTAGAACTCATCATTTCATCAACTATTTCAGGAAATTTTGGAATTAAAAGTAGATCATTAAATACAACAATTTAGGTGATGAATAATAACATGATTGAGTTCAAGTTATATAACCCGCCTTAAGAACCACTTCAAAGCTTCAAGGTCCAAAGCTCCATGTTCCTAAGGTTGAATATGACTTTATCAAAGGTCCAAGGCTCGTTCACAACTCCTTCATATACAAGTAATCACCATGGATAAGCAATTGGTGAAGAAGAAAAGAAAGGTAGATCATAACCCTAATTCCATGCTTCAATTCAAGCTTGAAGACAACTATATCTTACCTTAGGGTTAAATTTTGAGTTCCTTAACTCCTTGGCCGACACCCTACCACTCTTGGGCGATATGGACTTCCTCTTGGCCGACACAACTTTTCTTGTGGCCGATACCCCCTCACTTGTGGCCAAAATCACTTCAATTGGCTGATATCGACTTACTATGGGCAATATCAACATGGTATGGCCGATATACTTGCTATGGACGATATACAAGGCCTATGCACGATACCCTTGTGCTCTTGCACGACATGCCACCCCTCTTGCACGATATGATACTCACTTGCACGATATGGCACTCACTTAGAGTCAAAACACTTCACTTTATGGCCAATATCACCCTATATAGCCGATATCACCTACTTGGGCGATACCCCAAGGCCCATGCACGATACCACAGCATCCCTTCACGATATGGGAGCTCTATGCATGATACCTTAGGGTAGGAGGGTGGTAAGGGTCACAAAATTGCACCAAAGGGTGAAACTAGGGGTATATATACTTGTTGATCATGAAGAAAGGAAAAAATGAGGTGTCAACATTTTGAGATAGTATGTGCCAGGTGTCATGCATGGGTGACACGTGTCCATGCATGCATCAACACTTATCTTGACATGAAAAAAGGTTTAGGATCATCTAAAGATGCAAATTCGTCCATTGCTTATCCATTTGGATAAGTCATCTAGGTTTAATCACTATTTTATGTCAAGCCGATACACTTTTTCTAAGGAAACTTGTTGGCCGTCATACCTCACCTCCTTGAGGTGCTTTTAACGATTTGGACTTTGCCAAGAGTTCACAAAACGATATGTAACACCTCCTTGGGCTCCATGGCCGATAGGCACTCATATATAAGCTTTTCAACTTGATACAACTCAAGTTAAGCTTCCAAATTCAACCCTTTTTCTTGGTCATTTCATCACCAAGATTACCATCATTCATAATGGAATCAAACATGGTGTATCATTCATTCTCTCTCCTATACATGATGCTAGGAGGGAGTAGGAATACTCTAGAGGTGGTAATTTTCACATTAACCCGACATTTTGGGTAAATTACAACTTGTACCAAAATTGGTGCACAATGCACCAGCATTGTTTAAACAAGTTCAAACTTGGAATTTAGGCTTTCCACAAGCCACCACTTAGCATCATTTTCTCTATTATGATACTAAAACATATAAGGCACGTTCAACATGTGACATATTGCAATATAACCCCTCAACTTGGGTAAATTTCACTTTGGTCCAAAACAAAGGAAAATTGCTCAAACAGCATTCAATCGGGACCAAACTCGAAACATAAGTGTGTCACATGATAACAAAGCACCTTAGAGGATTATATTAAAGTTATAAGAAACTTTATTAGCCAAAAAAAATAGGGTTACCTCATAACCCAGGTCAGGGTCGTTACATTCTGCGTCTACTGATCTCCAGACTGCTCGTCCTCAACAACACGATCCTGACCACACTGCCAACGACCACCTAAAAAGATGTGGTACCCAAAAGGTGAGTCCCATATCCCAGTAAGAGATATAACTCTCAGCCAACAATTATTGGTTACAACAACTATTATTATTAAACAAGCTAAGCAGGTTAAACAATTTAAACATATTAGCTACTCCAACAAGATAGGAAGATTAATCAAACTAATCATATAGGCATAGCAACATGTATTACTAGAATAAATATGAAGAACATGTAAGAATAGAACCTACAGAACAATTAATTTCTCTTACCACATTCTATAATAGATAAGTAGTATAAGAAAACAAGATAAGGGATGACATCCAATGTGAAATGTGTTTAACTCTAAGAAGATATATTACACGGCTATATTATGTCTTTTATTAAGACTTAGGGAGAGAGGTATACCACTAAATCCCCAAATGACCATTTCTAAGTGCTATTTAGTTCCGTACAAGATCTAAGAGTACTAGCATCTTAAGATCTCCCACCCTCAGTCAGCATGAGTGAAAGGCAATGGCATAATAGTCAAGCTGCCTACAGTGACATATAGTCAAGCTGCTAACACCAGGCCATCCTTGTTATAAAGGTCACAACGCTTGAAACCTGGGTATACAAAATCCTATCATCCGAGGTACAACCACAACTGTCCTCAATCACATCACATTCTCAAACTGAGGTATGATCGTGACCATCCTCCATAACCTTTGGATCCATATGTCAAGGATGTACACTCCCTACACATGCATACTCAACAATATATGCTCCAAATTTCCCTTAGGAATACTCATTTCCCCACCCAACAAGTTCTGACATTGAATGGTTCTACGACTCAGGCCCACTACATGATTAGGATTTCACTTGATTAACTAATGCCAATTGGGTGTCTCTTAATGCATCAATCAAGTTACATACAAACTCTAAAGAAATTCTACAAAGCATAGGTAGGGTGCAACTTCTGAAGATATAAAACATATGAAACATAAGGCTTATCACATCATCACATGATACTATTTCACTATCCTACATGAGATCATCATCATCATCATACCACTACGGGATACCAATCCCTTGTCACATCATATAGATGATATTACCTCAGTTAGGTCACAAGATCATACTCAAGGTCATAGATCTATCACATCATTCCCTGCAAGAACATCATTATCTCTCCCTGCCCCATCAAGACTCATCATGATACATGTGATACATAAGCGATTCGACAATCATTTATTAGCTATGATGTTTATCTGACAATTAATTAGGGTTACAACATTAGGAGATAGAAAATACTCCATCACCATGCTAATTACTCAAGAAAGCTAAGTAACATCATTATGTACTTGAGTTAGGCTTAAGTTCAACAAGGTAACTAAAGTAGGGTTTTAAAACATCAATTTAATATAAAACCTAATTACCATCATTTCCAACAATCTTGGAAGAAAACAGGTCAAACATCTTCAACATAGAGTCAGCAAAACACCATGACTAAGTAAACTAAGAAACATCATCGGTCGCTTAGATAGGTGATGTCATCAACCGCAGAAGATAGTTCACACGACCTTAGAGACCATTAGGTCAAAACATATCATCGACCATTGAAGAATGGACATGGTTGGTGACTAAATACATTAGGGTTCAATCCCTTCATCGACCGTTGAAGTGGGTCACCTCAAAGACCACATAGATCCAAACTTGCATAGAGCACTCATCGTTTCTTTATTTGAATGCTCTTAGACAGGAGCATCCTTTTATTTTTCTTTTTTATTCCTTTTTCTTTTCTTTTCTTTGCCCTTGGTGTAGATAGGGCACATGGTGGATAGAGTGAAATGGGGAGATAAATATATGGCCACCCCAAACTTTTGGAGGTGGCCAAGGCTGATTATGTGCACTAGGGTATCCTTTCTTGAGGCAGAGAGGTATGAAGATGGTGAAAGAATAGTCAGATCAAATAGGGGTCATTAGTGTAGTCTTCAACATAAGATTTCTTGCATGAAAGCTAATCCAACACTTCATCAAATGATATCATACCACATGATAGATCAACATGATGTTCACATTTCTATCAGGTGATTCCATAAGCTTTAAGCATTTGTAGCTTTCTCACTTCATGATTCAACCAAAACATTCACAATCTTAAGAGAAGTGGTGCACATGTAAAAAGTCAACAATTAAGACCATATAGCAATAAAATCTAAGAAAACAACATGCATTTGTCAAAGGATTAAAAATTTCATTTCAAATAGTGAAGATTAAGTCATAACATGCTTTTTGGGCAAGGACACATTCAAGTTTGGGCTAAATTGGCTAAAATGGTGCTAATTTGCCTTCAATCACATCTAAACTTACATTATTGAACTTAAAACAGTAAAGCAAGCAAATCCTTGATTCTATTATTGAGAACAAAAAAAAGTTTGCAAATTTTAAGAGAAATAGTTTGCATATGAAAGGAAGAACAAAGGTATTCATAATTAATAACAAATGAATAAAACTAAATTCTTATAACGCTACTTCGAGATACAAAATATTAGAAAAACTACATATGATAGATCACAATGATCTCATTCAAGTTGCTCATCATTTTTTCCATTGTAAAAAGTTACACCCTCCATATCTTCTCTAACCAAATCAGATCCATCACAAACGTCGCTAAAAATAGATTCCCAATCATCTACATGAGAATCTCAGGTACGCATGTCCCATCCATGAAATTGTCATTAAGCTACTCATCCATGTCATAAGTATCATGTGGTGTTGTATGCACGACAAAGCTCCACCCACGGTTATTGATGTCAGTCACATAAAAGACTTGTTGTACTTGAGAGGCCAATACAAATGAATTTTCAATTAAGTCAATGAGTTTTAATTTGACCATTTTAAATTTATTTTCATCTTTTTTGACGCCCTTATTTGCATTGACCCAATCACCTTTGAACAATACAACTTTCAGTTTCTCATAGTAACTAATCTCAAAAATATCTATGAGTACCCCATAGTAGGTAACTTGACCCATTTTAGGATTTTTGTCCTTGGAACTGGAAAAACTTTTTGTCTGGGCATTCACCATTATCCCACCACGTTCCCACTCCTTGGTTTGAAATCTATATCAATTTGTTACATATCCATTGTATTTGTTCGCCATATTTTGTGGCCCCGGAGCCAGAGTTAGTAGATTTGATGGCAAATTTTCTGACTTGGCCTTCTCTTCAATATGTATACATTATGAGTTGAGTTATTAATATAATTCTCTAACAATATATAATGAAATTAATTTTATAGACTTACATGTTTCTTAAACCAATCACTAAAAGTGTTCATATGAATATTACTTATTTCCCACTGTCTTGCACGTGGATTCATTTTCTTCATGTGGCGAATGTGCTCCCTGCTAACAAGTACATAAGTCATGTGCACGTTCATCTAATGGTGATCATGCATATTTCTTAATAATGTAATGAACTCACTCCATGAACGGTTCAACTGCAACACAATTGGATAAAATATATTGATGTGTAGTTTTCAGCATTGCATTTTCAAGAGAAACAGGAATATTCTTTCCTATTCAATGCCCTTTGTGTGAGAATATAGACCACTCATCATCAGTAACAATATCGTCATATTCAACATCATTTCTAGCCAATTTTTTGAACCTTGTATCTACCCCAGAGAGATGCCTTGAACAAAACATTAAACATTCATCTGCCAGGTAACATTCTGCTATGGAAGCTTCTGGAGCAGCTTTATTCCTCACATATTCTTTCAAAGTGTTCAAGTATCTATAATGATAAATAGAATTTGTTTAAAATCAAAAAATACATTTGATAAAATTTTAGTGAAACAAATAGTAAACACATACTACCTTTCCACTGGATACATCCAACGATAAAATGGTGGTCCAGCTATCTTAGCTTCTCATGGAAGATGAATGACCACATGCTCCATTATGTCAAAAAATGAGGGTGGGAAAATATTCTCCATGTTGCACAGAGTCACTACAATTCTAGATTCTAACTTCTCAATAGCATACAGATTTATCTCTTTTGAGCATATGTCATTGAAAAACCTAAACAACTCAGTTATCACAGTTATGACGTTCTTGCTCGGCAACGCTACCCGTAAAGCCAATGGCAGAAATTGTTGTATTAATATATGGTAGTCATGACTCTTTAATGCCAATAATTTTCTTTCTTTGATGCGTGCATTTCACGAGATATTGGACGAACAATCATCTGGAACTCATACAGACTTCAAAAACTTATAGAATAATTCTATTCCTCCTTTTTCAAAGTAAAACAAGAAGGTGGAATAATATTCTTAATTCCGTTCTTGATAATGTGCAGTCTAGGTCTTATTCCCATCTCTACAAGGCCATAAAGAGATTTTTCATTATCCTTTGACTTATCCATCCCAAGTAACATGTGAATCAAACTCTCACATACATTTCTTTCAATATGCATTACGTCAAGATTATAACGAATAAGGTTGTACTTCCAGTATGGCAACTCAAAGAAAATGCTTTGTTTTTTCCAATTGTAAGGCATATTGTCTACATCTCTGGTTTGAACTAAAACTTAATTTCCAGACAACATCTTTGGAGCAGTTCTTGATTCTTCTTTTCCATCAAATGAGGACATATCCCTACGAAATTTATGATCCATCAGAAGGAACCTCATGTGGCCCATGAAACATTATTTCCTACTATGTGGTAGTCTAATAGACTATGTGCTAGTTTGCCAAGCAGATAAATAACCATAGGCAGGGAAGTCATTTATCATCCATAGTAAGGCGGCACGCAATTTGAATACAGCTTTACGACCGGCATCGTAGGTATCAACACCAACTTCCCACAGTTCTTTCAACTCTTCAATCAGAGGTTGTAAGTAGATATCTATCTTCATTCCTGGTTGAAATGAGCCAGGAATAATCATATAAAGGATAAAATTAGGTGTCTTCATGCATAACCATGGTGGCAAATTGTACGGAATCAATATGACAGGCCAAATACTATATGATAGACTCATCATGCCAAAGGAATTAAATCTGTCAGATGCTAAACCAAGATGCACATTACGAGAATCATATGCAATATCAGCATTCATATTATCCAATGTCTTCCATGTAGGTGAATCTGTTGGATGTCTTGAAACTCCATCCTTGGTGCGACTTTCATCATGCTACCGCATTAGTGGTGCGACTCTAGAGGACATAAACAATCTCTTCAACCTAGGAGTCAAGGGAAAGTAGCACAGAACTTTACAAGGAATTCTTTTCTTTTAATTCCCATACTTTGTGCACCTTCTACATCACTTTCAGTCTCTTTATATCTAGAATCATTACAACGTGGGCATGAAGTATTATCTGCAAACTCCTTGTGATACAAAATGCAATCATTTATACATGCATCAATTTTCTCGTAGTCAAGACCAAGGTCCCTAATTATTTTCCTTACTTCATAGTATGAGCCAGGCAACGTGTCACCCTCAGGAAGCAAATCCTTCAAAAGTTCAAGTAGCTCAGTAAATGATTTATTGCTCCAATGATTACTACATTTTATATGGAACAACCTCACAACGGTATACAGCTTGGAATACTTCTTATTTCTAAGATACAACTCTTGTGCAACAATCTCTAACAATTTGTAGAATTTCTCAGCTTCTTCATCGTCAATAAATACAAATACATCATTGTCATCATTGTCCATTGAGACGACCCATCATGGAAAATGAGATTAACTAATGCGGAAGCAAATTATTAGCAGCAGAATAATGAAAAATCTCTAAATTTTAAAACTTTTTGGAAAAAGAACTTTAAACCATAACTCCTTTATAAGAAAACAAGGTAAACTGTTTACATCATAGCTTGACATTACATCTATGTGATTACATACATCCATTGCCTTATTATCTGAAGAAGGCAAGATACAAAATCTCGAGGCACTAAGCCAAAAACCTCAGACCTACTGACTCCTAGGACCTGAGAGTACAGAGACGACATAAGACATACTATCTACGAGACTCGATAGTCAGTATCTCCACCTGAGATTCACTGCTTCCCCTGGTGTTGCTGCTGCTGATACTGCCCACCCTCGGATTGGTTCATCCGTCCTCGACGTCCACCTAAAAAGTTGAAACCCACGGGGGTGAGACAATTTGAATAATTGTCCCAGCGAGAGTTATAACTCTCCTCTAGGAGCTTTGTTATAGCAATAAAGGATTAACATAAGCAATATACTCTTTAAGATATTCAACCGTAGATTTGGTATTAAGTAAGACAACATTTACTTAAGCAATTATTTCAATAAAGAATATGAAGAATATGTATACTAGTTACTTGACTAGAACATTTATAAACAATGTAACTTCAATCATTGTTTCTCGTAGTTCAACCTAAGCAGTTATGCTACACGGCTGATTATGATTTTCAATCATTATTATGCCCTGCGGAGATGAGGTATGCCGCTCATACTCCAACTGATCACTACTAAGTCGCATCGGTATCATACATAGGTCATCAAAAGAGTCGGATTCTTATGACCTCATCTTCCTCAGTCAGTGTGAGGATCAACATGTAGGACATCTCGTGTCTCTGCTATAATAGCTTACTAGGGTATTTTGGCACTTCGCTATTAGATTCATAGTGGCATTCTATACTCTCTTCATCATCGAAAGATCTCTTGTTTATCTCTCATTGATGCGGCATTAAAGATTCCCTTAGGAGATTAGTGATACATCATCCCGACATAAACATATAGCGAAGGGTTGATAGATTTAAGATACATCTACATCAATTCCTACACTAGTACATAAGGATATTCGCATCCATAATCCCCCACATACTCAAAAGTATGTGATCCAGGAGTCCCCTTAGGAAAACTTGTTTCACCATCATTTGGCTTCTGACAATGATGGATCTATGATCAGGGCTCTACATGATATGATTATACTTGAATATATAGGTACATTTTAGCATTCTTTTAGCATCAAGCATGTTCTCAATCATTAATCATTAAAACACTACTATAAAAGAAGAATACTAAATGTATCAAGTTTAACTCATATCAATTATCATATGGATATTAATTCTTAACCATCTCATCATATGATTCAGGAACATGGTTATTCAAACCCTCAGATTATCATAACACTTGCTACCAAGTGACATATAAGCATCAAGTCATCTAACAACATGACCTTGATTGAAGCAATGTATATACTTTTCACATATCATTACTCTAAAAGCTTATAATTGTTTTCAAGGAATATGACATCATAACTCTTACCTGGCTATGATCACCTCATAATATCAACCTATATGACTTATACAAATAAGGACATGCATATATAACAATGTCAGCACAATACCAAAACTTTTCAATTTCTTGATAGGACACCACGGTTGTGCCACCTTGCACGGTCGTGCAAAGTAAGGCTACCACGGCCGTGCTCCCTTGCACGGCCGTGCAAGTTAAGGCTACCACGGCCGTGCTCCCTTGCACGGTCGTGCTACAGAAGATCATTACATGATTCATATTTATATATATATGTGTTCTAATTTTTCATTCTTTCAACTTGATTAGGTCACATCAACCCTTCAATCAAGTACATACTACTATGGTTAACATAGTGTATCAATGTTATTAATCCTATAAACAATTAAGAATTCTCCCTTTAATTGGTACTAGTCACTTAGGTACTATTAGGGTTTCAACCTTTGTGCCTTAATAGTTTGTCATTACTAATCATCATTGGATCAATAGAACATTCATCATATTAATTCCCAAAGATTCAATCACATTGGACTTCCACTTCATAAGGTATCCAATTGAATTAGGGTTTCCAATGTTGATTACTTCAATCATTGAATTCATGGAACCAATCATCAATTGGACCTATACTCATACCTCAATTGAGTTTAATAGGTCAACCTTAAACTGATTTGACCTTCAATTGACCCTCAATTGACCATCAATTAGGGTATAAATCAATTGAATTAGGGTTTGGAATCAATAACCCTTCAACATATTACAATGTGGGTCTAATTGATTTGAACCCATTGAACCATCATTCAATTGGGACATGACCTGACCCCAAACGGTCTTGGGATCGTTTGTATGACCTCCAAATGGTCTTGTGACCGTTTTCCCATCATATCATCAAAATCCAAGTCAACCAATTAAGGTTTGGATCATTAAATTGATCACCAAAACAACAATTGATTACACTCCAACTTAGTATCATAAGATCATCAATTGCTTAACCATACTCACCCCTAGACCTCCAAACGGTCTTGGGTGACCTCCAAACGGTCTTGAGACCGTTTGGATGAGTTCCAAACGGTCTTGAGACTGTTTGGCTTACCCAACTCTTGGATTCTAGTGAAAAAATCATTAGGGTTTGAGCTATTGAGTTGATCATCAAATCAGCAATTGATTGCTTTGTAATTTGGTACCTTTGGACCTTCAATTGGTCAACTATACTTAACCCCAGACCTCCAAACGGTCTTGGGTGATCCCAAAACGGTCTTGAGACCGTTTGGGTGATCCCCAAATGGTTTTGAAACTGTTTGGGTCAATCAACCCAAAACAATCAACTCATTTCAATGCAAAACCAACACTTAGTCGATTAGGGTTAACACCATATCTTTTGTCCTTCAAAAACTTAACCACATCCAACCCTAGACCTCAAAACGGTCTTGGGTGACCCCCAAACGGTCTTGAGACCGTTTTGGTGATCCCCAAACGGTTTTGAAACCGTTTGGGCAAGAAAACCCAAAAAGTCAAATCAATCAAGTTGAAAGTCAGCACTTAATCCAATTAGGGTTTACCTAATTGATTAGCCTTCAACTCATGATTCCTTTGGAATTAACCTATAAATTTGGTGCGTTATTAACTGACATAATTATGAACAGGAATCTCAAACAGTCAACACTTGGTCAACTCATTCAAACGGTTTTGAAACCGTTTGCCCAAAAAGTTCAAGTTAATCAGGTTGGAAATCAGCACTTAATCCAATTAGGTTTACCTAATTGATTAGCCGTTAACTCATGATTCCTAGGGATTTAACCTATAAAATTTGGTGGGTTATTAACTAAAATAATTATGAACAGGAATCCCAAATGGTCAATGCTTGGTCAACGCCCTCAAATGGTTTTGAAACTGTTTGAGTCTAAATGGTTTTGCAAACCGCATGAGACCAAACGGTTTTAAAACCGTTTGGTCCCAAACGGTTTTGCAAACCGTTTGGACCAAAAGGCTTGGAAACCGTTTGATAAAGTAGCATTGGTATTCATGCCCCCCTTCTTCTACCTCCAGATCCCGGTCTGTTCCTCATGGTTTTAGTTGCAAGAAAGCAAGGATGGGGAAAAGAAGGACAATTTACTTTTGTAAGAAAGAAAGATGCATAACAAAGTTTAAGGGTTTAGAGTTATAAAACCCGCCTTAGAACCAGATATAGAGCTCCAAGCTTCGAAGATTTAATGGTGGCTTGAGCTCCACAGGTCGTCCAAGGTTCCTTCTTCAAGAATTGGTTGGAAGGAATGGCTAGAAAGAAGAACTAAGTAAGAAAGACCATAGAACCAACCTTGCAACATGATTTCCTCCATGAATTCGAGCAAGATGATGATCAAAGCTTACCTATAACTGCTTGGCCGTTCTCCTATTCTCCAGAGCTCTGTCCTAAGTCGGTCTAAGCAAGGGGATAAGAAGGGAAGTGAAGGAAACGATCCTTGCTAAGTGAGAAAAGGTGTATATATACTTTGGGTGAAATTCCAACATAAGGACAACTTGTTTCTCCATTTTTCATATAGGTCCTTCCCTTCTTCTAAGCCACGTTTATCCCTTCCATACTTAAGCAAAACTCATCTTAAACCCAAGGTCTAAAGGTGAAGAAATCCAACTTCTTACTAAGTTGCACATATAGAAGGGTTATTAGGCTTATAACTTGATTATTTAATTTATAAGGGTTATCATTCTTATTTGATTATTCAATTAAAGTGCCCTCTTCATAATCCTTACTCTAAATGATGCCAATAGTCATAAAAGATACTCTAGAAGGTGTATTTTACAAGTTGCACCCCATATTTTGGGTAAATTGCACTTTACACCAAAACTAGGGTTTTAAGTACAAGGATTGCTCCACAAGTTGCATCTTGGTGCCCAAACTTGGAGAATCCATCATACTTCATCATATTCATTCTTATGATGTCTCAACACCAAAGTAACATCTTAACATGTGCAATTTGCAAGTTAACCCCTTTTAATTGGGTAATTTGCACATAGGTCCATGTATTACAAAACAATATTATAACATTGTTCAAAAGGGACAGAAATAGAATTATATGTTCCTCAGAAGCTTTAATTACATACCAAAAGATAATCACAAGTATCTAATTACATAATTAAGCAAAACACCTAGGGTTAGTTCATAACCCAGGTCAGGGATGTTACATCCATAGTTTCTCGACAATTTTAGACTCTGTATGCATCATGAAACATGTCTCTCATATCGTCAAACGGCATGTTGTCATGCATAGAGGAATCTTCCTTGTCATTAGAATAAGTCTCACCATGAAAAATCCAATTAGTGTAGCTGTTGAAAAAACCATTCCATAACAGGTGCTCGGTTGTCACTTGACGGTTCTGTCTTTGTGTATTTAGACACTTTTTACAAGGGCATAAGATAGTCTCATTCCTACTACATTTTTCGAAAGCATCCTCTATGAATTTGACTACTCTAGTTAAGTACTTTGTATTGGTCCTGTCTTCCTCAATAATCTAGCTTTTGTCGATCATACTTCCCTAGATAAATGTAAGTAAACACATCAATAAAATAAATATATAAATATGTAGAAATTGTTAATCAAATAGAAAGATTTAAAATAATAATAAAGAAGGTAAAAAAATTATATATAATTAAACACAATGAAAAATTAAATATATAGATAAGTAGAAAATCAATAGAGTATATATTTAGAAATTTCATGTCCAACCCACCTCTAAAAAAATTAAACTTTGGACATGTGAATCTTCGAGCTCCACTTGAATAGTTTACCGAGGAGATTTTCTCATCTTCAATAGATCCGAGAACGACTGTATGACAACTGTTAGTCCTGTCCAATAGTTTACCCAGGAGATTTTCTCATCTTCAATAGATTTTATAATTAGACTGCTCTTGCCTAGGAGTATGGCTGCATTAGACACCCAAGTTGTGGGCTTAAAAATCTTTAAAACTTTAAATGTAGTAGTACCTCATTTGCCTTGGCATGGATGAAGAGGAAGACAAGTGACAAACTTAAGGTGTGTAAAAATGTAGATTCTTTTAGAGATTTGGATTCAATTTAATTATAGCCCAGACAACTATGGAGTTAACTTGCAAAACTTAAACATGTAAATGATTAACATTTTTTATTAATAGCTTTGATCTAGTGAAGATCACTACCGTTATTGTGATCAAGTATGTTCTGGTTAGGTTCTCTAACTGAGATGATTTTAACTGGAGAATGTATTTTAATTGAATTTTAATTTTCTTGAATGTAGTGTTTCTACAAACATTGACATAGAGGCCTCATGGATCCTAAAATTTGATTCATTATACCTATCAAGGTCCAGGTCCCATGCAATAGGTGAATTTCATTCATATCCATTATCATTCATATCCATAACTCATGGACACCCAGCCTTTGTACCACTATATGTGGATATTTCAAAATTTTAATCTACAATGCAAAGATGATATTGGTATCTAGACACTCGCCAGTGACATTTAGTGTTTGTTTAATGCATCATAATATTTTTTAGTGCCTACATATGCAATAATTACAAATTGGAACCCTGGACTATCTCTATGCACTTATATGGCAGGAGATATACATCTCGAATTCATAAATCATTTGACAATCCAACATACTAATATATTCTATACAAGCTTAATGAACAATTATAAATTGTATAATGACTATCACGACTTCAGATTTCCTTATGGAATACTTTGCGCTTACATGTACTAGATAATTAATCACAATTCTAAAGTAAATCATATAATACATAAAAATGAATTATGTGCAATTTGGGAGTTATTCTTACAACTGAGAGGTAAAAAACTAGTTGACAACACATTTGTCTTTGGATTTAGTGAGAATACATAACAAGTAACCCGTATATTGCCAAATTTCAACATAGAGACCATCCCCTAGAACAGAAACTATCATCAAGAAAAAGAGTTGAAGACCCGATGATGGACAAAAGGAAGTTCACCCTCATTTGGTTATCAGTAGCATGAAGGGGGAGTATTCTTAGATGCTTTAAAGAGCCCCATTTTGTTAATTATTCTTGATTTGACAATTTATTATCCTTTTGAAATGAAATGGATGCACACTGAAATTTTTTTATCCTTTAACTGAATAAGGATCTAAGAAATACAAGGGGAAAGTGCATTGAAGTTTCACCTTTTATGACACCAGCTCAGATGTCATTTATCAAATTAAACTGCCTACTTTCAGTTACGGTCATCGTGCTACTGATAGTTAGGTTGTTTAGATCAGTTATGGTTGTAATGCCACTAATTCTCACGTAAGCTCATCGAGAACATATTTGATACAACTGTTAACCACTGTGTCATTGTCAAGACTCATTTGATACAGCAGCTGTGAGATAACTTATGTATCATTAGGAATTTACTCTATTTATATGTGTTTATACTATTGTACATAATAACTTTTAAAGTATCGATATACCCAAAAATTCATTTTGTGAACACATATCATAGCTACCTACACTTTTCCTAGATTTTTTAACTAGTGAGTGCACATCCATAATCTTAATATTAATTCTATCAATGTCATCTCGTCATGTTTCCTGTGTGATGGTCCAACTCTGTTCCTTCCATGCATTCTACTGTCAAGGTGAACAAGGAAAACTTTGTTGACTCTACTGCCATTATAAGGACAAACATGGAAAACACCACACACCCATATATGGTGAATCTGATACTTCTTGCTTGAGCATAATTGTTAACCACATGTTACAATTTTATGTCCTCACTGACAAATAACTACAGGGCATTTGAAATTCTGGAACTCGAGCATGTAGTTTCCAGATAGTTCCTACATGTGCTTCTGATGTGAAACAAGTATAACGCAATTGTTTTTGTTAATAATCATGAAACTGACATATTTCTATAAATTAACAGATCTAATTTTCTGTTAGCCAACTATATTCACCTACTCACTATTGTGTTGTGATAGCATTCATATACTATGAAATTGATCATCTGAATTCCAAACTTAGTTACTTAGGTTATATTACATACATGTATGTTTATCATGTGACCTATTCGACCAACAACAATGTTGTATGGTGATAGAAACATGAGGTTTGTTGGGCATCAAACTATCATTTCTCTGTTTCTCTAAAGTATACCTTTGGTTACACCTCTTCCATATCTTGCACAACCCAGTCCATAATTTCCAACCCAACATCCAGTTGCAGTGTGATCCTTTCATTTGCTAGAATTTCTAGGGGGGATAGACCCTTCCATCCAACAAATTATTGTCCAACCTTATTGTAGTTTGTCCTCGAGCACAACTAAGCATGTAAAAAACCTTATTGTAGTTTCATTTTTCTTGTGCTTCTAGGCCATTGCCCTAAATTTATTAAGTAGAACCAAAAAAACCAAAACAGCCCTAAACACATTCAAAAGTATGGCATGGACATTAATAAAGGAAACAATTAATTTACTCACTGGAATGAAAAAAAAATGAGAGACTGATAAAAGAAATTAGAATCTATCGAGGCATGGGGTCCCACGTGTAATCTACCATGGGGTTTGTAAATGAGGGAACCTTTTAAAGGAATAACCCTTTCATTATGAAAGCAAAGAAATTAATGTACATGATAAGGCTTTTGACCATCAATGTCCAAAATACTATAATATGAAAAACAAGGATATCTATTCAATTATAAAGCCCAAAGGGAGCCCAAAACATACGTACATATTTTGTTTTATAAACTATATCAAGGAATGTCAACGATAAAGACCATGAGTTGTATCTGATACATAGTGCTTTAACCCAATTAGGTCCAGAGTTTCATGTTCAAAACCCATTACATTGCAAGACTTTGGCTTACTAAGTGTGCGTTATAGAGCTAGTGCAACTCAAAATAATCTTATCCCCTTGACAAATGGTTCCCATTGGAACAACTAAGTATGATCATTTGGAGGAAAGAACCAACCTACTAGTGGTGGAATGGGACACTAGAAACACTTAAATGTGATTGGGATCCTACACTATCATAATTACCAAATTCTAAAAAGACTATTCCAATGTGAGATTTGGAATTAGTAATTGTCTTACATTTGAGTTAAATGATGATGTGACCACCCATCAAGAATCATCACACAGGTTAGGATCCCATCCATCCTGGTCATTTGACTCAGCAACCGGCCTTAATGATAGAGACCTCAACACTTACCAAAGTTTAGAGCCACAAATACTTAAAGGAAAGACTATTTCAACCACATTAATAAGTATAAACACACAAGGTCGCTAGCCCCTATTAAGATGAAATATACCTCAACCAATGAGTAAGTAAATACAAAATAATAATGTCTCACTATCCCCTATTAAGATGAAACACAAGATCATGATAAATGGAAATTGAACAAATTTGCACCAATAAATCTCTTATTATAATCACCCACAAGTAAGTAAATACAAAATAATAATGCAAAAAAGCAATGAGGCTTGTCAAGTAGTACTTGGCCATTCTATGTAAAGATCATAAGCCACTACAGTTAGGGGAGGTGAAGCAAGACATGCCAAATACTCTAGAGTGCCCTTGAGTGTTTTTTCCAAACTGTAAGAATATAAAAACCTTACAAGTAATTTGTAAATGTAGTCAAATGAAGTGAATTATGTATTCTCTCGTCAGTTCAATGGCTTTAGTCATGCACCCTAGTGATTGTCTTGAAAGTTTATCAACAAATTGTACTATGGAAGTACCTTATTCTTTGTGAATTTACATAAATATATACATCTATAGACACATGTATATAATTTATTTGTGAATATAAGAAGCTCCAATATTCTTAGCAACAAGAAGAAACAAAGATCACCATGATATCCACTTCATATTGCTGATGCTACAAAATTTAGCATACAAAATGATATATTAAATTATTATACCATCAAAGAATGATGAAATGAAATACAAGAAAATCATTAGAACTTAATTACAAACAATGGTCCAAAGGTTCCAATACTAATGTGGGTGTGCACTACAGGGAAGGGATGAGGGTTTTGGTGAGGAGTTGGGGTTTGGTTGAGGAGTCTACAGGGTTGGATCTTGTTTTCTCTTTTCATTTTAGTTAGATCTTATGTGGGTTGGGTTAGCCATGTCCACTAAGCGTCCTAGATGTGTCCACACCGTGTCCAGTTTGCAAATATATAAAATATGAATCTAGACATGCTGGAGGAGTGTCCACCACATGTCCACATGTGTCCAAGGCGTGTCTGAGTTGGACACGTGTCGGACATGGACACGGCAACCTCCGGGAAGTGTTTGTGCTTTCTAGATAGAAATGTATACATACTTAACATTTTTTGTTCCTAAATCAAATATCTAAATAATAAAGAGACAATTTCATGTATATAGAACTATAGAGCTAATATATAAAAAATTTACCTAGCATATATTGTTGCATTTAAGCATTGTGCTAAGTTTCGATACATGCGCAATGTACATCAAATAGCAGAAAGACATCATATGGCATGGATGGAGTCTAATAAGAAGTTATGGTAATTATCTATTGGATAGTTATTGAGTAGGAGATTGAGTTGTTCACTATTTCTACTATAATGTTTTAGATTATAGACGTAACACTCAGTCATGTATCACTTGATGCAGTTCAAACCTATGATATCGTATAAAAATAATGGTTGGCATATATATTTAGACCATTGATTATATATTTGTTCATGATTCCCTCCAACAATATATAGATATGCCATAAAGTACACAAACCTGGTCAAAGTTTGGAGAAGGAAAATGAATCCAACCGTGAGGAGGAGTAGTTGTGCCCTTAAGTTGATCCTTTGAGCAAATTAAGAGATATACAGCCACTATTGGATGACTTCCATAAGAGGGAGGAAGCTGCAGGTGGTTGGAGGAGAGCCGACAGTTGGAGAAGATGTCCTAGCATAGGAAAATATAGATGTGAGAAGGATCACAAGTCAGGGAACAGACGTGCGTTTGTGGGTGGGGATAATGGGAGTGGAAGGGGGACCTTGTGAGTGGTTTTGAAGATAGATTGTCAGATGCGGCTAGGATGAATCTTCATGGATGGCCATAGAGTGATGGATCTGGGACCTAGAGAACTCGAAGTGGCTGACCGATTGGGTAGAAACTACCACTCGCCAGAAGCTTTCCTTGGAAGTTGATGCCGATTGGGGGTTCCTCTCCCTGAAGCCTTCCTTGGACAGCCTGCGGCTGGGAAAACACAATGGGCGACGGCCGCTGGGGGAGCGCAGTGTGATCAGAGGGAGGGTGAGGGAGTAGCAGCGTGCGGACATAGCGCAGCGTGCGGATAATGAGTGCAGCCTGTGGAGACGGGTTACCGAAGATAAGCAGTGATCATGAGAAGACCGGTTACGGAGATCGATCACGCTCGTGCAAGAGAAAGAGGCCCGGCCAAGGGCGCGTGCGGGGGTTGGATGAGTGGATTCCAATGTTGGAGCCACCCAAAAAAATAAGTGAAAAGTTAGATGGATAATTTTTAAAATGTATACATAAAGATACATATATGTATTTCTGATTTGAAAGTAGGAGGGCAACAAGTTGCACCATCACCCCTGAAAAAATAAAATAGTTATTTATAAAAGGCGTCGAGAGGAAGATTATATGAGTTCAAATGAGATTTGTAGTCAATTTTGTATCCATTACCATTAACTATATTTGTATTACTTACATTTTTTTAATATATAGAGAAAAGTAGTTATTGACTACAAATGGAACAGACGTAGTTAGAGAAATTGTAGCTAATTAATGTTTTTTTGTAGTGAGTATGCTTCTTGTAAGCATCCTTTTAGCCTTTGGTGTGTTGGGAGAGGATTCTTCTGGCTCTGGTGTATCTAGGACATAGAGCTTTTGCTCTTGAGTGAGAACAATTCTCAATATCCTAAACCAGTCATAGAAGTTGTTCCCATTTAGCTTGTCCTTCTCAAGGACCGATCGCAATGAAAAGTGATTGTTGTTGGTAGCCATTTATTCTACAAAAAGAAAATTTGCAATTTTAGTCCAAAACTCTTTTGATTTGATTTGATTTGATAATTTACGATATTTAATTAGGTCTTTAATTAATGTTTGCTTCTCACTATTCTATCTCAAATTGATAACCCTCATTATCAATTTGGAAGATTACATCGTACAACCTTCTAGTGGGTAAGATCCTGATTTCATCTAAGCCATGGACTAGCTAGGGTTGTCACCCACAACTAGAGTCATTTAGGTAGGCAACCTTTGCCAATTGCATCATATGCAACTCTTAATAGATGTCATGCAAAACTCCTTGCCATGTTCATCTTTATGCCTCAAGGTGTGCTTGATCTGATCAAGGTCACCTTGTTAAGTCTGACCCAAAATCCAACACAATGAATATGCACCCTGCTAGGACAGACCCACATATTCACCATTACACTTCTACGAGATAGATACTACACCACGTGAAGACATGCCCACATGTAGTAAATCAAGCTTTTCATGTCTGCTACTTTTGGAAGGCATCTTCAACTTAATTTGTTTGTTGAGGGGTTTTAATATGCTTATATATGCATATATGTATCCAATCACCACATATATAGTATGTATCATATACATGATATATACCACAAATGAAAACATGCAACAACAATAAAGTGATGATTATGGCCATCCTATTGTAGTTCCTTAGATCCACAAGGAACTACAGCCATCTAAGGTCTACATCACATGAAACATGTTATTGATGAAGATCTGTGCTTGCCAATCCGGGTTGTGTGGTTCAACCTTTGAACCGACTGACTTGCCTCTTGGCCGCTTGATTGGTCTCCTCCAACAGGTCATCTGGCTCCTCCATATGGTCAGCTTGTCTGATCACCTGAGTTTCTTGTCGGTCCACCAACTGCTCCTCAGTCAGTCATCTCGGTCCATCAAGCTTTCATCTTCAGACTTCATCATAACAAGAAATAAAGCTAATCCTATTTTATATAATCTTTGTGAAACCTCGATTAACATTCAGGGGAGCAAAGGTAGAAGAGAATCTCGAGTTATCTCAAGTTACATTCAGAATATGAGAAGAAGGCTCAGTTCGCAGATCAAGATGCAAAAAAACAATAACCAACCACAACATGCACATAGGGTTTATAGGCCATTACCGTGCTACAAATCCACCATCAAAACCATTTTAGGGCAATGCATATTGATTGCATATATACAATATCATATATGTATATATTAGTTTGGGATCATGTGGTATTAATCAGATATTCACATTAGTAATTTCAATATTCACATCGTATGCAATAAATAAAAGACGGTAAAACTAAAATCCGATCATATCAATTATCCCAAAATATATAGTATTGACGTGGTTCTGATACCACTGTTGGGTTTTATATGGTCAGAGTAGGAAGCAAAAATAAAAAAAATTACTTGACCATAATCCCACAACTAGTAGATTGCATCAACATCTATATAATGGGAAGGATGGTTTTAGCAAGTTATACCTGGTCCTGAGGCTTGCTCAGCTACTATACCTCATAGCAAGTGCGGTCTTCAACCACCTATCCTCGATGATGTCTATGCAACTCTTGGTCTTGACTCGAACTATTGTTGACTATTATCCTCCTGAATGGCAGAAGTCTCCCGCCTCTATAGATAGTCCACACAGACTACCAAGAACTCTAGTCATCCTAAAGAACAGACTAGAAGGAGTTGTCCCCCTTCTATCAGCGTACTAGTCACCGACACACTCTCCCACAACCAATTGTTGTTCTATAGTTGTCTATTCCTCATTGTTCCTCCTTGGATAGGTAGAACTTGCTTGGGCTCTCTCAGTTACCACAACCAGAGAGGACAACAACTTTGTAGAGAAACCGATGTTCTGAGTTGTGTCACTGGAAAAGCCCCCTATACCCCTCTATTTATAGTAGAGGGCAGGGTCAGGGTTCCCAGTCTATGCGGGAGTAGAAGGGTCTGGAATTTCCATGAATAATTTGCAGACAAACTGGTCGTTTCATAACTGAACTTGTCGTTTGGGAGTGTGAGCCAATCGGTTCACCCAATGAACCGGTCGTTTCACTTCCCAGACCTTCCTATAATTAACTTTCCTTATTCATTTCTAATTAATGCAAAGATTAATGCTTGTCCCAATCTAATTGAATAAGTGAAATGAAAAACTTTTCTCACAAATTGGGACAACTCAACACTACTCGTTTGGTCCAGTTGAATCGATCGGTTCACCAGAGTGAAATGATCGTCTCGTTGACCATGAGCTGATCGGTTCACCCAGTGAACCAGTCGGTTGGTGGTCCAGATTGTGCAAAACACAGTCAATTCAGTTCTCAATCAATCTGACACTCTAATCAGTTAGTTCAACACTTGAACTTGATGATTCTGATTCTAGTCTATTGATTGAATGTTTGATTGAGTACTTAAACACTTTAGTAATCAATCCTAACATCATTCTTGGATAAACTCCTCTTCCATGTTAATTCTTTGTGTGTGACCCTATATGTCCCATTTCTCATTGGTAGTGAATGTCCATAACTAGCTTATGACATCACAAGGAAAGAGCGGTACCTAGTTGCACATCAGTGCTACCCAAGTGAAAAGGAACATTGGAGAACAACTTTCAATCCTACAGTCTGTGATTAAGTGTTCCAGTGAATGTATAATTCCTTTGTCTCTGATATCCTGAATGAACTCAAGGCATGGAGTTGTCATCCTTTCAACGTTCATTCATGTTTCTTGAACTAGAGCAGACTGTCTGAGATATGTGTGACATCAATATCATATATTGATTCACATGTACATGTGCATGCCTTTCTCTATCTCGCTTATCAAGTGGCATGTACATCATTCTCCCTTAGGAGGGGAAAATCTCATATCTATCACTCATAGTCTATGTCATGCGTCAAAGCCACCCAATCATTACTGTTATAACAACCCATGTTTCAGGACTGCATTTGATGATGTCAAAGTGTACCCAATCACGTTCGACGAGTGCAGTGATTTCAGGTCTAAGAATCACAATCACCACCATCACTATGAGAGATGATTTTGACTACCTTGTCATGGTTCCATGTATCACTCACATGGTGGGTTTGTCTAATACATTGTTCTCCAACATGTATCTCTCTGCTTGGTTTGATATCATATATCATGACTAATGAGACACTGTCATCAACCAACACACACTCTAGTCTTTATGTGTCATTGTTGTCTATCAACCTTCCACAATGACATCCGACTAGGAATATAACAAGAATGAACATACTCTTAGCATTCGTATGATCTCATTTTTCAAGTCATGTACTTGAAGACATATGTCATTGAGTATTGTCATTCTTTAGACATTCATTCTTCTCCATCATTTATCTCATAATCGTTTGAGCTAAAATAAATTGGAAGCTTGTCTTTGATATTTATCAAATCAATCAGAACATATGCCAATCATATCATCATATGATTAGCTCTCAAGGCATACATAATAACAATGCCACGGCCATTTTGGGACTTCTTGGTGTTGATCTCCACTTCAACTTCTTCATCTAGCCTCCTTTTGCTTTGAATTTCTCTTGTGCATCCAAGGGAAGTTCGGGGAAGAGATAGGTCCACTCTTGGGGTGTAAGAACCCAAAGACATTCTTCATCTCTATCCCATGCATCAATGCATGCATAAGTGCCCTGAAATACACACAAAAGGAGGCATAAGTGCATTTGTCATAAAAGATCATATTGTAGGAAATAGCTTGTAATCTACGATGTTTAGATGTGATAATCATGCAAAAAGACACAGTGTGAAGCCCTAAAATAGGGCTGCATCACCACCCCAAACTTAAAACGTACTTGTCCTCAAGTATGCTCTAACTTAATCTCTCTCATCAATTTCTTTCAATTAAACAAGAATGATACAATGCATTGCAACAGAAGTTTATTGACTAAATGATCTTAGAAGTGACTAAGTGTGTGTGTTCCACCTCTCTCCTCTCCACTTTCACAAACCAATCATGAAAAGAGCACTGAGCATACAAACTTCAAATGTAGAGAATATAATACACAAGATTTCCATATGCCCTTAATGTAATTCCAGGTAAACTGTTTCATGGTGGCATTAATCAACGATGACTAGGAGTGTTGTTTCACTTTCATGCATTCAATCTTATGCTTCAAAATGCACCAAATGACATGACTGTAGAAAAGGGTAAAGTGAGCTAGATTTGATGTTTTCTAGCTTAATGGGTGTAAAAAAGGAATAAATGATTACGGTAAGAGATTGGAGTGCTTTTACACACTCATCTTTTCTTTATTTAGATGCTCTTAAACCGGAGCATCTTTTATTTTCCTTTTGCTTTTTTCCTTTTCTTCTTTTCTTTTCTTTTACCCTTGGTGTAGATAGGGCATATGGTGAATCGAGTGAAGTGAGGAGATGTAGAAATGGCTGCCCCAATCTTTTGTAGGTGGACAAGGCTAAAATATGTGCACTAAGGCATCGTTTCATGAGGAGGAGAGGTATGAAGATGGTGAAAGAAGAGTCGGGTCAAATAGGGGTCATTAGTATAGTCCTCAACATAAAATTTCCCACATGAAAGCTAATCCAACACTTCATCAAATGATATCACACCACATGATTGAACAACATGAGATTCACAGTTATGTCATGCAATTCCATAGGTTCTAAGCGTTCATAGATTGCTCAATTCACAATTCAACCAAAACATCCACAAACTTGAGAGAGGTGATGCACATGTAAAAAGTCAACAATCAAGACCACATAGCAATAAACTCTAACTATGTGCCATGCATTTGTCAAAGAACAACATCTTCAGTTCAAAAAGAGGAGATTAAGTTAAAACCTACTTTTAGGCAAGAACATTCAAATTTGGGCAAAATTGACCAAAATGGTGCCAATTTGCAATCAATCACGTCTAAACCTACATTTAAGGAAATTAAAGCATAAAGTAGCAAATCCTAGTTAAAACACAGAGAAATTACCAAAATCTACATGGAAATTTAATGCATGACATGGAAGAGTAAAAAGAGCAAAAATTTTGAAAATTTACACAAAAATGCATGAAATTAAACTACATGTATTCATGAATGCTAACAAGAAGAAATCTACACTAAAAAGAGTAAAGTCAAACAATCCAAAATCAGGTGGAACATGTATAAGAAAATTGAGAGATAGAGTCAGGGTGGTGCATACCGCCCTACCACCCCAAACTTTTGAATCATGTTGTCCTCAACATGAAACTAAAGCTTAGGGCTAGTAGGGTGAAAATCAAGGCTAGTGTTGTGGATCAGAAGGCAAGTTTCCCTATTGTGGTTGGTCTGGCTACTCTGATTGGTGCTGATGAGGAGGTGGAGGACCTGGATGAGCTGGAGGGAACTGGTAATAGTGGCCCCAATATGTATCCTGAGGGGGAGGGTAGGTCACTTAATATCCTGAAATACCACCCCAAAAGTCTTCACCCCATTCGGGGTTTTGTTGTTCCTGAGCATGGTGGTATGGGTACAAGTGGTTGACCTGATGATGCATCTCATGTTGGTCCTACCACATGTATAGATGGATGAGCTCCATATCTTGTTGTGTCTTCTGAATACCTTCAAATTGTGTCTGGATGGATGACATGTCATAGGAATTAATCGAAGGCTCCTACAATTGGGATGTTGCCTCATCCCTTCTTCTCAACCTTCGGGGTTGTCTTCTTTGCTCTTCTTCCTCTTTTTGTTGTTGTTGTGCATTTATTCTCCCACTTATTCATGTACAATAGTGGTGTTATAGTTTTCTCAGGGGTTGCTTTTCTCCCATTGATTCAGCTTGTTGTGTAGTAAGTCAGGGGGGTGCAAGGAAGATAGGAGTGGGAAAGCATGATTGGGCAGCTCAAGAATTCATTGTAGTGATACATATTTCACATTATATATCAACCTCTTATTCTTGATTGTGATCATTTGCGAGCAAACAAGGTACTTTAAATCAACAAATTGAGATCCTTCGGCCTCTAAGTCTGGTGACATCAAAGCCTAGGGCTATAGCGATTGAGGTCACAATCCCTCCCATAACAAATGGAGTTTTTCTTTTGAATGGAATTGTCCTCATGTGATCTATCAAGAGTGACCCTAGGTTGATGTGTAACTTCTTATTTATACCATGTAAAACAAAGAGGTCCTTCTATGAAATGATGCCATGATTGTCATACATCCCTACAATCATATTAGCAAAGACTTTTTGCAAATATCTAGCCCATGATGCAATTTGTCACATGTAGGTTGTGTCCTTTGTGCCTTGGCATCATGAGAGATAGAATTATGCATTGGGGCACCTTGTTGGACCTTGGTTGATGAGGTGGCATCTTTAGGTGATATTAGGGTTTTCCATGAGTTGCATGGATGGTAATGTCAACCACATGTGTTCTTAAGAGTAGTGACCAGTGTGGTGTCCTTGATGTTGTGCCTTGAGAGTGCTTTGATTTATACACCATGCTTTGATGGGTTTTATTTGACCCTGGTGTTTTAATCTTTTGTCTTGGTCGTTGTAGTTTCTTGTGTGTGTGGTGTGGCTGATGCATGGCTTTGAGTTGTGTTGCGGCCGCTACCATGTGTTGTGCTTCGACAATGTTGAGTTTGGGAACCAGGTGGTCATCACACCACTTTGTTTTTAATGTTTCTCTTCCATGTTTGCATGCATGGCCGATCCTTTGTGGGACAAGTGCCCTAGTGATTCTCTAACATCTTAACACATCATATATTTACCTCCCTCCTACCCCATGTGTATATAAGCTCTCACCTTCACATGCAAGAAATCCTTTTATCTCTCTCTCCTTCCTCTTCTTGCTTGAGCCAACCTTGAAGCTTGTTGGAGCTAGAGAGTGCTGATCTTGGAGCTTTGGTGGCCGATCATCGTTGCATGTGGTGATCTTGAGCTTGATCATCTCTCTTGTGGTGACTCTTGATGATTTTCCTTCTTGGTAAGTGGTTCTACATCTTTGATCATGCTTTCCTTTAAAACCCTACCTCTCCCTCTTCCTTTCTTGTCCATGAGACTATGGTTCAACCATGGTGGCTATTCTTTGAGGATCTTCTCTTCACTAAGGTTAGAGATCATGGATTGACCATGGTGGCACCTAAGTGAGATGGAGTTCTCTTCTTTCCTTCTTCCTTCTTGATTTGGTAATCCTAGGGTTGATTTTTCTTCAACTTGAGCTATCCTTTAACTTTGGTATGCTTCAACTTCTTTAGGTGACCTTGTGGCTATGAATTTGATCCAAGTTGGAGTTCTTCTTCTCTCTTGGAGCTCGTGGCTTTGGAGCTTGATCTTCTTTCTAAGGCGGGTTATATAACTTTCCCCTCTTCTATTATTGCACTATATTCTTGATTTCATGTTGTTGATTTCATCTTTAAAACATGAACCTATGATTCTAGATGATGTCATAATGACCTAGTATTTTTCATTTTGAAGTATTCTCTTACTGATTGCTCTTTCTCCAAAACCGTAATTTCATTCACCCAATTTCTAAGTGATGGGGGGGCTATTTTTTCAATATTCACCATGAACTTTGGTTATATCACCATGCTATTTTTCAGTTAACATAAGATTTTGGAGGTTTGACCCTTAATTATATGAGTTGGATGCTTGGTTTTCCTCTTGCTATCATGGTTTTTCATGTACCTTGGTAATATTTGTTAGGGTTTTTGATGTCTATCTTTGTATGGAGTTTCCTCTTGATGATGCCTAGTTTTCTTGATGTTCATCATCTATTTTGGGTCATGGTTTCGCTCTATTTTGAGGATGGTTGTGTGTTGTTGTTGTATCTTGACCTTGAGTTTGCTACACTTGCCTTGGTGTTATGCTTTCAATATGGTCACTACATGATGTTGGTTGGGATGTTGCAGGTGAAACACACCCTAACCCTAGTTGTGGGTTCGTTGTAGCTCTTAGTTTGTGTATGGTCATAACATGAGCCTTGGTTTGTGTTGGTTAGGGCACATATGGTGGCATGTTGCAGGAACTACACGGCTAACCCTAATCACTTGTGTTTTCTACACCTTGAGCTTTGCTTGGTTGCTATATCTCTTACGGTTGATACATATGTTTTGGTGTGATGGATCGCTACATGTTTTGTTTTGGTCACAACAAAGGTTGACACATGTGTGTTGCACTCTCTACCCTTAGTGGGTTAACTCCAATGGTTGCAACACATGGTGTGTGTGAAGTGGTCGCTATAGGGTGTTGACCTAGTGGGTCGCTACATGTGTTATGATGTGTTTCGATCGCAACAAGGTGTTGACTTGTTTGGATTGATGGGTTGGATGACTACGATACGAATGTTAACACTAATATGCTCCATGAAATTGGGAGATGGTGTATATAGGGTTATATGATAATTATTGAAAAGGAAACTCTAATCGACTATCTGAGGCACCTAACCCTAATTCTCAAGTGTTGATGTACTAGTTGAGCTTGCTTTAATGAATAGCTTAGGATTATGTTTTCTCTCTCCTACTCATATAACTCTAACCTTCCAGGTGGGATGAATAACATAGTTAGTGAATTTTATGGTGTAATTTATGTGGCACAGGGTAATGAGTATGAGCCTTACGAGGCATTATGAGATAGTAATCATATGTAGGAGATATGTGATTTGGGTCTTATGACATGGCAGGGGCTATATTCCTAGTTTGAGGTAATATCCTCCAGTGTTGAGAAGAGGGATTGATATCCCCTAGTGATGTGATAATGTTGATGGCCTTGTATGACAGCAAAAGATGATGTGGTAAGTTCTTACTTCATATATTTTATATCTTCTGGAATTGTACCCTACCCTTATCTTTGTAGAGTTTGTACATTCTAACTTGATTGATGTTAACAGACACTCAATTAGCTTAACTAATAAAGTAAAACCCCTAATCATGTAGTTTCCCTATGCCATAGATCCATCTTTAGCGTCAGTACTTGTTGCATGGCGAAACGGGTTCTCCCTTAGTGGAAGCTCGGAGTTGTAAATGTTGAGTATATACATTTCACAGGATTGGTTGCAATCATACCCTGGAAAGAGAATGGTCGAGGTTGTATCTCAAGTGATGTGATTCAGTATATGTATATGATATGTTTTGAGGATGGTTGCGGTCATACCTCAGTAGGAGTGCGGCTTCAGTCATAACTCACTTTTCACTAGTTTTGTGCCTATATAACAAGGTAGACTAAGTTGTTTTGTAGTTGGACTTTATCTGTCACTATGGAGGACCCAGACTGACTGAGGGTGTGGGAGATCATAGGAGTCTGGCTCCTCCTAGATCTTGTATGGCATTGATTTTGACTTAACAGTGGTCAGTTGGAGCATGAGTGGTATACCTCATCTCCTCAGGGCACTACAGTTGTGTAGTGTATTTTCTTAGGGTTAAACACGAATCACATTGTATGACCCTTTGCTTTATCTCTTGTACTGATTTCTTGAATTACAATGTGATAACAGAAATCAATTGTAATACATGTTCTTCATATTCCTTCAGAAGTTATAATATGTTCTACTGCTTAGTTACATATTCCATAATTTCTTAACCTATGTTAATTGTTGTACTCATATCATTTAGTTGAATCTTCTTACCTTGATGATATTGTTATCTCCCTTCTTAGTTTATTTGTGCTTATAATAGTTGTTGGCATAGAGTTACATCTCTCACTAGGACATTGGTCTCACTATGTAGGTTTTCACATCTTTTAGGTGGTCGTGCACGACGAGGAACTGATCGTGCTGTTGAGGATGAGCAGCAAGAGGAACAGTATTTGTTAAAGGTTGGATATGCTGCTAGTGTTTCATAGTAGAGTCCTATGTGTCATCCCTATACTCTCAGGTCATTGGGGTGTTTTGCAGACATTGTATATCGACACAAGTGTTTTCTAGTAGGCCATGGTTGTACATATATGGTTTGTATATGTGAACAAATGGTTATATGTAATAGGTTTGTGGCATGGTGACCATTAAATAGTGATGTGTACATCTTTACGACATGTTATGTAATATATGTGGCAATGTTTGTGGACCCAGATGTAACATGTATTCACTTTTATAGTAATATGGAATCGGTTTTAATATACCCTATTTTCTGGTAATCTAGATGATTAGTGTTAGTTCCACACATTGTTTTGAGTTATCTCATTTTACTGTGGAAATGGGTGTCATAGTTCAAGCTGGTATTAGATCTCTAGATTTTCTAGTCTACATGGACATAGAACTATGGTATGTATCTGTTCTAGTGTCCTCTGACATATTTAATGGTAACTTATGCTTATAGAGAAGAAGAAGAAGAAGAAGAAGAAGAAGAAGAAGAAGAAGAGAAGAAAAGATATGTCTAGAGAACATGACGAATATGCTGAGAGCTGTGTTGTTGCACCAGTTGTGGTGCCAGGAGGTAGGCATGGGTTGATGGAGTGCCTAAGGAGCCTCAGTTTGACCCATCAACTATACAAAATACAACTTTTCAGTCCATGTTTGGGCAATTCATGGCCACAATGACGCATATGGTGGATAGGATGCATGTACCCCAAGCTAGAGAGGCAGTCCCCAATGCGAAATCCCATGGTTTTGGGAAGACATTTGAGAGGTTAAGGTATGTGGGGATGTTGGAGTATGTGGGTACATCAGACCCAGCTGATGTAGTCATGTGGTTGACCGAGTTGGAAAAGGCCTTCATGATCCTCAATATCCCTGAGGAGGATAAGGTAAAGCAAGCGATGTACCTATTGAAGGGGAGTGTTAGCCATTGGTGGGCCATTGAGGAGGAGAAGAGGCATGGTGTTGTGGTTAGTTGGGAAAAATTTTGGTAGGAGTTTGTGAGTTGATACTTCCCGGAGACCTATCTGGATGAGAAGATCATGCAGTTTGAGAAGATCCAGTAGGGATCTATGTCGATCATTAAGTACGAAGCCAAGTTCATGGAGCTTTTAAGGTTTTGTCTTCATATGGTTGCTACAAATAAGGATAGGATCAAATGTTTTGAGAAGGGTTTGAGTTCCAAGTTGAGGATGCCAGTGTAAGACTTAGAGAATAGAGAGAGGCTTTCTATGATTGTGGGGTTTGTTAGGAGGATAGAGTGGTCAGCCATGTAGAAGCAAGAGGTGAATGCCAAGAAGAGACCCACACAGTACCAAGGGCATTCATCTGGAGGCTTCAAGAAGCCTAGGTTTTTAGAACCTCAATCACAATAGAGATCGACGGTTTAGACATAGTGATCGCCAAGCAAGGGCAGAGGATGTACCTTTCTATCGATAGGAGCTCATAGTGTTGCATCAATGTTAGTGACGGGGTCGTCTAGGCCAAAATACGAGACTAGGACTTGCCACAAGTGTGGGAAAGTAGGACATATAAGGTGGGTGTGTCCTATGAAGGATGAAGAGGTGACACAACAGTCGAGACAAGGTCGGCAAGGATCACATCAATGATAGTTTAGTATTAGTGGAGGCTGAGGATGTAGTTAGACATTGCAGGCCAATTCATCTGGACAAGCCAACAGAGGACGGGGGTGGCAGCAAGCAACAACTCAATTCTATGCCATGTATCAGTCAGAAGAAGTAGTTAACTCGAGAGTCATGATAGGTATGATGGAGTTATTTCATTCTAATTTGTCTTCTTCCTATTTTAAATTTGTTTTAACTGATCCAAGTGTGACACACTCTTTTATGATTAGAGAAGTGATAGCTAGTTGTTAATTTCCTTTTATTCGTAGACGTGATGGTCTTAGTTTAGAAACCCCTTTGGTTGGCTCTGCCAAGTTTTAGGAGGTGTGTCTATCATGTGTTCTTTCTTTTTCAAGATGCAACATTCAAGTGGATCTCATACCACTTGATATGCATGGATTCAAATACTTTGGAGAGTATTGGGTGGTCTTGGACTATATTTCCAAGGTGGCAACGTTCTTCGACGGTGATGTTTTGTGGGTCTTCCAAGGAGATAGGAAGATTTTTTCGGTGTGTTTGGTATCGGTGATGACATCAAAGAAGATGATGAGATAAGACTGTGAGGCATTTTTGGCACATGTGGTGGATACTAAGGTGAGGATTCCTAGTATTCAGGAAGTGTCAATTGTTTTTGAGTTTGAGTATGTGTTTCCCCATGAGTTTACATGTGTTCCCCCACCTAGAGAGATTTGAAAAAACACTAGAGGGGGTGAATAGGGTTTTATTATTATTTTAATTATAATTCAACCAAAGCAAGCAACCACAAAAATATTAGATAAGGGGACAAGGATTTAGAGTGGTTCCAACCTTAGCAAATACTAAGGCAGTCAATCCACTACCCGGTTGCTTACCCAACCGGGATTTTGAAAGTATTTAATTTTATTACCTCGCAAGGATGTTACATAAAATTACAATACTTTCACCAAACCCTTCGGACAGCCTTCACCTAGAAGTAGTCTCACCAACCTCGAAGTAGTCTTCCTTGAAGTAACCTCAAGCTCCCCCTTGAAGTAGCCTTCCTCTTGAAGTAGCTTCCCGTTGAGACAGCCTTCTTGAAGTAGTCCAAAGTCCACCTTCTCCACCGAGAAGACCCTTCTCCGTCTGAGAAGTCAAACCCTCTCCAATCCACAGCCTCCAACCCTAGGAGTAGCAAGGAGAGTATAAAAGATATAAAGGAACAAGAAAGAAAAACAGAAATTACAATACCGTTGTAGCACAAGGCTTGATTTCCTATATCAAGCGTTTTGATCTCCTAACCAGTGTATATGGAAGTGTTAGTGTTGTGGATAGGAGATGCTATCCTATAGGACACGAAATTAAAGCAATGGAAATGTATAGCCAATGTTGGAATTGCTCAATTGCTCACAAGAATGAATTGCCAATTGCAAGTATGTATGCTCAAGTGTAGCACAAGTGTGTCTTGGGTGTCCAATGGATTGTCCTATTTATAGGAATGTCCTATGGATGCTTAAGGACGTTCTAGACACTTTCTAGGGGGTTCTTAGTGCTTAACTAGCCATTAGGTAACCATTAGTTGCTTTAACAGCGGCTATTTAATTAACTCTGAAAAGTGCAGACAGAACTCATCTCGGTCAAAGAATTGTCAACCGAGAGTCCTTCTCGGTCGAGGACTTGTCGACCGAGGGACGTCCTGGATCAAGTGTTTACAACATTCATTTCCAACTCCCAACCACCTTGTCTGTTGGGTCTAACATCTACTTGGGTCAATCTCGGTCAAAGAGTTTGTCAACCGAGATTAACCATGTTTCAATGTTTTCAGCCAAGTACTAAGTGTGTGTACGAGTGTGCAGTTGTGACACTATTGTAGGGGATGACCTATCTAAGTGTTCTGATTGGCTAGGGAAGATCTAACGCTTGATTTACATGATGTCTAAGTACTTATACATTATATATCTTGTACGAGTTTTTACATTTGATTACAATCATGAAATTAACACATTGTGCGCATTTCGATCTTCCAAAGTTGTGTCATTCACCTAATTCCTGCATCACTCAAGTAGCACGTTAGATCCACAAGAATGAAATGTTTGCCATCATCAAAACAAAGGGATTATAATAATGTCCAATTTATCCAACAAGATTGATTTTGAGATCAATCTGGTACCTGGTACACAACCGATAGCATAGACATTATAAAGGATGGCACCAACTAAGATATAAGAGCTGAATAAGAAGTTGTAGGAGTTGCTTGAGAAGGACTTTATCAGACCAAGCATGTCCACTTGGGGTGCTCCAGTGTTGTTTGTGAAGAAGAAATACATATCCATGAGGTTGTGCATTGATTACAGATAGTTGAACAGGGTGACGATCAAGTACAAGTATCCTCTGCCACAGATAGATGATTAGTTTGATCATTTGAAGCATTTTGTAGTTTTCTTGAAGATAGACCTGAGGTCAGGATATCATCATTTGCAGATCAAGGCAGATGACATACCCAAGTCAGCTTTCAGGACTACGTATGGTCATTATTAGTTTGTGGTTATGTCGTTTGGGCTAACCAATTCACCAAAAACATTTATGGACCTGATGAATAGAGTGTTCAGACCTTATATGGACCAGTTTGTGGTGGTGTTCATTGATGGCATCCTGATCTACTCCCGTGATAGCCATCAACATGAGCAACATCTACGGCAGGCTTTGACCTTGTTGAGATAGCACAAGCTATATGCCAAGTTCAGTAAGTGTGAGTTTTGGCTGAAGGAGGTGTCTTTCCCTAGGCACATGATATCTGTTGAAGGTGTATGTGTGGATCCCAAGAAGGTTCAACATGTGTTAGAGTGGGAACATTTGAAGACATTGATATGGGTTTGCAGTTTTCTTGGCTTGGTAGGCTACTACGGAAGGTTTATCAAGAATTTTAGTGTAGTAATATTACCCCTAACAAAGTTGATGAGGAAAGATGTGGTGTTTGTCTGGGATGACAATTGTAGGCGTTCTTTTCAACTTTTAAAGGAGAAGCTGACCAGTGCACCAGTGTTGGTTGGGAAATGTTATATAGTCTTATGTGACATGTCAAAGAATGGTTTGGTTGTGTATTGCTGCAAGACAAGAACATGGTTTTTTTTTCCTCTTGAAATCTTAAGAAATGCATGGAGAGTTACCTGATGCATGATCTGGAGCTTGTTGTAGTGGTCCATGCCTTGAAGATATGGAGGCACCACCTTTATGGCAAGAAGTACCAGATCTTCACCGACCATAGGAACCTTAAGTACATCTTTTCACAATAGGAGTTGAACATGCGGCAAAGACACTTGATGGAGTTGATTGAATATTATGATTGTACCATAGACTACCATCTAGGGAAGGCAAATGTGGTGGAAAATGCCTTCAGTAAAAGTCTTTTTCATCATCAATCGTGGATAAGGCACATTTATGCTCTTTGGTGTGCCATAAGAGAGACATGTTGGTCTCCTTGCGTCATATGAATGTAAAGTTAGAGGTGTCCTTATTAGCAGGACTATTGGCACAGTTACACGTGAAGCATGCATTGAGGTAGTAGTTCATAGATGTCTTGTGCGATGATACTATGATACAACAATCTGAGAGAAGCATGATGGCTTCCATGATTCAGATGATGGGACAGTGTGTTACCACGATAGAGTAGTGGTACCTGATGTTTATGACCTAAGGAAGTTGGTTGTGTAATAGGATCACTCTTGGATGTGTGCTATGCATCCAGGTTGCACCCAGTGTTCCATGGTTTGATGTTGAGGAAGTATTATCCTAACACTAACTTGGTGTTGCATCCAGTATAGGTTGAGTTGGAGGAGGACATGTTGTATTGGGAAGGTCCCATGTTGATCCTGGATAGAAGGATCAATAAGTTGAAGAAGAAGGATATCAATTTGGTTTAGGTTTTGTGGCATCACCATGGTGTTGAGGAAGCCACATGGGATCTTGAGGAAGAGATGCTTAGGAAGTACCGTTCTCTTTTTGCATATATAGGATTTCAAGGGGGGGAATCCTGGATAGGGGTTTATGGTTGTAATACCCCTGACCTAGCTTTGTGGTTTATTATGCCTACTTTGCTTAATAAGATGATTAGAACCTTAATCTAATATCTTGAGATGCCTTAATAACATATGATACGTTTATGTTTTCAGTTTGGTCCTACTTAGTTGATGTTTGAGCTATGCATGCTTGTTTTGGACCAATTTGCAACTTACCAAATTTGGCGGTCTATGATGCAATTTGTCACTTGTAGGTTATGTTCTTTGTGCCTCAGCATCATGAGATAGAGAAAGATGCCTTGGGGTGCCTTGTTGGGCCTTGGTTTATGAGGTGGCATCTTGAGGTTATATTACAGTTTTGCATGAGTTGCATGGATGGTGATGTCAACCATATGCGTTCTTAAGAGTAGCAACCAGTGTGGTGACCTTAATGTTGTGCCTTGAAAGTTCTTTAACCAATACACTATGGTTTTATGGGTTTTCTTTGATCCTGGTGTTTTAATCTTTGGTATTGGTCACAAGGGTTTCTTATTGGTGTGTGTGTAGTGATCGATGAATGGGATTTGAGTTGTATTTTTGTCATTACCATGTGTTATGCTTCGACCATGTTGATTTTGGGAACCAAGTGTTTGCTACACCACTTTTGCTTTAACATTTCTCTTACATGTGTGCATGCTTGACCGATCCTTTGTGGACAAGTGTTCTAGTGATGCTCTAAAATCTTGACATCTCATATCCTTACCTCCCTCCTACCCCATGTGTATATAAGCTCTCTCCTTCACATGCAAACAATCATTTTACTTCTCTCTCGTTCCTCTTCTTGCTTGATCCGACCTTGGATCTTGGTGGAGCTAGAGAGGGCTGATCTTGGAGATTTGGTGGCCGGTCATCCTTGCATGTGGTGATCTTGAGCTTGATCGTCTCTCTTATGGTGACTCTTGGCAATCTTCCTCCTTGGTAAGTGGTTATACACCTTTGATCATGTTTTCCTTTAAAATCCTACCTCTCCCTCTTCCTTTCTTAGCCGCGAGACTATGTTCAAGCGCGGTGGATATACTTTGAGAATATTCTATTCACTAAGGTCGAAAACCATGGTGGTACCTAAGTGAGATGGAGTTCACTTATTTCCTTCTTCCTTCTTTCTTTGATTGGAATAGGTTTGAGTTTTCTTCACCTTGAGTTTTCCTTTGACTTTGGTACATTTCTTCTTCTTAAGGTAACCTTATGGCCGTGGAGTTGATCCAAGTTGGAGTTCTTCTTCTCTCTTGGAGCTCGTGGCTTTAGAGTGATATTCTTTCTAAGGCGGGTTATATAACTTTCCCCTCTTCCATTATTGCACTATATTATTGGTTGCATGTTGCTGATTTCATCTTTAAAACATGAAACTATGATTCTAGATGATGTCATAATGATATGGGGTTTTACATTTTGAAGCATTCTCTTACTACTCTTTCTCCAAAATGCTAGTTTCATGCACCCAATTTCTAAGTGATGGGGAAGTTGTTGTTTCAACATGCACCATGAACTTTAGTTCTATAACCATGCTATGTTTTGATTAACATAAGATTTTGGAGGTTTGACCCTTAATTATATGAGTTGGACGCTTGGTTTTCCTCTTGCTATCATGGTTTTTCATGTACCTTGGTAATGTTTGTTAGGGTTTTACATGTCTATCTTTTTATGGAGTTTCCTCTTGGCAATGCCTAGTTTTCTTGATGTTCATCATCTGTTTTGCATTGTGGTTTCACTCTATTTTGAGGATGGTTGTGTGTTGTTGTTGTAGCTTGACCTTGAGTTTGCTACACTTGCTTTGGTGTTATGCTTTCAAGATGGTCGCTACATGTTGTTAGTTGGGATGTTGTAGGCACAACACACCCTAACCCTTGTTGTGGGTTGGTCGCAATTCTTGGTTTTCCTATGGTCGTAACATGAGCCTTGGTTTGAGTTGGTTAGGGAACATATGGTGGCATGTTGCATATGCTACATGGATAACCCTAATCACCCGTGTTCACTAAACCTTGAGCTTTGCTTGTTCGCAACAATCTCTTGCAGTTGATACATATGTTTTGATGTGATGGTCTCTACATGTTTTTTTTGTCACAATAGAGGTTGACACCCATGTGTTGTGATCACTACCCTTAGTGGGTTAACTCTAATGGTCGCAACATATGGTGTGTGTGAAGTGGTTGCTATAGGGTGTTTGTAACATACCGGATCTTGGGCCCTATCCTGGAAACTTGACCATTTGGGTTTGACCAAACAAGGTTGTTGTTAGAATGATCCTAATAATCTAATGCAATAATGTAATTTAATATTTCATATAATTCATTTGGTGATAATAATATAATAAAGAACTTAATTGAATAAGTAATTATGATAATGGGCCATTAGTGGGCCAAATGACATAACTCATATAAGAAAGTCTTAAAAGTGAATTCTAAGTTAAAAATCATGTTCCTTGGGTCCCAATTACCTTGGGGGTCAAGTTTCACATTATTCACATAAATATAATTAATTTAATTTATTTTGGAAAGAGAAAATCGAAGTTTTTCCAAATTATCAAATAAAATAATTATTGACTCCAAAAGAGGAAAATAACCTTAGATTTGTGATCTAAACATAGAAATAAGCCTTTGGGAAAATTTGCATATAATTTGGTCAATGTAAAATATTTTATTTTATTTAGGAGAGAGAAAATGATTTAAACACCTAAAGTATAAAATATAAGTTGAGAAAAATCAAATAATGTGAAAATAGTGTTTCTCAAATTTATAATTTCTTATACGCCAAGTTTCATATTTTTGAATAAGTGATAAAATTTAAATGCATTAAATAAAATGATAAAAGTCTTCAAAAAATTAAAATAATGCCAAATTCATGTTCTAAATGTTAAAATATATCTTTGTATGAATTTTGACTCAATTTGAAAAATATATGATGAGAAGGTAAATTTAGGAGAGAGAACAAGTGTAAAACCTTTATATCATTAATTAAAATAATGAACAACTTCAACAAATAAAACTAATGATCAATTCATATCCAACACTTTGAATATGACCTGTGGGTGAAGTTTTGTAATTTTTGGATAATCCTAATGTCATTAATGAAGGAGGAAAGAGAAAAAATGTTTTGAATTATTTAGCCCATAAAAAGTTCTCAAAAGGCAAATATGATTACATAATCGAAATCTACATGCCTTAATTAGCCTTTATGAAAAATTCTAATTAATTTGGGACTCGTTTACACCCTCAACAGAAGAGAGAGAAAAAGGTTGCCATATCAATTCAATCTAATTTGATTTGTATAAGGTTCTGGTTTAATGTTTTGTCATGCGGGCTGATTTTTCTTGTCTTCACATGGGCCCAATCTAGGTCATTGACTATTGATCGTGTGGCACCTACTCTCTTCTTCTTTAGCTGCAACCATGTTTCTGAGTTTCTCTCCGCAGTATCTTCCTCGTCGATGGAAAGTTTCCCGTGATTCCTTCTCCGTTCTTTTATGCTTTGTTTCTGAATCTATCGAACCCTAACTTGGACCCCCTTGAGAAGTTTAAAGGAAACCCCCAAATTGCTTCCCCAGCCAGTGACACCCTCTGCTTCCCCTCTTCCTTTTCACGCTACTGGTGCTTCAGAACCCTATATATACCAGAACTCTTTAATTCTCCCAGATATCAACTCCTCGGCTACTTCAGAACTCATCGCACCAATCCTCTACAAACCACGCTCGTCGGGCACCTTGAACTCTCCCTGAAACGGTGAGTCATATGTTTCCTGGGTTGCATTCTTTTCTATGAATTCTTTGCCAGCGTTGATGTGTGATTCGCTTGGCACATCTGTTGTGCTTCATGTTTAACCCAGCGACATCATCATCATGGATTGTTGTTTTAGTTTTAGTCTCCATCCAATTTCCATTCTTCTGAAATGCCATCTCGTTGCTGCTCCCTCATGATTTCATGGTGGGAGGTTGGGTATATGCATCCCAAAGTTCTTCTTTGGGGTCATCTAACTCGTCGTCTAGCCAAAAAAATGATGGTGTGGTCTCTATACAGGGGTTTGCTACCGTTTGCTTGATACAAGATTGACCTTTTTTGCCTGGACCACCTGGTTTTCTCATTTTACCGAGGAAGAGGATGCACACGATTTGAGGTTCAGTTTTACCCTGATTTTTCTTCTTCGCATGGTTTTTCCTTCAGGGGCATTCTGTCTTCTTGCCTCTTCTCCTGGTTTTTCCATGAACAGTGCCCTTGGACGGTTGAAGGCTCGTGTCACGTGGACAAATCTGGTTGGGCTAGGCAAGCATGCCTTCTTGTCTCTCTCTGTGGACACTTATATGGCTTTTTTCTCATTGGTCATTTTATAAAAATTCATAACTCATTATCTGTTGATTAGAAAAATCCATAAAAAATAGTTAAGAAAATGAGAAAAATAAGACATGTCTAATGATATCAGTTTTGATGGCTAAATTCAATGATTAACAACATGTGTTTTCAATGGATCTAATTATAGAAGAATGAACTTATAAAATTCATAACTAAATATATATAAGTCAGAAAAATATAATAAAATAGGTTTTGGACTCCTAATGACATATAATAAAATATGGCATGTTTTGATTACCTAATACTCATGTTAACAAAAAGGTGGTCTTTAGGGTTTTAAATAATTAATGGAAACATAACCCTAATCCCACATATATGCTTAATAGGTTCTTTGGATGCTGAGGCTTGGACCTAGATGTCACTTTGGATCGTTGACTCTACAGTTGAGGTATGTTGTATCCCCTATTATTATATGTTGAGAAATTCACCTATATTAGTATTTCTCTTGATCCTATAGACAATAGCCTATACACATTGCTCTTATCTTTTGATTACATGGTTCTTGTGAGCTATCTTATTTGTGGTAATCTTGAAAATTCTCTTGATAAACTATATTGTGCCTTGGTTCATGTTGGTCTTATCTAATGATATGTGCCCACCTTGAAGTGGATGTTTATATGTTTGTGATGTCCATTGTGTGATGGCAACCTTTGTATCATCTTCTGACTATACTTTTCTACTTGCCTCTACATTAAACATGATATGTGATTCAGTAGCACTAGAGTAGTGTAATTGCATTGGTTTTGGGTTATGTGCCCTTTATATTTTTAGGATGGAGGTTATGTTCCCCATACCTGAGTTTCAACTTTATGAGGGTTGGCTCAATTTGATATATTTGAGAGTTTGGTTATGTGCCATTCTCTATCAGGTTTCAACTTTATGAGGGTTGGCTGCCAATTGGTATTTATATTGTTCTAGGGCTATGCTTATCTCACATGCATGCAAGATGATGTTTATGGATTATGGGTTATGTGCCCTAATTTCATAAGTGCTTATGTGGCACCATTTTTATATGTTATTTTATGGAAAGTATCCCTTTTGTTATGATCTTTTCTCTTGATACCCGCTTGGGTGGTACTTAGTTTTCTATGGGAAGCTTCTTTATATTTGTGGTCCTTTATTTCACAATGTTGCTCAATTCCCTATTTAGTATGCACATATCATCCTTTGCTGATGTCTTCTATTTTTCTCTTCTTTTTGGGGTATGCTTCCCACCCTAGGTGGAGGACTTGGATGGCAAGGCACGATGACATGGACTTAGAGAATTGGAGACAATCTTGAGGTGGTTTAGATTTCCTCTACATGGATCCTTATGATGTAAGTTTAAGTCGTTCCCCTGTTTATAATTGAATATAGTCATGTTTTTATTCCGTTGTTATACTTTGGTCTTTTGATTACCATTATATAAAGATTTGAAAGTTTTACACCCACTCCAAGATACCTTGAAGGTGTGTTTGGTCTGGAGGTATTATTGTTCAAATTTTTAGTAAGGAAGTGATTTCACTTCTTTACAACATGGTATCAGAGCCCATGGTAGTCGGAATCTGACTATTTCAATTTTGTCTCCCTTTAGAACCCTTGACTTTTCTAGTTACCCTTAAGTGAGATGTTGACCCTAGATTTGATCTATGATGATCTTTTTATGCAATAAGAATTGTTTTGAGGATGAGATTAGAATATGAGAGACCCTAATATGGACATATTGTGACTTGTTTTCGCATTGAAATTTGGCCAACTTGTTTGTTTTACTTCACAATGTTTCTTATCTACAAAAATTATTTTCATTACACCACTATATGTACAAAAAAAATTTGGATTTCATCAAAGTTTTCTGAACTAAGTCACAATGAAAGTGATGTGAGAAGTTTTGGTAGTAAAACCCTAAACCTAGCTCTAAACCTTGTTTTGACTTTGGAAGTTGTGACTACAAATTATATAAAGGTGTAGTTGACCTACCCTATGAATTTTTGGATGATCATGTAAGGTTGATAGGTTAGAGACACGAGGACCTAAAGCTCAACCCTAGATGGTGACTTGATAGTTGGATACATGAGAAACATAAATCTCTAAAACTTTCACAACTAAGAGATGTGGGTAGCTCTAAAAAGTTGTTTAGTTTGACTTGTTAGGTTGAACCTTTTTAAGGGGTGGAGAGTAATTAGTTGTTTATGTTTTGATCTATAGATTTCGAGGACAAAATCATTTTAAGAGGTGGAGTTTTGTAACATACCGGATCTTGGGCCCTACCCTGGAAGTTTGACCTTTTGGGTTTGACCAAATAAGGTTGAGGTTAGAATTATCCTAATAGTCTAATGCATGAATAATGTAATTTAATATTTCATATAATTCATTTGGTGATAATAATATGATAAAGAACTTAATTGAATAAGTTATTATGATAATGGGCCATTAGTGGGACAAGTGACATAACTCATATAAGAAAGTCTTAAAAGTGAATTCTAAGTTAAAAAACATGTTCCTTGGGTCCCAATTACCTTGGGGGTCAAGTTTCACATTATTCACATAAATATAATTAATTTAATTTATTTTGGAAAGAGAAAATCGAAGTTTTTCCAAATTATCAAATAAAATAATTATTGACTCCAAAAGAGGAAAATAACCTTGGATTTGTGATCTAAACATAGAAATAAGCCTTTGGGAAAATTTGCATCTAATTTGGTCAATGTAAAATATTTTATTTTATTTAGCAGAGAGAAAATGATTTAAAAACCTAAAATATAAAATATAAGTTGAGAAAAATAAACTAATGTGAAAATAGTGTTTCTCACATTTAGTATTTCTTATAGGCCAAGTTTCATATTTTTGGAAAGTTTTTAGATGCCTCTAATAAATTAAAAAGGATAAAATAAGTGATAAAATTTAAATGTATTAAATAAAATAATAAAAGTCTTCAAAAATTAAATAATGCCAAATTCATGTTTTAAATGTTAAAATATATCTTTGGATGAATTTTGACTCAATTTGAAAAATATATGATGAGAAGGTAAATTTAGGACAGAGAACAAGTGTAAAACATTTATATCATTAATTAAAATAACGAAAAACTTCAACAAATAAAACTAATGATCAATTCATATCCAACACTTTGAATATGACCTCTGGGTGAAGTTTTGTAATTTTTGGATAATCCTAATGTCATTAATTAAGGAGGAAAGAGAAAAAATGTTTTGAATTATTTAACCCATTAAAAGTTCTCAAAAGGAAAATTTGATTACATAATCGAAATCTACATCCCTTAATTAGACTTTATGTAAAATTCTACATAATTTGGGACTCGTTTACACCCTCAACAGAAGAGAGAGAAAAAGGTTACCATATCAATTTAATCTAATTCGATTTGTATAAGGTTCTGCTTTAATGTTTTGTCACACGTGCTGATTTTTCTTGTCTTCACACGGGCCCAATCTAGGTCGTTGACTTTTGATCGTGTGGCACCTACTCTCTTCTTCTTTGTCTACAACCATGTTTTCGAGTTTCTCTCAGCGGTATCTCCCTCATCGATGGAAAGTTTCCCGCGATTCCTTCTCCGTTCTTTTATGCTTTGTTTTTGAATCTATCAAACACTAACTCAGACCCCCTCGAGCAGTTTAAAGGAAACCCCCAAATTGCTTCCCCAGCCGGCGATGCCCTCTGGTTCCCCTCTTCCTTTTCACGCTACTGGTGATTCGGAACCCTATATATACCAAAACCCTTCAATGCTCCCAGATATCAACTCCTCAGCTACTTCAGAACTCATCGCACCAATCCTTTACAAACCACGCTCGTCGGGCACCTTGAACTCTCCCTGAATCGGTGAGTCATATGTTTCCTAGGTTGCATTCTTTTCTATGAATTCTTTGCCAGCGTTGATGTGCGATTCGCTTGGCACATCCATTGTGCTTCATGTTTTACCTAGCGACATCATCATCATGGATTGTTGTTTTGATTTTAGTCTCCATCCAATTTCCATTCTTCTGAAATACCGTCATGTTGCTGCTCCCTCATGATTTCATGGTGGGAGGTTGGGTATATGCATCCCAAAGTTCTTCTTTGGGGTCATCTAACTCGTCGTCTAGACAAAAAAATGATGGCATGGTCTCTATACCGGGGTTTTCTACCATTTGCTTGATACAAGATTGACCTTTTTTGCATGGACCACCTGGTTTTCTCCTTTTACCGAGGAAGAGGATGCACACGATTTGAGGTTCAGTTTTACCCTGATTTTTCTTCTTCGTATGGTTTTTCCTTCAGGGGCTTCTTGCCTCTTCTCCAAGTTTTGCCGTGAATAGTGCCCCTGGTCGGCTGAAGGCTGGTGTCACGTGGACAAATCTGGTTGCGCCAGGCAAGCATGCCTTCTTGTCTCTCTCTGTGGACACTTATATGGATTTTTCTCATTGGTCATTTTATAAAAATTCATAACTCATTATCTGTCGATTAGAAAAATCTGTAAAAATAGTTAATAAAATGAGAAAAATAAGACCTATCTAATGATATCAGTTTTGATGGCTAAATTCAATGATTAACAACATGTGTTTTCAATGGATATAATTATAGAAGAATTAACTTATAAAATTCATAACTAAATATATATATGTCAGAAAAATATAATAAAATAGGTTTTGGACTCCTAATGACATATAATAAAATATGGCATATTTTTATTACCTAATACACATGTTAACAAAAAGGTGGTCTTTAGGGTTTTAAATAATTAATGGAAACGTAACCCTAATCCCACATATATGCTTAATAGGTTCTTTGGATGCCTAGGCTTGGACCTAGATGTGACTTTGGATCGTTGACTCTGCAGTTGAGGTATGTTGTATCCCCTATTATTCTATGTTGAGAAATTCACCTATATTATTATTTCTCTTGATCCTATAGACAATAGCCTATACACATTTCTCTTATCTTTTAATTACATGGTTCTTGTGAGCTATCTTATTTGTGGTAATCTTGAATATTCTCTTGATAAACTATATTGTGCCTTGCTTCATGTTGGTCTTATCTAATGATATGTGCCCACTTTGAAGTGGATGTTTATATGTTTGTGATGTCCATTGTGTGATGGAAACCTTTGTATCATCTTCTGACTATAGTTTTCTACTTGCCTCTACATTAAACATGATATGTGATTCAGTAGCACTAGAGTAGTGTAATTGCATTGGTTTTGGGTTATGTGCCCTTTATATTTTTAGGATGGAGGTTATGTGCCCCATACCCGAGTTTTAACTTTATGAGGGTTGGCTCAATTTGATATATTTGAGAGTTTGGTTATGTGCCATTCTCTATCAGGTTTCAACTTTATGAGGGTTGGTTGCCAATTGTTATTTATATTGTTCTAGGGCTATGCTTATCTCACATGCATGCAAGATGATGTTTATGGATTATGGGTTATGTGCCCTAATTTCATAAGTGCTTATGTGGCACCATTTTTATATGTTATTTTATGGAAAGTATCTCTTTTGTTATGATCTTTTCTCTTGATACCCGCTTGGGTGGTACTTAGTTTTCTATGGGAAGCTTCTTTATATTTGTGGTCCTGTATTTCACAATGTTGCTCAATTCCCTATTTAGTATGCACATACCAGCCTTTGCTGGTGTCTTCTATTTTTCTCTTCTTGTTGGGGTATGCTTCCAACCCTAGGTGGAGGACTTGGATGGCAAGGCACGATGACATGGACTTAGAGCTTGGAGACAATATTGAGGTGGTTTAGATTTCCTCTACATGGATCCTTATGATGTAAGTTTAAGTCGTTCCCGTATTTATAATTGAATATAGTCATGTTTTTATTCCGTTGCTATACTTTGGTCTTTTGATTACCATTATATAAAGATTTGAAAGTTTTACACCCACTCCAAGATACCTTGAAGGTGTGTTTGGTCTGGAGGTATTATTGTCCAAATTTTTAGTAAGGAAGTGATTTCACTTCTTTACAGTGTTGACCTAGTGGGTCACTACATGTGCTATGATGTGTTTCAATCACAACAAGGTGCTGATTTATTTAGATTGATTGATTGGATGAATATGACACAAATGCTATCACTAATATGCTCCATGAAAGTGGGAGATGGTGTATCTAGGGTTATATGATGATTATTGAAATGGAAACTCTAATTGAATATATGAGAAACCCTAACCCTAATTCGCAAGTGTTGATGTACTTGTTGAGCTCTCTTGAATGAATAGCTTGTGCTTATGTTTTCTCTCTCCTACTCATGTAACTCTAACCTTGTAGGTGGGATGAATAACATAGCTAGTGAATGCTATGGTGTAATTGATGTGACACAGGGTAATGAGTATGAACCATATGAGGCGTGATGAGATAGTGATGATGTGTAGGAGATATGTGATTTTGGTCTTATGACCTGGAAGAGGCTATAAGCCTAGTTTGAGGTGATATACTCCACTATTGAGATGAGGGATTGATATCCCCTATTGATGTGATAATGTTGATGTTCCTGTATGGTAGTGATATAAGAAGATGATGTGATAAGTTCTTACTTCATACATTTTTTATCCTCTAGAGTTGTACCCTAACCTTATCTTTGTAGAGTTTGTCTATTGTTTGTACATTTTAACTTGATTGATGCTAAAAGACACTCAATTGGCTTAACTAATCAAGTGAAACCCTAATTATTTAGTTGCCCTATGCCATAGATCCATTTTTAGCATCAGTACTTGTTGGATGGTGAAACATGTTATCCCTTAGTGGAAGCTTGGAGTCGTATATTGTTGAGTATATGCATTTCTCAGGATTAGTTGTGGTCATATCTGAAAGGAGAAGAGTCGAGGTTGTATCTCAAGTGATGTGATTCAATTTATGTATATGTTATGTTTTTAGGATGGTTGCGGTCATACCTCAACAGGAGTGTGACTGCATTCGTAACATAGTTTTCACTCGTGGTGTGCCTATATACCAAGGTAGACTAGGCTATTTTATAGTTGGACTTTATATGTCACTGCTGCAGACTTAAACTGACTGAGGGTGTGGAAGATCATAGGAGTCCAACTTGTAACACCCCTCCAATTACATACATGACAGGGAAGCAAACCCTATGTTGTCCATAACATAGGTCACTTGGCTTGAAGGAACATTAAAAAACATGATATGCATAGCAATAAGATAAATGAAACACCATACATTGATTGGAAATATTGATTCATACATTGTTCTAAAGAAAAACTAGTACATTTGAGTTCATGAACATATCATCTAACATCTAAACATGACTTATAACAAGACGGAAACTCTAATCAAATGATTGGATCATCTAGGTAGATGGCACCCCACAAAGTTTCACTTGAGGGCTTATTATCCTTGGCTCGCTCTTTGTAGTCCTTATTTTCTCCTCACATGCAAGCATCATGCCCCCAGCCATTCAAGACAAAATAGAAACATGTTAGAGTAAGTGGCACTAAGCAACATTATACAAACTGAAAATGAACTATAATTTTGAGAAAACTTGAATTAGACATGATAAACATTGAATACTTTTCTATCCATGTATCTTTATCTATATTTCTATTTATCATTGACATTACTATATTGGGTTGACTATATTATCTTTCTTCATAACCTTTCTCTCAGGAGCTTGAATATACTTGCACCAAAGTGCTAATTGCTCTCAGGAGGTTGATATACAACATTGCTCTCAAGAGCTTGAATATGTAGTCATTGCTCTTAAGAGCTTGATAAAATACATTGCTCTCATGAACTCGAATATGTAACATTTCTCTCATGAGCTTGATTTATAGCATTTCTCTCAAGAGCTTGATTTATGACATTGCTCTCAGGAGCTTGATGAATAACAATAGTCAAATGTAACGCCCCTAAACTTGCTTAATGAGTTTAATAAGCTTAATTACCATATTTGAATTCTTATAACCCTAATATAACGTTTTTATATGATTTGAAATCATAATACAAGCCTAATTTTCAAATTTGGTCCCATTTGGACACTGTTTGAGCAAGTTATGCAATTTTATGCACATTTTGGACTTTTCTGCAATTTACCCAATTGAGAGGTTTTCTTTGCAATTTATCACTTGCATTATGTTCCTTGTATATTCTATCATCATTATTGATCTTTTTTATCCATGGGGTGCCTATTTAAACCTTGGTTTGAAGGTGTTTTCTCCAAGGGAATTTTAGGGGTTTCCCCTTCACGGATGAGCTACCTTTAGTAGCTATCAACTAAGGAATTATGTGATTGGCTGGGAAATTAGAAAAAGGAAAGCTAATAAGGTCTAAAAGGACAGTGGGGGAGATTCTTGTGTGTGTTCTTGTATATTCTTAATAGTTTAAGGCCATAGAAACATGGGAAAGCTACTTTTACACCTCATGCTTGCTTCTATCCTTATCCATGGGCTATATTTACCCCTTCCTTGCCCAAATTCGAAAATATGCTTGCTTTATCTTTACTCTAACCTGGATCAACTAATCCACTCTTTTTTTCTATGGAACCAACTGCTCTAAGGTAGAAGTCAACCTCTTTTTGGAGAAGAAGGCCTCTTAGAGCAACCATTTAGCCCTACCTAGGGTTTCCAAGGTCTTCTTCTAGGGATTTGGACCAAGGCAAGTTATTTTCTTCCTTCCTTCTTCATTTCTCTTGATCTTCTCCTTCCTTATACCTTCCTCCAGGTCAGAACCTTGCTGTTACATGGTGGAAATTGCTCTAAAGCTCTAAAACACTACCTTTCTTACTCCTTATGCTTAGGGTTTGCTCATTTGATGAAGAAAGGTGCTAGATGGACGAATTCATAGTTTACTCTTGGATTTTATACCCTACCTTCTCAAGATTTCTTCTATGTGGGTTTTCATCTTCTCATTAGAGGCAAGTTTTATAACTTGCTCCATGTTTATTGCTTACCATAAGCTTTCTAGATCATGTTCTTGCTTGAAAATGATGATTTATGCACTGAAAGGCTATGCTTGACTTGGATTTCGATTTTTATAATGTTCCATGTTTTGATTTCAGTTCAAGATTAACATGTGATCATGTGTACATTATTCCTAAGGTATAATATGACTTGGATCAGGTTGGTTTGATAACCTATGGTGCTAAGCACCTATCAGCCAATGGTCAATTTAGGGTTTAAAGCTGATTTCTTCTATAAACCGTGACCCGGTGATGGTACCATTGCAACAACCCTATGGTGTTGTCTTCATGAAAACTTATGGTCGTGATCAAAGGTGTCATATGATGGTGACAACCTATGGTCACCCCCTTAGGTCAGGTTTTGGATCAATTAGAAGTATAATGATCAACAATTAAGTACCCTACGGATGTTATCAATCAATGATGACATTAGCTTAATATTTGATGTTGATTATTGAATATAGTGTTGATCTAAAAACCTATGGTGATTTAATGATCACTAATGATGGTGGATCGAGTCTTTACAACCTATGTTAAGTTAATCATTGTAGTTGTAGCATCAATTAAGCCTTAGACCAATTGTTTCTTGGGTCACTTGATGCAATGGTCGGACCTATATTGTAATTGATGGTTTTAACATATGAACTTGACCCAATGGTCAAGATATAATGTTTATTCCTCCAATAAGGTGGAATGATGGCTAATGTAATATGTTGGTCCTAATAATTGGATTTAGATGGTTTCCATTATATGATCAACTTAAGGAGCTTACTTGTTGACAATGGATGGCTTGTTTTAACCGAATAGTCGATTGTGGGTTTTACCCTACTCTCAATGGAACTTTTTGTGTTGTAAATCAAGGGATGTCTAGGGGTAGATGTTTAATCTTTCTAGAGTACAAATCAATGACTTCATAGGTGGTTTATCTAGGTTGTTTACTTATATAAACAACCCATGGTCTTACCTTTTAAACATCCGATGGTTCTGGGTGACATTGTGGTATGGTGATATGGGTTAAATGATGATGGAACAAATGGAGGGTTATCCTTAACAAGGTAGTCTTACCTATTCACTCATATGAATAGAATTTATGATAACCATATTGTGTGGATATGTAACCCTAATTAGGTATAGATGTTATACCTAGATTTAATATAACTAAATGATGGTAATTGGGTATGAATAGTCCTTGAATGACTTATACAATCATGGAGTACTCTGTTATTGTTGTTGAAACCTTAGTATGCTATAACTCGATGATTACACCTTGATTTATGTGTTGGTTCATACTTGATAATGGTATGGAATGTCATGGTGATGCTTCACCTTATACATCCATGATCCAATGGGGATGTCGTGAATTAGGGTTTGGGTATGAGTGTTGATTAGTAACATTAATATAATTTATCTTGTGAACCCAACTCTAATGCAAATAGATAAAGATGAGTATTCATGTTTAACATTCTTATATGATGGAATTATGGTGGAATAACCTCCTTGATATGATCATAACCTTGATATGTTAATTGGTGGTTATCATAGCCACATGGTTGATACTTTCTTATGATAAACATGTGCATTATGAATATGATGAGAGTTAATCATATCTAGATTCCTTTCATGTTGATGTAATAAAGAAATGTTCTTAATGTTAATATAACCCTACTATGATTGTTTATGAATATGTCCTAGCTCATTAATGTGATATTGTATTGATCTGGTGTATTGTATGTAAGTGATGTAGTTGAGCCTTGTTATAAGGCATGCAAAGATAATGATGATCTTGCAAGGAATAGTATGATGGTCTTAATGACCTTTGGGCATGGTTGAGCCTTGAATGAGGTGTACTCCTCTTATGTTTATAAGGGTTGATACCATGTGATATTGTGAAAAGGATTTATATCTTGTGATAATATGATGACTAGTGTAGTCTCATGAATGGCAAGTGAATAGTACCATGTGATGATGAGATGAGAAATTATGTTTCATATGTTTTATATCTTTTCAATATTTGATATTTATATGCTTGATATAAGTGAATTAGGGTTTGTACATCCACTTGTTTGATGCAGCCTAAATTTACCCAATTGGCATAACTAATCAAGTGCAACTTTAATCATGTAGTGCCTTGTGTCGTAGAGCCATCTTCATTGTTAGAACTTGCTGGATGGTGAAACAAGTATTCCTAAGGGAAACTCGGAGTGCATATTATTGAGTATGTGGGGGTGGAAGGTTGAGGATATATCCTTGTCATCTACAATGTAGATTGTGGAGGTTGGCTATGGTCATGCCTCATACATCTAATGTGATTGAGAACAACTGCGGTCGTGTCTTGGTGATTATAACATGATGTGCTTAGAGGACAACTGTGGTTGTACCTCAGTGATTGGGTTTGAATACCCTAGTTTCTAATGTCATGACCTATACCAAGGTCGGACTAGTGGTTATCAGCTGGACTATATGTCACTGTGGTGACAGCTTTGACTGATATGTCACTGCCTTTTTACTCATACTAAATGAGGGGAAGAGATCTTAGGATACTGGCACTCCTAGATCTTGTACGGAACCAAATAGCCCTTCGCAGGGGTCGGTTGGACTTTTAATGGTACGATTCAAATTTCCCAGGGCATAATAAAAGATGTAATACAACCGTATAGCATATCTGTTTAGGGTTATACACAATGCTTCACATTGGATGATAACCCTTGTTTGTTCTCTTTACATAAAGATTATGCTTGGTGCAATTAAGAGATAGAAATTATACTTATGTGGTGGATATGTATAAGATTGTAAATGTGTACATACAGTAGTCATGCTTATGTTGATATCTATACTGCTACTACTGATTATAATTAGGATGTTATCTATATCATGTTGTTAGTTATGTTTAACATGCTAGCCATGCCTCTATAATTAGAAATGTCTATATTGCTAATCATGCTTATGCAAATACTCATGCTTATGTTGATAGCTCTACTTATGATATTGATCTGTTCAAACTGTTAGACCTACTAATGTTATCAGATATTCTTATGATGCTAGACTTATTCATGTTAATAGAGATAATATGCTACTAGACTTTCTTATGCTAGTTATGCATATGCTATTGAATCTCTTATATGGTTTATAATGAAAATGATGATAGTCAGCTTGATGATGATAATTGTTATCAGCTCATTTATGTATGATGTTAATCATTAGTGTTGCTGAGCCTATTTGTTGTATATGATTAAACTGCTTAAACTATCTCATTACCTAAAATGTTGTAATCAATAAGTGTTGTTGGAGGTTATATCTCTTGCTGGGACATGGGTCTCACCCTTGTGGTTCGCCACATTTTTTTAGGTAATCAGAAGTGACGAAAACAAACATGTGGCAGCAAAGAGTAGCTATAGTAATGAATCTTTGATAAAGTTGATTAGATGTCTAGTGTGTCCTAGAGTCATCCATGTACTCTCAAGTTCAGGTGAGAAAAGTTTGTATATGGTGTTTCAAATAAATTGGACTTTTATTAGCATATTAATGCTTGTTTATGTGGCATATATGAATATTGTTCTCCTCTGTATATATGTGGTGGCTAAGATGATAGAACAATTTATATCAAATTCTTGGCATAGTATGGATATAAGAAAGATTTTGGGCTTTTATGCAAAGGTTTATGAGCGGGTGCTGACGTTGAAATCAGTTTTAATTTACCCATATTTTTGGGTATGTGATTAATTAGTGATTAATTGTATTTTATGTTTTGAGTAATCTCATTTAGTGTAATGGGTTCTCATACAAGTTGGTATTAGAGATTTAGGTTCACTGAGTCTACAGGGACACTAGGAGTTAGGACTAGGATGATGTCTAAGTTAGGAATATGACATAAAAATATGGTGCATATTGCCGAATCTCAGTATTTGGGTGCCCTGGCCAGGTATTCAACTATTGAAGAAAAGGTAAGTGTGGAACTCTTAGATTGTTATCATTCCGATCACTCTGATCAAGTAGTCATTTTGAGACAATCTAAAGAGCATAACGAATAAGAAATCATGGTGTGAATATCTCAATCCTACCTTAAAGAAGATGAGAATTGCATCATTATCTATCAAAAATTGAATGTTTGGTAAATATAAAAGAAAGATACAACACCATGAAATCTAAATCTGAATACAAATAAGGAAAAGATGAGTTCTTTAAGATTTGATTCAAGAAGATGATAAATTAAAAGACAAACAAGTCTATGCTTATAAAGTGAATCAAGGTGTGAAATCCACATAAGATAGAGAGAACTCCTATAACAAGTACAAAATGAGAAGATGAATGGGAACAATGGCAAAGAAATAAGGTGGAAACTGAGTTAATCTCAGACCAACCTATGTGTGTAAGAAAGTGTTAATGAAAAATCAACATGGCATGTGAAAGAAATGAAGGGAGATGATCCCAATTTAATGAAGAAAATGTGGAATATGATGATTAACCTATCGATAAGTGGTTGAAAAACATAATAAAATAAGAGAACATACCAATGTGATAAATAGTCATCAAGGAAGGAGTAATGAGATGTTCTAATCATGATGATTCCTATGCTGATGGCAAGGAATCTGAAATGAAAAAGGTAAAATGATACATAAGAAGCTATAATTTGCATAATGAAAATAGAATTGGTTACCTTTTTGCTAGTGACCTTGAACCATGTTGCTATGATGTGGGAAGTGTGTTTCCCTTTGTGTCTTTTCTTTCTAGGGCATAACTTTCAATTGAATCATTGCCACTTGGTATGTGTGGATTCGTTGTAAACATGAGGGTGGAAAGCTTATTATAGCATAAGGTTGCTTGGACTATGGTTCTAAGATCATAAAGTTTGTGATGAGTTTGCTTTTGAGCCTTCCAATAATTTGGGCGACTCCTCTTATATGTCTTGATATTTGTTATGTTGGTAAAAGTAGTTGAGATAAGGATATGAGTTCCTTATAGCACATGAGGTGGATACCAAGGTAATGAATCCTAGTATCCAATATGTATCAACAGTATGAGAAGTATGTGAAGGTTGGAGATGTTTACTACATGAACATTCCAAGTATTCCTCTCCCTTAGAGAGAGAGAGTTGATGATGACCCTCTAAATGTTGTTTAAAAAAGTGATTCTATAATTTTGTGTATGGTTCAGTGATAGTTGGACATGACCACTGTTAAGGATAGATGGTTTGTTGGTCAATAGATATGATATATCGTGCTCCTTTAAGATAAACCTATGATCAAATATCAATGCATAAGATTTAGATTGGATGACATAATTCACATGACCATAATGAGTTTATGGTTATGTCCTTTAGACTATCCAATGTACAAATAGAATTTATGAATAGGAGGAACAGAGTGTTCCAGTCATGTCATACAAGTTATATCAAGCTTTAAATGATGACATGTCAAAGTATTTCAAATATGGTCAAAAATATGATCAATATTTATTCAAAAACATTAGGGTTTCTGAAGTAGCAATAGTTATGAGACATGTTTAATAAGAGTGAGATGGGGTTGACTAAATTTTTTTATGGGATCATTATATGTCTTCTAAGTAGGTTGTGTAAATCCTAGTAAAGTAAAGATAGTATTGTTGTTTCACCCCTAACAAGGTTGACTAGGAATGATGTTTCCTTGTATGGAATGATAGGTGCCAACATCATCATTTCTTTTGATGTTGAAAAAGAACTAACAAGTGTTCCAGTGTTAGTGTATCAAAAAAAAAGATGGATACATCGCCTTTTTTATGTGCTTCAAGGAAAGGTATGGGACACATGTCATGATTAGTAAAAAGCTAGCAAGTATGAATTTTGAGTAATGTGTTGATACAATAGATATAATTTTAGTATGATAGCTAGAATTTAAAGTTGAACATTACTACTAGAGTTGTACAGATGATACAACAAGTTTCTACATTCCATACTGAGAATGTCTTCTTAGATGGGGGGTTTTGTGCTGACCCAAGATGAGATATGTATGAATAATGTGACATCACCATGATATTCAAGTAACCATGTGAAGGTAATAGTATGAGGTGCAAAGGAAGTACCCATCTTTGTTTACCTTGGATTTCAGGGGTGAAATCCCTGTTAGGGGTTTATAGTTGTAAGGCCCCTAAACTTGCTTAATGAGTTGAATAAGCTTAATTACCATAATTGAATGCTTGAAACCCTAATATAACCTTGTGATATGATTTTAAATCATAATACAAGCCTAAGTTTCAAATTTGGTCCAATTTGGACACTATTTGAGCAAGTTATGCAATTTTATGCACATTTTGGACTTTTCTACAATTTACCCAACTGAGAGATTTTCTTTGCAACTTATCACTTGCATTATGTTCCTTGGATATTCTCTCATCATTATTGAGCTTGTTGATCCATGGGGCGCCTATTTAAACCTTGGTTTGAATGTGTTTTCTCCAAGGGTATTTTAGGGTTTTCCCCTTCACGGATGAGCTACCTTTAGTAGCTATCAACTAAGGAATTATGTGATTGGCTGGGAAATTAGAAAAAGTAAAGCTAATAAGGTCTATAAGGATGGTGGGGGATCTTCTTGTGTGTTTTCTTGTATATTCTTAATAGTTTAAGGCCATAGAAACATGGGAAAGCTACTTTTACATCTCATGCTTGCTTCTATCCTTATCCATGGGCTATATTTACCCCTTCCTTGCCCAAATTCGAAACTATGCTTACTTTCTCTTTACTCTAACCTGGATCAACTAATCCACTCTATTTTGCTATGGAACCAACTGCTCTAAGGTAGAAGACAACCTCTTTTTGGAGAAGAAGGCCTCCTAGAGCTCCCATTTAGCCCTACCTAGGGTTTCCAAGGTCATCTTCTAGGGATTTCGACCAAAGAAAGTTATTTTCTTCCTTCCTTCTTCATTTATCTTGATCTTCTCCTTCCTTAGACCTTCCTCTAGGTCGGAACCTTGTTGTTCCATGGTGGAAATTGCTCTAAAGCTCTAAAACCCTACCTTTCTTACTCCTTATGCTTAGGGTTTGCTCATTTGATGAAGAAAGGTGCTAGATGGACGAATTCATAGTTTACTCTTGGATTTTCTACCCTACCGTCTCAAGATTTCTTCTATGTGGGGTTTCATATTCTCATTAGAGGCAAGTTTTATAACTTGCTCCACGTTTATTGCTTACCATAAGCTTTCTAGATCATGTTCTTGCTTGAAAATGATGATTTATGCACTAAAAGACTATGCTTGACTTGGATTTCAATTTTTATAATGTTCCATGTAATGACCCCTCCTCCTAGTAACCCCTAATTAAGGTAGACCAAGAGATCAGAGCCATTATCCCAATTTCCGGATCAAAGGTTCAACAAATAATCTATAATAATTATCAAATTCTACTAAACTAAACTGAAAGGTTGTAATAAAAATTAATTTTTTTGCATACCTTTGAAAAACTTGGATTTCTAAACTTCTATCCATATGAGAGAATATTCTAACTAATCCTCCTTGATCGTTAATCATCATTTAATTCCACATATGCCACTTTACTATTTGTTCTTTTCACTTGAACCTAAAAACACCGACAAACAAAACGTCGGTCAGCATAAATGAATTATGTTGGTATGTGGGGGAAACAATAATCATGCAATTAACTGTAACAATATATTGCAGTCAAATATGATTTAACAAACAACTTTATGTTTTCAACATAACTGATCAACCCTTACCTACCCTAACCTCTACGTTGTCCCTATAGTGGACCTGGATGCTACCTTCCTTATGGTAGATCCCCATTTAACCCCTCATGATCCTACCTAACAGGTGAATCAGTTTCTAGGGTTGAATCACATGGCACTACCCATAGGTAGCCCACTCCTTAACTCATGGTATGCTAAAGAGTTGCATGGCACTACACGTAGGTAGCCCAATCCCTAACTCTTGATAGCCTAGACCTTGCTCTAGGTTACCCTTTTTAGCATTTGCAAAGCCACATAGGAGGACCAGGATCTGAGCTAGTCATGTATCTATATTTATAGTGATAATCATAGTCACTTTATAGTTGCATGAAATAAAAGTCATCCAAGTAGTTATTTTCAGGCAACCGATAAAACATTTGGGAATCGCCGTGAAACTAAAGCGATTATTCATAAGCATAACCACATACCTGTCAGGCTGATTTGAGATAGAATAATCCAATCAAGAAATCCAAATAGGCAAGCAAGCACATTATGAGATCCTAAAATATGCATACAATTTTCTATTATTAAACATGCCATCAAGATCTACTAAACCTAGCTCACCTCCTAGGGTTTCTAGTTCACTTTTAGGGTTTCCATTGCAATTAGGGTTTCCCTTCATCTTTTACTATTTTAAACTCTAATTTTATACAATTATTCTCAAACCCTAATTATCTCATCTATTCTTCATGAAAGATACTAAGGTTATCTTTTAACCACATATAACCCTAATATCAGAAAAAGCATAATTAACCATCAATTAAGTCCATTAAGCCTCTTTTACATTAAAGCTACCATTTTTATCATTTTAATCCATTACAAGTTCATTATGCTCATTTATCATCAATTCATAGTTCATTATGGTCTAAATCACACATGAACTCCATTTATTACCAATTCCACATTTTATCCATTAGAAAACCCAATTACTACATTAAGGGTATTTATCCACAATGAGGAACCTTTATACTCAAAATAGCTTGGAATCATCATATCTTAGCTTTATTCATGATTTTGAATAATTAAAACCATTATGAGTCACATTTACTAACATTAGGGTTTCAAGGCCCATTAAAGCATATTTCTATACATGAACTTATAAATTAAACCAATTACGTGAAAAGTTCATCCTTTTTTATCATAATGTATCTTTTCATGATTAACAGGCTAATGTCAACTTTAATCATCCATTAAACTCTACTAATTACATTAATCATCTCAAAATTGTGTTTCTTAATCATTAAAACATTAAAGTTGATAAATTCCAATACCTTTCGAATTGCAAAAGGAATTAACCTCTAAAACCATTTTTAATGAATTCCTCTCATTTTTCTGAGCAAAATGCATATATTATTTGCTACCATCGGAGTTACCAACATTTAATTATGAATTTTGTATGAGTTACATGTTTGGACCAATGGCATGTTGCCATGTCCTCCTATTCATGCGACGTTGCTTGGATGTTAGAAACATTACGGAAAGACAATAATGCCCTCAGTTAAGTTGCTGGTGCTTCATACCCTGGAGGGGTAAAATGGTTCAACCCCACCCCGGGTCGTCTTCCTCCTTGCGTGACCTAGCTGCCGCCGCAGCAAGGTCAAGATGTGACCCTACTGCCCCTTCCTGGCCTTCGACGTCCACCATGGCACCTCCCCTGCCTCCGCCGTGCCCTTGCGCAGGCGAGGCTGCCTTGGGTATGGCCAGAAAAATCAGGATCATGCTATGCAAACCTGCAGCTCGTAGCCATGATGCAGCCGCACTGCAGGTGTGCCGTAGGTAAACGTGTGAATTCGAATGCTCGGGGACGATAGCCGATCATCCACAGGTCATCAGGGAACACCAAGCTTCCATCTAGATGACTCCTCAGCTCCCCATTGCTCCATGGAAAGCACCCACTTCATGTCTAGGGTTTGCACGATGAAGATGAAGAAGGAAGAGAGAGAGTTTTGTGGAATTTCTCTGGAACTCAATCCAGAGGTTGTCCCCCTTTATATAGGGGTGGCTATCCATGCCCTAAGATGACCATCTATGTGTCAAAAAGTTCTATTCCCAATAGGATTCTTATTCCTTCATGGAGAAGTAATTCTTCTCTCTCCTATTTATTTCCTTGATATTCCTTATCTCATGGATACTTAGAATATGAAAAATATTTCCTTCACTCTCTTTGTACTTGTCTTTTAATCATTGATCACGAAATTCTATTTTCATTTAGTAGAAAGTACTTCCTTTTTAACAATGCCACCAAAAACATTAATCATGCATCACATTATCCGCTTATTTTGCATTATTTATATTTTCTCTTTCTTTCTTCTTCATTGGGGCTCCTTGGACCCCCAAGAAACTCTAAGATTTCGGAATTCCTTTTTAAGGATACTTATTATCCTTCTAGATGCATCTATATTCATTATTTCACATTATCTTGCTTATTTCTTATTAAAATATCTCTTTTTGAGGATTTCTCTTTATCTTTCTTTTTATTTTCCTCATTGGCATTCCATTTAACATTAGGAATCCTTTGGATACGAAAATCCATCAAGGGTAACTCAATTATACCTCTTTTCCCTTATTTCACACATTTTATCATTGTTTTCAATTTCTTTCTTAATAAAGAATTATTTAATTGATCTTTTCTTTTCCTTTTGCATTATTTTTGCAACTTTGGACTCCTTGGAACCCAAGGAACCCAAGAGGCACGAAATCCACCTTTGGATTACATTCTTTTTCCTTCTAGAGGTTTCTACATTTTTCTTTTCGCCATTTCTTATTAATAATGGAATTCCTTTTGTCTTTTCCTTGATATTGGGCCAAATAGCCAATAAAGCCCACAAAACAACCAACAAGGCTATTGTAAATGAAACTCATTTATCCAAGACAAATTATATCATTACTTGTTCCAATATCTTTAATATGAGAAATTACATTTCTCACCAAATGAGCCCAAAAGTTGGGGTTGTAACATTCCCTGTTCTGATTTCAGTTCTAGATGAACCTTTGATCATGTGTACATTATTCCTAAGGTATAATATGACTTGGATCAGGTTGGTTTGACAACCTATGGTGCTAAGCACCTATCAACCAATGGTCAATTTTAGGGTTTAAAGCTGATTTCTTCTATAAACCATGACATGATGATGGTACCATTACAACAACCCTATGGTGTTGTCTTCATGACAACTTATGGTCATGATCAAATGTGTCATATGATGGTGACAACCTATGGTCACCCCCTTAGGTCAGTTTTTGGATCAATTAGAAGTATTGTGATCAACCATTAAGTACCCTACTGATGTTATCAATCAATGATGACATGAGCTTAATATTTGATGCTAATTAATGAATATAGTGTTGATCTAACAACCTATGGTGATATAATGATCACTAATGATGGTGGATCAGGTCTATACAACCTATGTTAAGTTAATCATTGTAATTTTAGCATCAATTAAGCCTTAGACCAATGGTTTCTTGGGTCACTTGATGCAATGGTCAAACCTATACTGTAATTGATGGTTTTAACAAATGAACTTGACCCAATGGTCAAGATCTAATGTTTATCCCTCCAATAAGGTGGAATGATGGCTAATGTAATATGTTGGTCCTAATAATTGGATTTAGATGGTTTCCTTTATATGATCAACTTAAGGAGCTTACTTGTTGACTATGGATGGCTTGTTTTAACTGAACAGTCAGTTGTGGGTTTTACCCTACTCTCAATGGAACTTTTTGTGTTGTAAATCAAGGGATGTCTAGAGGTAGATGGTGACTCTTTCTAGATCAATCAAGGACTTCATAGGTGGTTTATCCAAGGTGTTTACTTATATAAACAACCCATGGTCTTACCTTTTAAACATCCAATGGTTCTGGGTGACATTGGGGTATGGTGATATGGGTTGAATGATGATGGAATAAATGGAGGGTTATCCTTAACAAGGTAGTCTTACCTATTCACTCATATGAATAGAAGGGATGATAACCATATTGTGTGGATATGTAACCCTAATGAGGTATAGTTGTTATACCTAGCTTTAATATGACTAAATGATGGTAATGGGGTATGAATAGTCCTTGAATGACTAATACAATCATGGAGTACTCTGTTACTGTTGTTGAAACCATAGTATGCTATAACATGATGGTTACACCTTGATTTATGTGTTGGTTCATACTTGAGAATGGTATGGAATGTGATGGTTATGCTTCACCTTATGCATCCATGATCCAATGGGGATGCCGTGAATTAGGATTTGGGTAATAGTTTTGATTAGTAACATTAATATAATTTATCTTGTAAACCCAACTCTAATGCAAATAGATAAAGATGAGTATTCATTTTTAACATTCTTATATGATGGAATGATGGTGGAATAACCTCCTTAATATGATCATAACCTTGATATGTTAATTGGTGTTTATCATAGCCACATGGTTGATACTTTCTTATGTTAAACATGTGCATTATGAATATGATGAGAGTTAATCATATCTAGATTCCTTTCATGTTGATGTAATAAATAAATGTTCTTAATGTTAATATAACCCCACTATGATTGTTTATGAATATCTCCTAGCTATTTAATGTGATATTGTGTTGATCTGGTGCATTGTATGTAAGTGATGTTGTTGAGCCTTGTTATAAGGCATGCAAAGATAATGATGATCTTGCAAGGAATAGTATGATGGTCTTAATGACCTTTGGGCATGGTTGAGCCTTAAATGAGGTGTAATCCTCTTATGTTGATAAGGGTTGATACCCTGTGATATTGTGAAAAGGATTTATATCTTGTGATAATATGATGACTAGTGTAGTCTCATGAATGGCAAGTGAATAGTACCATGTGATGGGTAGATGAGAAATTATGTTTCATATGTTTTATATCTTTTCAAGTTTTGATATTTTCATGCTTGCTAGAAGTGAATTAGGGTTTGTATGTCCACTTGTTTGATGTAGCCTTAGTTCACCCAATTGGCATAACTAATCAAGTGCAACTTTAATCATGTAGTGCCATGTGCCGTAGAGCCATCTTCAGTGTCAGAACTTGCTGGATGGTGAAATGAGTATTCCTAAGGGAAACTCGGAGTGCATACTATTGAGTATGTGGGGGTGGTAGGTTGAGGATATATCCTTGTCATCCACAATGCAGATTGTGGAGGTTGGCTATGGTCATGCCTCATACATCTGATGTGATTGAAAACGGTTGTGGTCGTATCTTAGTGATTATAGCATGATGTGATTAGAGGATAACTATAGTTGTACCTCAGTCATTGGGTTTGAATACCATGGTTTCTAGTGTCGTGACCTGTTCCAAGGTCGGACTAGTGGTTATCAATTGGACTATATGTCACTGTGGTGGCAGCTTTAGCTGATATGTCACTGCCTTTTTACTCGTACTGGCCGAGGGGAAGAGATCTTAGGATATCGACACTCCTAGATCTTGTATGGAACCGAATAGCCCTTCATAGGGGTCGGTTGTACTTTGAATGGTATGATTCAAATTCCCCAGGGCATAATAAAAGATGTAATATAGCTGTATAGCATATCTGTTTAGGGTTATACACAATGCTTCACATTGGATGATAACCCTTGTTTGTTCTCTTTACATAAAGATGATGCTTGGTGCAATTAAGAGATAGTAATTATACTTATGTGGGGGATATGTATAAGATTGTAAATGTATACATACAGTAGTCATGCTTATGTTGATATCTATACTGCTAGTGCTGATTATAATTACGATGCTAGCTATATCATGTTGTTAGTTATCTTTAACATGCTAGCCATGCCTCTATAATTAGAAATGTCTATATTGCTAATCATGCTTATGCAAATACTCATACTTATGATTCAAATTTCCCATGGCATAATAAAAGATGTAATACAACCGTATAGAATATCTGTTTAGGGTTATACACAATGCTTCACATTGGATGATAACCCTTGTTTGTTCTCTTTACATAAAGATTATGCTTGGTGCAATTAAGAGATAGAAATTATACTTATGTGGTGGATATGTATAAGATTGTAAATGTGTACATACAATAGTCATGCATATGTTGATATCTATACTGCTACTACTTATTATAATTAGGATGCTATCTATATCATGTTGTTAGTTATGTTTAACATGCTGGCCATGCCTCTATAATTAGAAATGTCTATACTGCTAATCATGCTTATGCAAATACTCATGCTTATGTTGATAGCTCTACTTATGATATTGATCTGTTCAAACTGTTATACCTACTAATGTTATCAGATATTCTGATGATGCTAGACTTATTCATGTTAATAGAGATAATATGCTACTAGACTTGCTTATGCTAGTTATGCATATGCTATTGAATCTCTTATACGGTTAATAATGAAAATGATGATAGCCAGCTTTATGATGATAATTGTTATCATCTCCTTTATGTATTTTGTTAATCATTAGTGTTGTTGAGCCTATTTGTTGTATATGATTAAACTGCTTAAACTATCTCATTACCTAAAATGGTGTAATCAATAAGTGTTGTTGGAGGTTATATCTCTTGCTGGGACATGGGTCTCACCCTTGTGGTTCGCCACATTTTTTTAGGTAATTGGAAGTGACGAAAACAAACATGTGGCAGCAAAGAGGAGCTATAGTAATGAATCTTTGATAAAGTTGATTAGATGTCTAGTGTGTCCTAGAGTCATCCCTGTACTCTCAGGTCTAGGCGAGAAAAGTTTGTACATTGTGTTTCAAATAAATCAGACTTTTGTTAGCATATGAGTGCTTGTTTGTGTGGCATATATGAATATTGTTCTCCTGTGTATATATGTGGTGGCTAAGATGATAGAACAATTTGTATCAAATTCTTGGCATAGTATGGATATAAGAAAGATTTTGGGCTCTTATGTAAAGGTTTATGAGCAGGTGTTGACGTTGAAATCAGTTTTAATTTATCCATATTTTTAGGTATCTGATTAATTAGTGATTGATTGTGTTTTATGTTTTGATTAATCTCATTTAGTGTAATGGGTTATCATATCAACTATCTTATTCTTAACATTATTCTTGAGCATAACAACTTGAAACATTCAATCTTACTTAATGAGGATGTACATGCCATTATTATAATCATATATGAGAACACTATTGCAAACTGTACTTTGATTCATAATCAATTTTCTTGCAAACATTCATTAAAAGATATACTTGATATCTTGTAATTGAATTTCATATATATAAGTGAATATATAACCCTTAACCCATACTTGTTAACTTAGAGCACGAATCCACTTACCGATTAGATAAGAAGTTTGCATATGTCCCATGAGTTTGTAGAAACCCTAATGCCTGAAATTAACATAGTTCCAATTAATCTTTGTCTTCATCATCATCTAACCATAATTTAGTCTCTTAGGAAAAAGATGGTCTGATATTAACTAATCAGGGTACGAAAACACTGAAATGTCATTCTACTTGAAAAATCCTTTCCAAAGATGATTTATTCGTAATTTCCTTAGCATCTTATAATTTATGGTGAATATTCCAAACTTGAAAAATTAGTATATCACCAAAAATCCACGTGGATCACCAAATCCACTCGACTAGGTGCGACTCTACTGAGTTGGTCCAATAAGGCACCACAAGATGGCACATGCTGATCTAATTGGCACACGTTACTTGGAAGCATATGAGGGACTAAAATTCTGCCCATACCCTTACCCGCAAAACAACAAAAAATAGAACCTCAGGGGCAAACTTGTCAAACCATCGACATTCATCTTAATCTGAGATCATAAGAGTTGTAATCTCAGGAGAAAACCTGGGAAGGAAACCAAACATAGTTAATCAAGAGAACCTGAAACCTAGTCCATCATCTTCTCCAAGATCTTGCGGTCAAAATGACCCCTAGTTCAAGACATGGGGTGAACGAAGCACAGAGAACCACACCTCTATGCCTGACCTAAGGCTAGGTGAAAGGAAAAACAAGAAAAGGACCATAGCTTGCACAAAAGACTACTGAAAAACACATCGCCATGATAGGATGAAGCCAACATTGGTAGAATCTAGGTGGAATGATAACTGTGGCAAGAAAATTTCATCGAGTTCATGAACAAGGAAAGTGGCACATAAAAGAGGCATATAAAGGTTATCGGTTCCTTGGAAAAATTGGAGGCTGGAGAAGTTTCTTGGCAAGAAAACAAACCCATCTGAAGCTTCTATTCTCGTCGCAAAGGCTAGAGTTAGCATGCCAATTATTTAGTCCTGGTAACATAGGGAAAAATCATTGTTTACAAGTGAGGGGGTATCACAGGGCAAGGGGAAGATAACTTTGAGTTCCATGGTGTCCCCCGATAGATTTCAGTGAGTTAGATATATAGGTTGAAGTTTGGAGGAGCCCGGGTCTCCTGGGATGATGGAAATAGGGAAAAACTTTAGGGAGTATAGTCAACTGAGGGCTCTACGGAAGGAAATGTTGTCATGTCCAGTATCATTGTATTCATTTAGGTGTGAGGATTTTAGGGAAATGATTTGCTTACATTGGGAAAGTAGAGAGAGAGGTTGGGACTGAGAGAAAATCATGCCATTGTAGAGTCCAGTGTGACTAGAACTCGGGTGGGGGAGATGTGGCCCAAGCATCGGATGAGTCCGCGCTACACATGAAAAAAACACAGTCGTCTGATCCGGGCTAGGAAAGCAAAGCACATGACAAGATAATAGAGATAAAAAAAAACTATACAGAATCGATACATTTACTAAATATATTGATTAAAACTTAACTAAAGTATATCTAAATCCTACCTAATTAGTTTGAGGGGTCAAACAAAGTCAGAATGACTTCAAAATTGGATCACAGGTCAAACATGACGTCTAGAATCTTCCTATATGTTTAGATTTAGGTTTTACACCAATTTTATCCATAATTTCCATGTAGGTCATTAAACTCAATTTTGATGCATTTAATTGATTAAAGAGGTGGCAATTATATTACTTTGAGAGACTTTGAGTCCAAACAATAATTGTCTCCTAGAAATTCATATCACATTTGATTTTATGCCTTTTGAAAAACTTTCATGGAGGAGAGAGAAAAGTGATAGTTTTCCCTTTTTATGTATATTGAATTTGTTTAATTATAATGGAAACATATTTACTTTTCTTTCTATGCCAAACCTCATCTAAAGGGTTAAATATTTGGGGTAACTTGCATTAAGTCCAAGTTTAAAATTTTATAGTTGAAAATTTGCAATTTAGACCCCAAACTTATTTTATTTAGAAATTTGGGATGTTATATGAATGATCCTAGATCTTGTATGGCACTGATTTCAACTTAGTAGTGGTCAGTTGGAGAATGAGTGGTACACCTCATCTCCTCATGGCATAACAATAAAAGATGTAATACAATTGTGTAGTGTATTTGCTTAGGGTTAAACACAACTCACATTGGATGACCCTTTGCTTTATCTCTTGTACTGATTTCTTGAATTATAATGTGGTAAGAGAAATAAATTTTTATACATGTTCCTCATATTCCTTCTAAAGTTATAATATGTTCTGCTACTTATTTGTATATGTCCTAACTACTTAACTTGTGTAACTATTGTACTCATATCATTTATTTGAATCTACTCACCCTAATGATATTGTTATCTCCCTACTTAATTTATCTCTGCTTATAATAGTTGTTGGCGGAGAGTTATATCTTTTATTGGGACGTTCGTTTTACTCTATGGGTTTCCACATCTTTTAGGTGGTCATGCATGATGAGGTAGAGATTGTGCAATTGAGGTTGAGCAACAAGAGGAGCAGTAGTTGTCAAAGGTTGGATATGTTGCTAGCATTTTGTAGTAGAGGCCTATGGGTCATCCCTATACTCTCATGTCCTTGGGGGTGTTTTGCACATGTTGTATATTGACACAAGTTTTTGCCAGTAGGCCATGGTTGTACAGATATGACTTGTATATGTGGACATTTTGTTATATATAACAGGTTTGTGGCATGATGGCCACTGAACAGTTATGTGTACATCTTTATGACATGTTATGTAATATAGGTGGAAATGCTTGTCAACCCAGATGTAATGTCTCTGCTTTTATGGTAATATGGAATCGGTTTTAATTTACCCTATTTTCTAGTAATCATGATGATTAGTGTTAGTTCCACACTTTGTTTTGAGTTATCTCATTTTACTGTGGCATTGGGTATCACATAGGCTATGCTGGTGAAACCCCTAAGCCTCAATACATTTCCCATATGATTCAAACCATTTTCCTTAACTATTTGTTTCTAATCATCTTCCTTTCATTTTTTTAATTTAGTTCTTTCTCTTAAATAATTCTCTTATATTTTGTGCTAACAATCTTACTTCCTTTCTTGACTTAGCATAATCCTTTCATTCCATTATTATTAATGTAATATTTTATTCTTTTGCAATTTGCATTCTTGTTCTAGTATAATCAATCGTGCCCAATCTCCAAATTTACTATCTTGTTCAAATATTCAAAAACCTCCAAAAAGAGATAAAGTTCAAAAATCAATCGAGATGAAATAAATGGTCTTAAAAAGTTGTCCCGTGGGATCGACCCTCTATACTAGCCTTAATCAGAAAGTAAAAAAAAAAAAAGTTAAACTCTAGGATAAATTATTTTAGTTAATTGGTATGCTAAATGACATGTATCACCCCACCTACTATATTTCTATTATTTAAACTTGCTATATTATTTCTGCGAGCCTGATGGTTTATTTGACTTATTAGATAATGTAGTGGTACTTATGTACATCCGCCCATAGTTAGGCATGTGTTATTTTGCCCAGGGGAATGTGATGCTCTCCCCATATGTAAATATTTTGTAGGTGACTGGGAACGTGTTACTCTTCCCTCACCTATTGGTTGAGGTTCCGTATGTGCCTTGTAACATATTGAAATCTAGGACCTTACCTTAATCCAGGGATAAGAGGTTAGAGACCTTAGCTCTTTGGACTTACCCAACAATGTTGAGGTTGAACCTAAAAGAAGTTAATTGAAACCCTGATAAGTAATGTACAAATAAATCACCCAAAAACATATGACCTAATATTCTCATCTTTAGACCAATAACGGATACATAAAATATGTCACATGAGGTAAATGATGAATATATATAGTTATATATAATTTCGTGCAAAATAATCATACACAACTCTTTTGGTGGTAATATTAAGTTATGAAACATAATTGGATGAATAATGGTGATAATGATGAAATAATATAACAATGGTTTGGGGTGAGCATCAGTCCATAACCAGACCAGATCAGACCGAGGACTGAATTTCAACAAATTTATGGATCATGGACTGGACCATTTTGAAGTTGGATCGAACCGGGACCAGACCATTTCAATGTTGGGCTGGACTGGGACCGGACCATTTGGACTGCAATCACACTTTGTATGTATTTCACAACTTATTTAATAGTAAAAAAATAGATATTTTGATTATTTTGAACAATTATATATTATAGGTATCAACCATTTACACTAAGGGGGTGTTTGGGTGCTGTAATTGGGCGGCAGTATTGTAGTTCAATTAGGTATTTTAACTGCTGCATTCATAAATACACTGTTTGGCTAGCTACATGTGATTTCTTGACTTTGGTGGTTGGAATGCGACGTTTACCCCCACTTACATTTCACAGACTTCCCAAAATATGCCAATATCGTCATCCTTTCTAATTGCAGAGGTGAGGGTTTTGCCCCTGACTCTCTGATGTCTCTCGTCTCCTCCCGACTATCTTCTTCCCCCACTCCCTTCACTGCTATCCGCAACCAGTGCCCCCCCAGTCATTGGGGCTCCTCCAATTTGGCAATCTCCTCCTTCTCCGTGATCGACCCCAGTGGTTTTTGTGCGGATGAAGTTAGCTTCTGACCATATCTTTCCTGGATGAAGCTCTAGCTTTCTAGCAATTGAAGGCCCAACAGTTCTTGTGGTCGCGGATGAAGGCTCGTGATAGCAGTAGCCATGATTTGACAATCTAGGGTTCCCTAGTCTCACCTTGAGTGGTAATTTTTCTTCCCTCATGTCTTCTCCTTCTTCCTCGCTCTTCCCCTACTCATGTGCTTTGCCCATTGATTGCTCGTCCCACCACCTCACATACTCACTCTCACCCCCACACCAGTCTCAGTAGTAGTTGGCACTAGCAGAAGGAGTGAGCCGGGTGGGCGAGCTCTCCAGACTCTAGACCAGACCCCCTTCCCCTCTTCTCACCCCTTTTAGCTTATCTGAGTACCAAAACTTTGATTTGGCAATGCATCACTCATTTATCTCAATAGGAAAGGAAATAGATTTTGACTTAGGACCTCACCCTCTTCCTTTCTCTTTCCATGTCACCCCCTATCTCCTTCCATCTATGCACTCATTTTGGCAGTTCGACATGGATGTGTTGATGTTCGCTTTGTCAAATAGGGACGCAACCACGGATTGGGTTTCTGGGGCTTCTGCTGCTTGATGATGATGGAGTTGAGCATCATCTTTGGGTCGTGTTGGTGTCCAAATAGAGGTGGGACATGTCTTGGGGGTGGCCTCCAGTGGGGCAATGCTGGCCTCCATGGCTTTAGCTTGTACGACCGCCATCACCACAACAATGGGTAAGGGGTCAGGGACTCTTCCGTCCACTCCTAAACCCCCATTCCTTCTCTCTCAACACTCCATTCACTCCTTCTTATTCCCCTTCTTCATGCTTGTTGGTGCTAAGGAATCATATATGTCAGCGATTCAATGCCACACAAGTACATCAAATATGGGATGCTAAGCTAAGGTACTTGGTTCTAGGGACTGTTCAGAACATGTTTGATGAAATGCATATATGCATCAGTACCCTAATGAGGCTTCTCCTTATCGTCTCCTCCTTGAAAAACCAATTTGTTTAGTGCTATGGGCATAATTTGTACAAGTTGTTGACTTACAGTATCACACTATCAAGGCTGACACTTATCTAGTGTATATCTACTTCTTTGACACCTTCATTAACATGTTTAAATAAATGTAAGGCTCGATTCTTTTTCTTCCTAACAGGATTCTTTTGAGTCAGTGTTATTTCCATTCCTTTCATGTTTTTTTTCCTTTCATGTTTAGTGTTATTTCTGTTCCTTTCATGTTCAGTGTTCTATCAGTAATATAATTCTAGTGACTATAACCATATTGCTTGTCTCCCAGATATACACCTAATATTGAGGTTCCCTTCTACTTGTAAAGTTGTCTGTATGTATATTTTTTGTCTAATATTTGTTAGTTAAATGTCTTTGTCAATTATGATATCTAGATAGGCATGTTCTTTGGTCCTATGTTACTTTCATCATGATCTCAATATGATACATTACGTCTAGAGGAAAGATTTCCCATTAGTGGCCCTTTATTAAGCAGTCTGTTTTCTAAACTAAGTTGCCTTACTTTCATCATGATCTCAATAGGGTGTAAGATGGACTTAAGAAGTTGGATGCCATTAAAATATGGTAATCTCTTTGGTATGATGTAATCATGTGGATTGGTTGATATTGATGCCTTGCCAACTCGATTTTCCATGAATCCTCACATTTATACAATTCACAAAAACCCCACGGCCTCTTCAAGTATATGTATCATGGGTGTTTCTTTATTTCTTTCTATACATGCATGTGTTTAGTGGGGCAGTGAGTGACAGTGGAGTGAGACGAGAATGTGGTTTATTCATTTTGATTTAAAATGCATGCTCTGATTCTTTTGCACATGGTTTTCACTGACCATTTATTATTGGTAATCTTCTACAGCCTCTTCAAACTCTACAAACTAGGCTTTGAGGGTGTCAATAAGAGTGGTTGTGACTTGGGTTGTCTTCTAGGTGTGATTTACTTACAGCTTTAAATATATTTAGTTATTTGTGATTTGATTTTCTTTATTTTTCCCTACCCTTTTCTTTGTTACTTTCTTCTAGCACTTGGTTAGTAACTTGGTTGCTCATGTACAGATGCCAAAGGGAGATAGCTAGATTCTTCTACAACCTCTTCAAACTCTACAAGTTGGGCTTTGAGGGAAGCAACAAGAGTGCTTGTAACAAGTCATTGATTTACTGGTATGATTCACTTGCACCTCTAGATATGTTGTGTTATTCATTGCTGATACAATGTTGGTCTGTAGCATGCTCTCATGAATATTATGATGCAATGTTGATCTGCAACATGCTCTCATGAATATTATAATACAATAATACAATGTTGGTCTACAACATGCTCTCATGAATCAGTTCCAATTATCATAATGCAATTATAGTTTTTCTCTCTCATTTAATACTAAATACATGTATGGTCTTATATAGTGTTTGATATGGCTTCACATGGGACGAATGAGTTATTAGAGTGTCTCTGTAGAAAGAGAATGATGGATGAGGAAGAGAAGAAATAGAATTAAGAGGAGAGAAATAAAGTCATTGTTGGTGTTGCTACCATGACTATGACTAGTGTGGCAGCATGGTACCGTGACAGTTTTATGGTGAGGGATCCTCCTACTTATTGGGATGATGTAAGGAAGTGCTACTTGAATAGATTATACAATGGTACTGATGATGATTGTGTTGAACAATTACGAGTAAGCAAAAGTGGATTCCATAGGTTGTGTGAAGTATTGACAGGTATTGGGGGTTTAATTCCCACAAAGCATGTTGTAGTTGAAGAAGCTATTGCAATGTCCTTGCATATCCTAGCTCACAGTCTCAAGTACTGAGTAGTAAGGTTTCATTATCATAGGTCCCAAGAGATGATAAGTAGACAGTTTCAACCAGTCATTTGTGTTGTTATGAGAGAGAGCAAAGAATATATTAAACTGCATGAGTGCACTATCAATGAGATTGATGTCATGAGATTGAAGTGGTTTGAGGTATATATTTATTAAAGTATTACTTGAACATATATACACTCGTACTTGGCTTTTTATGAGTGGTAACTTTTCTTTTGTTTAACTAGAACTATCTCAGTGCACTTGATGGAACTCACATTCCTCTAAGAGTTTCGGTCGAGAAGCAACCTTCCTATCGCAATAGGAAAGGAATCATAACCACCAACATGTTGAGGGTTTTTTATCCCAACATGATGTTCATATATGCACTTATGGGTTTGGAGGGTTCTACAACCGATTCTAGAGTTTTGAAAAATGCATTGTCTAGAAAGGACAATCTTTGCATTCCAACTGGTAAATATTTTTACCTAAAGCTTTTATATAAATATGATATAAAATAATTGCATGACTTATAGTTTGTGATGATTCTGGTGTAGGGAAGTATTGTCTTGTGGATGTGGGATACACAAATGGTCCAGAGTTCCTTATGCCATATTGAGGAACAAGGTATCACCTAAATGAGTGGGTGGGGAATAGGCTACAAAATTATAAGGAGCTATTTAATCTCTGCCACTCTAGTGCCAGAAATATAATCGAGAGAGGCTTTGGACTTTTGAAGAGTAGATGGAGTGTTTTAAGGAAAAGATCCTTTTTCGGCCTCAAGACACAAGTTCGGACAATAAATAGTTGTTGTATGCGACACAACTATATCCTACTTGAGAAATAAGATGATCCTATATTAAAAGCCCAACACAAAAGAATCCTTGATGAAGTGGATAGGGAGATCATGGGACAAACACATGCCGATGAGCTAATTACACATGTACAGGTGACTGGTCAGTGGATAGGATTTCGAGATGCTTTAGCACAAGGCATGTTTGAAGACTATCTACAAAGAGGGGTTGTTTGATGTTTTATCTTTTCATGTGTACTAGAACTTATTCAAATGTATTAGAACTCATATGTACTAGAACTTATATATTTCATGGTGTAATATTTACATATGTACTAGAATTTATTTGTAGTTCATGTATTATCTTTTGTTTTATTGTGTATATTGCATAGAGTTTTGGAATGGTTTCCAAAAAAGGGAAGGAAAAGACTACATCACAAAATGACTACTTTCGTTGGGACTTAGCTAAAGAAAGAGATTTATCTAACATCCTAAGAGATCATCAGAGTCTTGGTTGTAAGGGAGATAATGGGTGGAAAATAGTTGTTTTCCACCTCTTATCTCCCTAAATACAGCTGCAATGTCAATCAATAGCACATTTCACACTAAACTCACAGTCAATAATGTGAGGAACTATGTGAGAACATGGAAGAAGACCTATGTAATCATGAGTGATATTCTCTCACAAAGCGGATTTAATTGGGATGGCACAAAACAAATGGTCAGTGTGGATAATGAGGATGCTTGGAATGAGTACATCAAGGTATATTTTGTCTTTAGCTTTTCAACCTTTCACCATCTAAACTCAAACTACATTGTGTCTATTAACATAAAATTATTTTATAGTCACATGAGGATGCCAAGAGATATTGCTGGAAGGTCGTTCCAAACTGGGATGACATTGTTGATTTGTGCGCAAAGGATAGAGCCACTGGGGAAGGTGCAGAAATAGCTTCTGAAGCGAATGAGGTGATGGACTTGGAGTTGGTGGATGAGATGGATACAGCAAGCATACATGAGGATACATTATCTACCAGCTCAATTGAAAAAATAAAGAAGCCATCTACTATTGAACGTACACCCTCAAGGAAGAAGGGAGGTGGTACTTCAATTGCTATTGCTATGGACAAGATGTCTTCTAGTTTTGTTGACTAAATGAAGGTCTTATCAGCTCCAAAGGGTGTTGACACAAAGGTTGTATATGAGAAAGTATTTGTTGTTGATGGACTTGATGATTCCCAAAAGATGAAAGCTTGCTTGTGGTTTGTGGAAAATGAGAAGAAGTTCTCTCTATTAAAGTCTCTGCCTATGGAGAGAAAGAAAGAGACGATTCTCATGTTGATCCAGGTATGTTGCTTATCTGCTCCCATAGTTTTTGCTATATTATTGTTGATTATATGCTACCATATTTTTTACTATAATATTGTTGATTATCTACTGCCTCACCACAAGTGGTTTCACTGAAGATGCAAACAGTTACGGCTAAATGCATCTAGGTATGATTAAGTGATCATTCTTTTATGTACTTGGTTCCAATTTTGATATATTAATCTGTTGCTTGTTAAGTTTCATTTATATATCTTTCCTGATTTGTTTCTCTTTTATCCAGTAGCTGTACCCACGACACATACACCCCCACTGTCTATCTTTTGATTCTTCCTTAGCTCACTGTGACAAAATGGATATTTAATTTTATAATTCCGTTGTTGCTTGTAGGTGAATTATTTGTGGGTGTAGTTATGGTTTGGGTTGTGGATGTGGTTTGGGTACTTGTTGCAGGTGTGGGTGTTGGTTGAAGGGTTTTGCATGTGTTGGTGTTGGTTGAATGGTTGTGGTGGGGCTTTGAGATGTGTTGGATGTGAGGAGGCGGTGCTTTGTGATGTGTTGTAGTTTGGCTGGATGAGTTGTGGCTGTAGGGTTGTGGATTATAGGTGATGATAGGGTGATCATGGGTGTTTAATTTTGTAATTATGTTGCTCACTGTGACAAAATGGATATTTAATTTTGTAATTCTGTTGTTGCTTGTAGGTGAATTATTTGTGGGTCTGGTTATGGTTTGGGTTGTGGCTGTGGTTTGGGTGTGATGTATGGAGGTGGCTCCTGGGTGGGTTGGTGATTGGTTTGCTAATGTTTGGAGCAGGGAGGTGGTGAGGTGGAGCAATGTCAAATTTGTTGTTGAACCTAGTTGGTAGTGGTTGCAGTGTTAGAGTTTCGTTGTGTTTGTTACCATGTGTATAAGGTATAGGTCACTGCTTGGGATAGAAAATAACATGTTGTTGCTGTCCCATTTCGTATATACATGTTCATTTTTATTACTTTTATAATTATGTGATGCTTGGGATAGAAAATAAGCTTTTAGATACCTCTTTTATGTTTGTTAGGCGTGCTGATTAGGTGGAGTTTGAGATGATCAAAACAACTGGTTATTATAGTGCTATAGTTTGAAACATGAGGCAAAATAAATGCATGTGTATGCTGCTTCCATTATGTTTATGCTGACAAAATGTGTTGTGGTAGTTTTTGATTGAATATTTTTGCATTTATGTAGGCTCTTCGTTATTCAAAAATCTTCATTTGGAGGCACATTCCAGAAAACAAGTCAACATAGGTAGCAGTTGATATTGGTTCTACCAGTAGTCCCACTTTTGTATATTTTGTTTTACCATTGTAGTTCATGTTGACTTTGGAAACAATGTGTTGCGACAATGTTGACGTGGATCATATGAGTTTGGAGTGTGTTTTCATCGATGTACTTTTGTGATTGTTGTGCTAAATTTGGAGATGATGAGGATTATGTCAATTATTTGGTTATTATTTTGTTGAGAGTTGTGGTTATGGTTTATGTTGGATGGGTCAAAAAGTTGACATTACTTATTGATAGTCCATTAAACATTGTTTATAGTCCATTAAACAAGGGACCGTCTATATTTTATGGTTTATTTTGGATGGGCTTGCTTTAAATACCTCAGAGTTGCTTTATGTCCACTACATAAGAAATTGATTATACATTTTGATGCGATTAAGTATGCAAATGGCTTGATTAAGAAAAATGTTGCATTCTGAATACATATTTACCAAACGATGTGATTAAAAATGGAGTAATTAAAATTACTATATTTATGAATCCACAGTCATCTAAATTAGATATTACAACATTTTCCGTTACTCGCTAAATGTTGCAGCAGTTACAAATGGGCTACCCAAACACAACCTAATAGTGTTTATATGTGTGATGTGTTTGTACTTTTGTCATATTATATATTCAAATATCAATGTATTTTACATATAAACCGATCTACAATCCGGACCATAGTATGACCGGTTTTGGACCGGACCAAACCGCATACCAAAATTCCAAAATATAAGGACCATGGAATGGATCGAACTCAGACCAATCCAGGACCATACCTCACCAAGCTAAACAATCCGGTCTAATTTTGTGGTCTGGACCATTATTTTCTCACCCCTACAACGTGCCACAAATATTCATCATGACATACCTCCTAAAAAGAAACCTCAAAAGTGGAATCTAAGTAAAGAATTGTGCCCCTTTGGTCCCAATTAGCTTGGAAGTCAAGTTTCACCTTATTTACACAATAATTGTCCTAAATTCTTTTAGAAAAGGAAATATGGGTTTTTATCCAAAATATCAAATAAATCATTAAATGACTCAAAAAATGAAAAAAATCTAAAAACCATAATCTACATGCCAAAATTAGAGTATGTGTGAATTTTCATCTAATGTGGACAACCTTAAATGTTTAAGAGTAGCTTAGGAGAGAGAAAGTGTGTAAAAGCCCTAATATGAAATAATGTGATACATAATATCAAGAGATGAAATTAATGACAAAATCATATTCCATATGATAGAGTTTGCTTGGGGTGAATTTTCACATTAATTGAGTGAATCTAGATGTATCTAATGCATTAGGAAAGATAAAATATGGGTTGCTTTAAAAGAATTAAATAAAATATCAAAAGTCTCCAAATGTGAAAACTAATGCTAAAATTGAATTATGAATGCCTTAATTAGTTAGGAGTAAAATTTGATATAAATTGAGTATTATTTGGACCCTCAAATAAAAGGATAAAGAAAATACACTTTAAAAGGGCTTAACTTTCCAATTATTTAATCACCAATTTTTGATTTCCTAAAGTCTTAAAATTTACATGTCATGAATGCATTATTTTGCATTCCCTTAATTTTCTGTTGTCATGCACCTTAGTTCAATGTGGACCAAGATTCGGCTATTTGATCACGATCTAACAAAAAAAAGGATCATCTCCTACCTCAAGTAGGAGTGATTCTGGCCGCGTACAGTGTTTCTGACTTTCTAGCGATGATTTATCAGTCCCAAGGGCATGAAACCTCCCAAAATTTCTCCCTTTGAGTCTCAGAGTTCTTTTTGCATCCACTCATACCAAATTCAAGCTAACTTTCCCAAAAACCACATTTTCCCAACATCAGTTCTCATCTTTTTGAACCTCCTACTCCTAAAGAATTTAAACCAAACCCCCACCTATATATAACCCCCTATTTGGCTCTGTCACATGTTGAGTTAATTTCCTCTGGCTTCAATTCCTTTGGACACCATCTTTTCACCCATCATCAAGTTGCATTTTTTTTCTAACCTTGCGGGGATTTGTTCCGGCCAACTTCGCCTCGACTCAATTCCTTCAACGTTGAGTTTTGTTCTTCGCAAAAGGCGAGTCTTTGTCATGTGAAATTGAACTCTATGTATTCACCCATTTTGCTCTGCCACAACACCGGTGAGGTTGGGGGAGAAGATAACCCCTGGTAAATTTATCTATCTACCCCTATTGCCTCTTTCAATCGTTATTTCTCAGCCAAGGGTATAATGGTCTTTTGACCTCAGTTCTTGTTCTTTGTTTTGCGCCTTGTAACACCCAGATTTTTATATCACATGAGCGGAAGCATTTTTTTTTTAAGTGTCACAAACATAATAACCATTGCAATACAAGTAAATGAAACACTTTGCAAAACTGTAAAACTGATTCATACATAGCTTTTTGTCAACATACAACTACATCATGTTTATGCATAAGTTCATAATAAAAAGATGTCAATACTCAGGATCATCTAGATAGATGGCACCCCACTAGGCAAGCTTGAAAGTCTCTTAGGCCTTTGTTGGTCCCTTTGTTCTTCAATCGCTCCAAACCTGCGGACATCGCGTCCCCAGCCATGCATTGGGAAAAACAGTCATTAGAGTAAGTGGCATGAGTATTCTAAAATGCACATTACTGAAGAGCTAACAATGTTACAAAATATTCTTGGACACAATAAAACTAATAGTAATTGTTGATTTAAATCTGAAAACATAATATATCTTGACTTCTTTAACTCTTATCTTTCTACTCTATCTTTTCTGGAGGCATATAGCATGGGTCTCATGACCTACACCAAAGTGACTAGGTCATACTTATCTCATATGAATTCCTATCATCACACTCATGGATGAGATTACAGACATACTCTAATCTAAAGTATCTTTTACTTACGATTTTTATCTGTTTGTGGCCACCATTATACAATAAGTCCTCCTCTATTGACACCGAAGTGTCCTCTGTGGTGCAACACACCCTCTGTTGGCATAACGTGCCCTCTGTTGACACCGAAGTGTCCTCTATGGTGCAACGCACCCTCTGTTGGCACAACATGCCCTCTGTTGGCATAAATGCCCTCTGTGACACCCGCAGTGTCTGGCGCAACACGCCTTCTGAATCGTCCCGGGACTCTATGGTGAGGACTTATTATATAATGCATTATGTGAATGTTTCAAATTAATTATCTTAAGTCTATCTTTACTAAACTTTGAATCTGAGCTTATCTGAAACTGAATACTAAACATGTATTGAATTCTGAATCTGAAATCTAAATCTAAATCTAAATCTATATCTGAATCTGAATCTGAATCTATATCTGAATCTATATCTGAATGTAAACATGTATCTCAATTACTACATATTTGGGATTGGGTCTACAACCCATATCATGTACCTTTATTCAAAATCTGGCTACTCATACAGTGAGTAGTCTAAGTCTGAATCTAAATCTTTTTATTCTTAAGTTCTAAACAGAATTCATTGCTGGATTTGAACATGTATCTCATTATCGGGGTAAACTTTGTTTTAAAACTCTTATTTGGTCAAATTACTTCACTTATATCAATTATATGATAAATAGCTTAGGAAAAAGGACCTGAAATGCTCATCGAATTACTAGGTATAAAAAGTATCTTAAGTCGGGTTCATAAATGTATTTTTAGTACAACATATCTAAAAATATGAATTCTAACAAGGTGGTTCAATCCTTCTTGTTAAATATGATGTTACCCTGAATCTTAATATTTGCATAAAAACTTACATGTTAAACCTTAAATATCAGAATAGAAATCTCATAAAATATTGTCTTGCAACCTAATCATAACTTAATTTGTCATTATCTTATAATGCCATGATAAACTCATTTTATAATACCTTCTGATCCCAAACGTACTTTTATTAGTACACCATGTCCTAATATTTTCAAATTCATATTCTTACATTGTACTTGTATTCTAGATACTATTTATTCTAAGGAATCTAGTTCTTAGATTTCTACATATGTATGAAATCTTAATGGCATGTTTCTACTTGAAATCTTACTACATAACTATGACGATAAATATGAGAAATTTTAATAGCATATGTGTACTTACAATCTTCATACAAAGATATTTGAAATCATCAACCAAGTATGGGTACATTACTGGCATATCTTATCTTGAAATCGTATTCATTACTTCCAAACATTTCTAAGAAATCTTATAGGAATATGATTCTTCAACTTTATCATGGACTTGGTCCATGAGTCACAACTATTTTGAGCAATATATCACTATTTTAGACTTTGGGTATCTACACTTACATAAAGATAGAAATATGAGAATAATATTGTTTGTAAATCTTAACATTGAAGTCTTAGAACATGAAATCACATAGATCATGAAACTCTTATTAGGAAACATATAAACATATTTAACATAGACTATGAGTACTCATGTGCATGGACCACTTACCTCTTATACATATGGCATCGATAAGGAAGTCTCGATTCTAAGTTCCATAACCTTAATAACATGGATATCATCGTCGTGTTATCAGTCCAAGCCTATATTCCCTCTTTCTATTTCTAAATCTCAAAACCCCATCTTCCTAACTACATATACCAACTTAGGGTTCTTATTTAGACTAAACATAACTTTAATCTAAAATCACCATAAAATCTTAGCATTGAAATAAAACAAAACTCATACTATATAATTAGTATTATCTTTATACTCAAATAAGACATAAATCGTCTTATGCACTAATATGAACATATACTTCATATAATGAGAATAATTTTCAAAAATAGTCACATATTGTAAACTTACTAACTCAATCAAGAAATTAAAGTAGAATACCATCACATTACTAATATCAGGCCTAATTGGCCATACATATATCACTTATAGTGTTAGGATAATCATTTATTATTCTTTTGTAATGGCTACTCATCTAAAACTAAATACTAATATAATAGCACAAGAAACTTCATCAAATCTCTAGAAAAGTATTCATATAATTAGGAATGATCATGTATTAAAATATCAGGCCATTTAAAAATCATAGCATGGGTGAAATACCCAAAATACCCTTATTAGGGTTTACATTTAAAACCTCATTAAAACTTCATATATGAAAGATCGGGATCTTAATTAATGTTAAACATATCAAAATACACATTCAATAAAATTTGTATGAATTTCTAAAGGCGTTTACTATTTTTAATTGGCAAAACATCAAAATCATATAGTTTTGTCTACCCAGAATATAATAAATAGAAGACATCAAAATCATACTCGAGAACTATTTTTATAAGATAGTACAGTCGAATAGCTTTCCATAGGTATCTTGTTTGTCCCAAACCAAGATATGTAACTCAAGATATGAATTTTTGAAGTTTACCTAGACTTGGCCAATCTCGGCCGTCGAGATCTGATCTGACGACCATATTCTATCGCATGTCACAGGCTTAGGGCCAGTGCTCCCTCCCTTTCCTTCATCTTTCTGTGTGCGTAAACACCCAGAACAAAGGCCACCTTGCCCAGAATTTCCGATGAGCTTGAGCTTGCTTCCTTGGACACGAACTCGCAAGAGAAACCATGCCCCAGCTTCGGCCTGGTCTGATCTGCAAGGCGGCACTCTCTCCTTGGTTTGGGCAGTCAGGATCAAGGATCCCTCATGTCACACCTTCACAGCTACCAGCAATGGTGCCGTCCATCTTCTTCTTCTTTGCTCTCTTTCACCAGCCCACAGTCTTGACCAGAACCCTAGCTATGAATCCGTCCAACCCTCGAGGTCTACAAAATTAGGCTTTTATAGTGCTTTGCCTTCCGGATCTTGGGAAAGCATCCTCTTTGTGGGGGCTCTGTTCCGCCCCCTTTTCTGTTGGGTGTGGCTCTTTGGTCCGATACGGACCGGAGTCGTCCCACCCTTTTTTTTTCTTTTTCTCCTTCTTTTTGATAAAACTCCAAACTAAAGAAATATTTATACAAATCATTCTATAGCTCGGTTTGACTTCAAATTTTGGGGTAAATACTATATTATCATCAACTTCACAGGAGCAAGATTTTAAGTAAAAACTAGTTGTGCAAACACTCCAGACATGTTTGTTAAATAAAAAACATTATAATTACTAATTTAATCACCTAGGCTACTATATACATCAAAATCATCTGAAATTTCTCCCATCATCTTTTATTCTAATTACTATTCTACTAAAAATATTTTAATCATTCATTATGATGATAAAATATTTAATTCTCAATTTGTACTCCAAGGACCTATTTGTAAAACTTAATTGGTCCAATAGGGCTAGAATTTGAGCACTAGGGCACATGGCCCATCCCTTAGTATTTCAAAGGGTCCATGAGCTTAATTGTATTACAAATCATGAAAATAAGTCTTCAATCAATATAATTTCTCAATTGAAGCTCATGTATAACACGTGATCAATATTTCTTTAGTTACATAACATGAAGACCTAAGCTAGGTCTATGGCGCAAGCCATGAACTGGATTCATCATATTACATATTCGTCACATTATTGTTCATAGGAATAATTCATTTATATTCATATACAACTGACTATAATCATACACATTTAAGTCATTATGTGTGTATTGATTGATCAGATGGCTTGTATTACACATTCTGTGAACTTAATTACATACCTAGCCATGGTTACGTTCATTGCATCCCCCTGCATACCTTTACTAGAAAACCCCACATTAAAGGCTTACTTTAGCTATGAAATTGAGGATGTTACAATTCTACCCACCTTAAAATAAATTTCGTCCTCGAAATTTCTCTAGGCTACTACCCACCTTAGAGTTCTACTTACCTCTTCATTTATTGTAAGACACACTTATGTTCAAACTTTTGCATGAAAAGATATATGTAATGCATTTTCAAAAAAAAATTGTGAGTATTATCTATTACCTTGGACTACTTATCAACTCATACTTAGGGTTTGTGAAACTAAACTTGGATTTATACTTAGGGAATCCATCTCAACCTTGTCATGACTTTCTAACATTAGTTGTACATGACTGTCTAATCTAAGGTCCTTCAGGTAACTCCTACATTCCTATATATGTGGTGATCAGGCACATACCTAGATATGTGGGATCCTGAGATGCTATCTCTCACTCACCCACTGATACATGTGTCCCATACCACATGGACCAGTAATAAATGAGAGATGCATAAAAGGTCTACTGCTTAAGACATCCCTCTTCAATCCTCAATTGGCTGGCCATAACCATTGAGAATGAAGAGGTTATCTCATTAGCTAGGTTTAGGTTGCTACTTTAGATCTAAACTAGGTTGACTTCTGCCTCTAAGATATCTATCTATTCTGAGCTTAAGCCTCTTAATCACTCTAGGTTATGGTATTCTTCTTTTGGAATCTATCCCTAAACCTTGATCTTAATTCTCCACTCTAGGGTGACTATGAGAATCATGTTTGCCTAGTGTCCATTTACCAAATTACTCTAATACCATATTATAACACCCAGATTTTTATATCACATGAGAGGAAGCATTTTTTTTTCTGGGAGTGTCACAAACATGATAACCATTGCAATACAAGTAAATGAAACACTTTGCAAAACTGTAAAACTGATTCATACATAGCTTTTTTCAACATACAACTACATCATGTTTATGCATAAGTTCATAATAAAAAGATGTCAATACTCAGGATCGTCTAGGTAGATGGCACCCCACTAGGCAAGCTTGAAAGTCTCTTAGGCCTTTGTTGGTCCCTTTGTTCTTCAATCACTCCAAATATGTGGGCATCGCGTCCCCAGCCATGCATTGGGAAAAACAGTCATTAGAGTAAGTGGCATGAGTATTCTAAAATGCACATTACTGAAGAGCTAACAATATTACAAAATATTCTTGGACACTATAAAACTAATAGCAATTGCTGATTTAAATCTGAAAACATAATATATCTTGACTTCTTTAACTCTTATCTTTCTACTCTATTTTTTCTGGAGGCCTATACCATGGGTCTCATGACCTACACCAAAGTGTCTAGGTCATACTTATCTCATCTAAATTCCTCTCATCACACTCATGGATGAGATTACAGACATACTCTAATCTAAAGTATCTTTTACTTACAATTTTTATCTAATTGTGGCCACCATTATACAATAAGTCCTCCTCTATTGACACCAAAGTGTCCTCTGTGGTGCAACGCACCCTCTGTTGGCACAACGTGCCCTCTGTTGACACCGAAGTGTCCTCTATGGTTCAACACACCCTTTGTTGGCACAACGTACCCTCTGTTGGCATAAATGCCCACTGTGACACCCACAATGTCTGGTGCAACGCGCCTTCTGAATTGTCCCGGGACTCTATGGTGAGGACTTATTATATAATGCATTATGTGAATGTTTCAAATTAATTATCTTAAGTCTATCTTTACTAAACTTTGAATTTGAACTTATCTGAAACTGAGAACTAAACATGTACTGAATTCTGAATCTAAAATCTGAATCTATATCTGAATCTGAATCTGAATCTATATCTGAATGTAAACATGTATCTCAATTACTACATATTTGGGATTGGGTCTAAAACCCATATCATGTACCTTTATTCAAAATCTGTCTACTCATACAGTGAGTAGTCTAAGTCTGAATCTAAATCTTTTTATTCTTAAGTTCTAAACTGAATTCATTGCTGGATTTGAACATGTATCTCATTATCGGGGTAAACTTTGTTTTAAAACTCTTATTTGGTCAAATTACTTCACTTATACCAATTATATGATAAATATCTTAGGAAAAAGGACATGAAATGCTCATAGAATTACTAGGTATACAAAGTATCTTAAGTCGGGTTCATAAACGTATTTTAAGTACAGAATATCTAAAAATATGAATTCTGACAAGGTGGTTCAATCCTTCTTGTTAAATATGATGTTACCCTGAACCTTAATATTTGCATAAAAACTTACATGTTAAACCTTAAATATCAGAATAGAAATATCATAAAATATTGTCTTGCAACCTAATCATAACTTAATTTGTCATTATCTTATAATGCCATCATAAACTCATTTTACAATACCTTCTGATCCTAAACGTACTTTTATTAGTACATCATGTCCTAATATTTTCAAATTCATATTCTTACATTGTACTTGTATTCTAGATACTATTTATTCTAAGGAATCTAGTTCTTAGATTTCTACATATGTATGAAATCTTAATGGCATGTTTCTACTTGAAATTTTACTACATAACTATGACTATAAATATGAGAAATTCTATAACATATATGTACTTACATTCTTCATACAAAGCCATTTGAAATCATCAACTAAGTATGGGTACATTACTGGCATATCTTATCTTGAAATCGTATTCATTACTTCCAAACATTTCTAAGAAATCTTATAGGAATATGATTCTTCAACTTTCTCATGGACTTGGTCCATGAGTCACAACTATTTTGAGTAACATATCACTATTTTAGACTTTGGGTATCTACACTTGCATAAAGATAGAAATATGAGAATAATATTGTTTGTAAATCTTAACATTGAAGTCTTAGAACATTAAATCACATAGATCATGAAACTCTTATTAGGAGACATGTAAACATATTGAACATAGACTATGAGTACTCATGTTCATGGACCACTTACCTCTTATACAGATGGAATCGGTAAGGAAGTCTTGATTCTAAGTTCCATAACTTTAATAACATGGATATCATTGTAGTGTTATTAGTCCAAGCCTATATTCCCTCTTTCTATTTCTAAATCTAAAAACCCCATCTTCCTAACTACATATACCAACCTAGGGTTCTTATTTAGACTAAACATAACTTTAATCTAAACTCATCATAAAATCTTAGCGTTGAAATAAAATAAAACTCATACTATATAATTAGTATTATCTTTATACTCAAATAAGACATAAATCTTCTTATGCACTAATATGAACATATACTTCATATAATGAGAATAATTCTCAAAAATAGTCACATATTCTAAACTTACTGACTCAATTGGGAAATTAAAGTAGAATACCATCACATTACTAATATCAAGCCTAATTGGCCATACATATATCACTTATAGTGTCAGGATAATCATTTATTATTCTTTCATAATGGCTACTCATCTAAAACTAAATACTAATATAATAGCACAAGAAACTTCATCAAATCTCCAGAAAAGTATTCATATAATGTAGGAATGATCATGTATTAAAATATCAGGCCATTTAAAAATCATATCATGGGTGAAATACTCAAAATACCCTTATTAGGGTTTACATTAAAAACCTCATTAAAACTTCATATATGAAAGATCAAGATCTGAATTAGTGTTAAACATATCAAAATACACATTCAGTAAAATTTGTATGATAGGCGTTTACTATTTTTAATTGGCAAAACATCAAAATCATATAGTTTTGTCTACCCAGAATATAATAAATAGAAGACATCAAAATCATACTCGAGAACTGTTTTTATAAGATAGTAAACTTGAATAGCTTTCCATAGGTATCTTGTTTTCCCAAACCGAGATTTTTAACTCAAGATATGAATTTTTGAAGTTTACTTAGACTTGGCCAATCTCGGCCGTCGAGATCTGATCTGACGACCATAATCTATCGTGTGTCACAGGCTTAGGGCCGGCGCTCCCTCCCTTTCCTTCATCTTCATATGTCGGTAAACACCCATAACAGAGGCCACCGTGCCCAGAGTTTCCGATGAGCTTGATCTCGCTTCCTTGGCCACAAAGTCGCAAGAGAAACCATGCCCCAGCTCCAGCCTGGTCTGATCCGCAAGGGCGGCGCTCTCTCCTTGGTTTGGGCAGTCAGGATCAAGGATCCCTTGTGGCACACCTTCACACCTGCCAGCAATGGCACTATCCAGCTTCTTCTTCTTTGCTCTCTTTCACCAGCCCACAGTCTTGACCAGAACCCTAGCTATGAATCTGTCCAACCCTCGAGGTCTACAGAATTAGGCTTTTATAGTGCTTTACCTTCCGGATCTTGGGGAAGCATCCTCTTTGAGGGGGCTCTGTTCCACCCCTTGTTCTGTTGGGTGTGGCTCTTCAGTCCGATATGGACCGGAGTCGCCCCACCCTTTTTTTATTTTCTTTTTCTCCTTCTTTTTGATAAAACTCCAAACTAAAGAAATATTTATACAAATCATTTTATAGCTCGGTTTGACTTCAAATTTTGGGGTAAATACTATATTATCATCAACTTCATAGGAGTAATATTTTAAGTAAAAACTAGTTGTACAAACACTCCAAACATGTCTTTTAAATTAAAAAAACATTATAATTACTAATTTAATCACCTAGGCTACTATATACATCAAAATCATCTGAAATTTCTCCCATTATCTTTTATTCTAATTACTATTCTACTAAAAATGTTTTAAGCATTCATTATGATGATGAAATATTTAATTCTCAATTTGTACTCCAAGGACCTATTTGTAAAACTTAATTGGTCCAATAGGGCTGGAATTTGAGCACTAGGGCACATGGCTCATCCCTTAGTATTTCAAAGGGTCCATGAGCTTAATTGTATTATAATTCATGAAAATAAGTCTTCAATCAATATAATTTCTCAATTGAAGCTCATGTATAACACGTGATCAATATTTCTTTAGTTACATAACATGAAGACCTAAGCTAGGTCTATGGCGCAAGCCATGAACTGGATTCATCATATTACATATTCGTCACATTATTGTTCATAGGAATAATTCATTTATATTCATATAAAACTGAATATAATCATACACATTTAAGTCATTATGTGTGTATTGGTTGATCAGATGGCTTGTATTACACATTTTGTGAACTTAATTACATACCTAGCCATGGTTACGTTCATTGCATCCCTCGGCATACCTTTACTCGAAAACCCCACATTAAAGGCTTACTTTAGCTATGAAATTGAGGATGTTACACTATGTGATGTGTTGGCAGTGGGACCGACCAAGTTGGCCACCTATGATTGGGCCAACTCAATGTGCCCTCCCTCTCCCTCTCTCTCTCTCTTTATCGCAAAACCTTATTTGCCTACGTGGCTTAAATGAATTTTCTGATTGGTCACAACAGTAAAATTCATAACGAATTCTCTTATTATCCAAAAAATACAAATAAATAGTTGTTGGATTCATAAACAGATTCTCTTTCTAATAGAATCATTTTTTTCTCCTAATTACAAACTAATTAATATATGAATTTTTAATGGATTTTCCTATTGGTTATAATTTTCATAATTCTTGATTAATAATTTATAAGTTAGAAAAATAAAGTAAAATAAGTTATGAACTCAGAAAAATATAACCTACAATATGACATGGTTTTGATAAGCTAATTCATAGATAATACAAAGCCAATTTTTAGGGTTTGTGAAATTAATATAAACCTAACCCTAATTCTACATATATGCTTAATAGGTGCCTTTGGAGACCTAGGCTTGGATCTATGACTGCCTTTGGACTTGTTTAGACTCTGTAGTGAGGTATGTTTGCATCCCCAATTATTCTATATTGAGCAATCATCCTAAATTATCACTCTTTTTATAGCCCACACAATATCTCTCTTTGAGAATTTAATCCATGTGAAATATTCTACTTGATGTTGATTTTATGATCATCATATTTTGGCTGGAATTTCTTTTGACTCCAACTTATACTTTATTCTTGAAGAAATCCTAGTTTTTCCACTTATGTGGTGGATGTTTATATTGCCCATTTATGTGATGGCAATTTGTTTATTCTAACTATACTTTTTACTTTTGTCTACATTAAGCATGATATGTGATTTAGTAGCCCTAGAGTATTGTAAGTACATTGTTCTTGGGTTATGTGCCCTTATTATATTTTTGGGATCAATGTTATGTGCCCCATATGCGGGTTCTGTGCCCACACTTTATATATTGGGGAGTTTGGTTATGTGCCATTCTCTATCATGTTTCAAGGTTATGAGCCTTGGCCTCCATTGTCTTTATATTGTTATAGTGCGATGCTTAGCTCACATGCATGTGGGTTGATGGTATTATTTATGGGTTGTGAGCCCTAATATGTGCTTATGTGGAACAACTTTATTGTTTTATTTATGGCAAGTATTCTTTTTTATCATGTGATTGTAATTCATTTTCTCTTGATACTAATTTGGGTGGTTCTTTTCTTTTTCTATGGGAAGCATTTTATTTTGACATCCTTTATTTCATAATGTTGCTCAATCCATATTTAGTATGAACATACCAGTCTTATGCTGATGTCATCAATTTTTCTCCTCTTACTGGGGTATGCTTCCAACCCCAGGTGTAGGACATGGATGACATGACATGTTGAGACAAACCTAACTTAAGGAGTTGATGCTTGGAGACCAACTTTATATGGTTTAGATTTCCCTCTACTAGATCCTTATGATGTAATATCCATGTAAACCCAATATGGGAGACAATGATGTACTTATATAAAATTGATTATAGTCTAAAACTTTTATTACGCTGATATACTTTGGTCTTTTGTATACCATTATCTGAGATTTGAAAATTTTACACCTATTCCAACATACCTTTAGAGTTTGTTTGGAATGGATGTTTTGTTCTTCCAATTTTTAATAGGAAGTGGATCCCCTCTTGGTCCCACTCTTTACAACGTGGCATCAAAGCCCATGGTAGTCAAAATCTGACTGTTTTAGTTTTGTCTCTCTAGTTAGAACCTTTTCCATGCATAGTCACCCTTTAGGTGAGATGTTTTCTGTTACGACCCCATCTTCCGATAACCCCCAATTAAGGGAGATCGCAAGGTTGAAGCCGCACCCATGAAATTTCGGATCAAAGGTTCGACATATAACCAATAACAATTATTAAATTCTAGCAGACTATACTGAAAATGGTAATAAATTTTTTCTTTATCATACCTTTGAAAAGTTGGAAGTACTAGACTTCTAACCACAAAAGAACTACTCTAACTAACTCCTCCTTGTTCTTTAGTTCTTGAATTCACAATGTGTCACTTTACTGTTTTGTGCTTTGAAATATGTACCTAAAACGCCGACAAACAAAACAACGGTCAGTCGGTATGTGGAGGATCCAATAATCAAGAAATTATGCTAACAATGTAATCAAGCAATTTATCTTTTTAACAATCAAGATTATGTTTTAAGCCATACATCTCAATCCATACATATTCCCAACTCTGTGAGTTCCTGCAGTGAACTTTCATTATACCTATGTAAAGGTAGAGTCACATGGCACTACTCCAGGTAGCCCAATATCTAACTCAATGTGACCTGATGGTCCTACCACAAGGGTAGCCATGTACTAAGTCAAACACAGAACTGATGACCTCTCCAATAGGCAGCCATGTACTAGGTCTTCTCATGACCTGATGGTCCTACCCATTAGATAGCCATGTACTAGGTCAGACCTGATGACCTCTCCAATAGGCAGCCATGTACTAGATCTCTTCAGACCTGATGGTCCTACCCATTAGATAGCCATGTACTAGGTCATACACAGAGGGAACCAGGATCTGAGCATGTAGGCATATACATTTTTTGATAATCATAGTCACTTTATAGTTGCATGAAATAAATAGACATTCAACAGTTATTTCAAGCAACCGATAAATCCTTCGGAAATCGCCGGGAAACTAAAGCGATTATTCATAAGCGTAACCACATACCTTTAATTGTACTTTTCAAGATAATAATCCAATCAACAAGTAATGAGGAAGAGAAATCCTGAAATAAAAGTACCAATTCCTTTTATTAATACTTATCCAATTTCCTTATTCAAATTAGGATTTCAATTCCATAATTAGGGTTCTTCTAGAAATTAGAGTTTTACTTCTTCTTTCATCAATACCATTCTTGATTTATTACTTTTCATAAAACTCCAAATTTCTAATTGAATTTCCTTTATTAAACAACTGATTTCCTTATTTCATAAAAATATGGTTTTCATTTCTCTTTATCACAAATTAGGGTTTCCATGCAAATTAACCTTCTTTTAAACATTATAATTCCAAGTTAAGCATTTTTGCAATCAAATAGCAAATTAAACTACCATTAACATTATCAGAGTCAATATTAAAGATTTGACTTGTTCAATTACCAAATTACCCTTTCAACATCCAACTAGGGTTTCTTATCAAATTTTAATAAACTTTATTATCCAAATAAAGTACTTTTGCAAAACTAGGTGGAATTAGGTTCTGGAATTATTTTTATCGTGTTCCTTGCATTTTTCTATGCAACTTTCATGTATAACGTTTTCTCATATGAGTTTCCTATCAATTTCTATTAATTTCGCAAGATAAATCCTTTTTCTGTAATTTTGGTCAGAGAGAGATTTTACCGGAAATTTGGTAGCCGCTCGATCAGTGGACCGGTGGTCCACTTCCCAGATCTGAAGGCTCAGCCTAGCACACCCTAACTTCAGCCTCACTTGCACGGGGTCGTTGGATCGAACTGGAGTCCACCGTGCCCCGCGATCTAAGGGTTAAAGCTTCGTCTTCTACCTCTGCTCTTGAGCGAGGTCGCGTGGTCAACTCGGCAGTTGACCTTGAGCTCCCGGCCACCTGCAGAACAACCGAGAAGCCATGAAGCTCCTCCGGTTCCCCTCGAATCTGCTGCCGCCCTCAATTCCGCATTCACCCCCGACCTTCACCCCTAGCGACTCACCGAAACATCGCCGTCGATCAGCAGGTCGCGGCAGGGGTTTAGCAGGCTAGAAACCTCAATTGGGAGTGTGATTCCTCTCGTCTTCGCTCTCCGCAGCCAAAGGGATAGCTCTTAGCGTTGCTGGTGCTCTCACGATGTCCCCCTTATATAGGCTAGGACCTAAGAGTTCCGAGATTGGGGATTCCTTTCCCGACGAGGACAGCTCATAAAAATCGGGTCAAAAACAATCGCGCAGATCTCCTGGACTCAATGGGATTGATATCCCATTAATTCCTTGCCATCAGTTCGCGGAAAAAGAAGAGGAAGTTTCCTCCCAATCCAGTGCGAGTCCCTGACTCATCGGGATCTAGACGATGATCCGGGTCAGTTGGATTAAGATCCAACGGCCCCAATCGTCCGCGTTCAACCAGGAAAAGAAACAAATTCCAAATTAATTGAATTATATTCCCAAATCAAAGGAAACTTGAATAATTAATATCTCTCAAACGGTTACTCCTTTCTTTACCAAATTTTGAGGGAAACTTCTTCATAGGTTTCTCTTTCTTCCTACAAAATTTGGAGTTATTTTAATAAGGATTCGATTCCTTTCTTGCAATGCAAGTTATCATGATATTAATCACTTTTTCCCTCTTTTCCTTAATCCTATTATTATTATTTCTTGGTTTTGAGTTCCTTGAACTCCAAGATATCCATAATCTCGAAATCCTGTTTTTTTAGGGAAATATTTCATATCCTTTTCCTTATTTTATGGAATCCTTTATGTATTCTTCAATTATATCAATTTGGACTTCAAATAAAGCAAGGCCCATTAAGAAACATGCAACCAATCATCTATGAAATCCATTCCAAACCATATCACATCAATCATGGAATTCATCATATCATTATTTGTTCAATTAGCTTTAATATGAGAAATTTCATTTCTCATTAATTAAGCCCAAAAATTGGGGTTATAACATTTTCCCTAGAATTTGCCTAAGTTGTTCATGAGATGATGAAAGGTTGAATTAGGATCATATGAGTTTCACATCAGAACCAAGTTTAGTAAACCCTAATGTGATTTGGTTTTAGATGATCTTACCCAACCATATAGGTTAACGGTGACATATATATTTGGATGTTATGAGGTGTTGGCTTGAGGATGAGGTCATGTTTTGAGGATGAGGCAATGGTAGAATAAGGATATCTTATTATGGAAAATTGTGACTTGGTTTTCACATTGATTTTGAGCTCATATTTGTTTCATGTCGTATGATTTTTTAAAGGAAAATATATATTCAATTATGCTACTATATGTACAAAAAAATTCTATGATTTTGCCGATGTTTTCTTAAGCTAAGTCACAAAGAAGAAATATGTGAGGTTTTAGTGGAGAAACCCTAGAATCAATTGGAAAAAATATCCTAAATCCTAATTATAATGATGGAGCGATGACAAGGAAGATATGTCTTGTAATAAAGGTTTAGTTGACCTACCCTTTTGTTCTTTATGACCTTTGGTTGTTGAAGTGTATCTTAGGGTTGGGTTAGTGACACAAGGACCTAAAGTTCGACCCTAATTGGATATGACTTTTTAGTTGGAAGCATGAATATCATAAACTCCTAAAATATTCACAATTAAAAGATACAAAGTGACCATAGTACCTTGATAATGTTTAGTTTGACTTATTAGGTTGAATCTTTTAAGGGATGGTGAATAGTTGTTTGTTTATATGTGGATGTTTAGAGGTTGAGGATGAAATTACTTTAAGGGGCAGTGTGTTGTAACATATCGAAATCTAGGACCTTACCATAATCTAGGGATAATAGCTTAGAGACCTTATCTCTTTAGACTTAGCCAAACAAGGTTGAGGTTGAACCTAAAAGAAGTTAATTGAAACCCTAATAAGTTAATGTATGAATTAATCACCCAAACACATATGACCTAACATTCTCATCTTTAGACCAAAAAAGGAGACATAAAATATGTCACATGAGGTAAATGATGAATATATATAGGATTTTGAGAAAAATAATAATACATAACTCTTTTGGTGGTAATATTAAGTTATGAAATATAATTAGATGAATAATGGTGATAATGATGAAAGAATATAATAATGTGACACAAATATTAATTGTGACATACCCCCTGAAAGGAAATATCAAAAGTGGAATCTAAGTAAAGAATCGTGTTCCTTGGCTCCCAATTAGCTTGGGAGTCAAGTTTCACCCTATTTTCACAACAATAATTATATGAATTTCTTTTAGAAAAGGAAATATGGATTTTTCTCCAAATTATCAATAAATCATTAAATGACTCCAAAAGTGGAAACATATCTCGAATTTGTAATCTACATGCCAAAATTGGCCTATGAATGAATTTGCATTAATTTGGACAACCTTAAATGTTTAAGAGTAGTTTAGGAGAGAGGAAGTGTGTAAAGTCCTAAATATGAAATAATGTGATAAATAATCTCAAGAGATGAAATTAATGGCAAAATCGTATTCCATATGATAGAGATTTTTTGGGGTGAAGTTTCACATTGATTGAGTGAATCTAGATGTCTCTAATGCATTAGGAAAGAGAAAATATGGGTTGCTTTACAAGAATTAAATAAAATATCAAAAGTCTCCAAATGTAAAAACTAATAATAAAATCAGATTCCAAATGTCTTAACTAGTCTAAGAGTAATATTTGATATTAATTGAATATTGTTTGGACCCTCAAATAAAAGGAGAAAGAAAATACACTCTAAAAGGGCTTACTTTTCCAATTATTTAATCACTAATTTTTTTATTTCCTAAAGTCTTCAGATTTACATCACCCACGCATTACTCCACATTTCCTTAAGTTTCTGTTATAGCACACCTTAGTTCGATGCATACCAAGCTTTGGCCATTTGATGACGATCTAACGGCAGACAAAACATCTCCTATTTTGAGTAGGAGTGAGTCCTGACCACATACAATGTTTTTGACTTTCTAGAAGAGATTTCTCCATCCCTAGGGCATGAAACCTCTCAAAATTTTTCTCTTTGAGTTTGGGAGTTCTTTTTGCATCCATCCATACCAAATTCGAGCTAGACTTTCCCAAAAACCACGTTTTTCCCAATCTTAGTTCTCATCTTCTCAAACCTCCTACTCCTAAAGGCTTTAACCCCAACTCCCACCTATATATAACCCCCTCTTTGGCTCTATCACATTGAGAGTTAATGTCCTATGGCTTCAATTCCTCTACATGCCATCTTTTCACCCTCGTTGAATCACATTTTTGTTCTGACCTTGCGGCTATTTGTTCTGGCCAACGATTTTGTGTAACGTCCCAGGATTTGAGGCCTCAGATATAATGATCTTAAAAGGAATGATTGGACTACCCATATCACCAAGGTGCGCCACCTTTTCCGGGAGCCCATCACTAAAGAACTCCATAGTTAAGCATGCTCAGCTTGGAGTAGTACTAGGATGGGTGACCAGTCGGTAAGTTGGCCCCGACTTGCGTGTGAGTGAGGATAAAGTGCGTAGTTAAGGCTAGTGGTGATCTGTGGGGCCAGTCGTCATTCCTAAAACTCTACTAGAGCCTTAGGTAGTGGGCCCGAGCTTTGTAAATGGTATCAGAGCCAATTCCCCTCCAGTAGGTGGGACCCACATGGGCCTATGGCATGTCAGTCTTTGAGCTGTGTGGTCCACACATGTTAGAAAAGGCTATCTGAGTTGGTGGAGCCGCCCATGCATTGGTGGTATACATGCATGTTGGAAAGGGCTATCTGAGTTGATGGAGCCGCTCTTGCGTTGGTAGCCGTGATCGGGAGTTGGGTGTACATAGGACATTTGGGTCTACACTAAACTGGGGAAATGTTATGAGGCCACATAGTTGAGCCTTGACGAGGACATCAAGAGTCTAAGTGGGGGAGATTGTAACGTCCCAGAATCTGAGGCCTCAGATATAATGATCTTAAAAAGAATGATTAGACTACCCATATCACCAATGTACACCTCTTTTTCCGGGAGCCCATCACTAAAGAACTCCATAGTTAAGCGTGCTCAGCTTGGAGTAGTACCAGGATGGGTGACCATTCAGGAAGTTGACCTCAGCTTGTGCGTAAGTGAGGATAAAGTGCCTAGTTAAGGCTAGTGGTGGTCTGTGGGGCCAATCGTCATTCCTGAAACTCTACTAGAGCCTTGGGCAGTGGGCCCAGGCTTTAGACTCAATTCCTCCCACGGTGAGTTACTTTTGTCTTTGTTCTTCGCAAATGGAGAGTCTCCTTTGCATGAAATCAAACTCTATGGATTCACCCATTTTTCTCCATCGCAATGTCGACAGGGTCGGGGAGAAGATAACCCCTGGTAAATTTATCTATGACCCTCCCACCTCTTTTAGTCATTGTTTCTCGACCAAGGGTAGAACAATTTTTCGACCTCAGTTCTTGTTCTTTGTTTTGAGCCTACTATGGGATGTGTTGGCAGTGAGACCAGCCAAGTTGACCATCTATGATTGGACCAACTCATGGCTCCAACAATTAGAAAATACGACATCAGGTAGGCAGTGGAAACAAAAATTGTATTGACATATTTCTCATTGACCAGCAGATCGCGTCAACAACTATGCAATGGGAAGGATGATTTTATAAAGATATACCCAGTTTTAGATAAAGTCCAATGACAATCCCCATTGATGTAGATGCACATTCTATCTTAGACGGTGTATGTGCAACTCCTAGTCACACTTGGACTCATCTGTCTACTCCTCCACAAACATCAAACTCAGACAACTTTTGTAGTGGCTCCTCAGATCTCGCCATGGACTGCGAGTTGACGTTGCCCTCCTAGCATCAGCTAACAGACTCCTACATCTACAGTAGTCTACATGGACCAACTAGAACTCATGTCATCCTGTAGGAACGGATAGGAAGGAGTTGTCTCTCCTGTTGGTGTACTAGTCACCAACATGCTCTCCCACAACAATAATCCTCAGTTGTTTCTCTCTCATTGGCTATCCCTCCCTAGTCAGGTAGGACTTGCCTAGGATCTCATGGTTATCACAACCAAAGAGGACAACAATTCTCCGAGCAACTGATTCCCAATTGTCTGTGTAGTAGATGTGCTCTGGGAAGCCCCCATTACCCCTCTATATATAGGAGGGGTTAGGGCCAGGGTTCCCAATCCCCAACCAATGCAAGACTAAATCAGGAGTAGAAAGGACAAGTAGATCTTGAATTTTTGCAACTTTTCTGGAAGTTTCACAACCTGCGTGTGAGGAAACAATCATCTCGTCAAGTGAGATGATTGTCTTGCATGCAAGACGGTCATTTCACTAAGTGAAATGGTCGTCTGGAACGTGAGACAGTCGTCTTACACTTTTCCAATCAGATATGAATTGGCAAATCATTTCCTAATTCATGTCATACATTAATTTACTTGCACCCCAAGTATGTGCAATTGAAATGAGTTTGAGAAAACTTCAAAACTTTCATTCGTCCCAACTGGGCCATCTCACACAAGCGAGATGCCTATCTCACTCACCCATACAACCGTCTGGTGAGTTTGAGTAGAACCAATCGGTTCAACAGCTTGAACCGATCGGTTCATAGGGCAAAACTAAGACAATTCAATTTCTGATCTGCCTGACAACCCAAACGCCCATCTCAACACTTGAGACGCCTGTCTAGTTTTCCAAACGGCTGTCTCACCTAGTGAGATGGTTGTTTGATAGTTCAGTCAGCTAATCCGTCAATCTATTGTGTCAATTGAGTACCTAAACACTTTAGTACTTTAATTCAATCATCATTCAAGATCAAACTCCTCTTCTATATGAGTTCCTATGTGTGTGACCATATAGGTCCCATATCACGTTGGCAGTGAATGTACATAACTAGATTATGACATCACAAGCAAAGAGTGGTGCCTAATCGCATGTCATTTCTACCCAAGTGAATGGAAAGTTGGGGAGCAACTTCAACCTACAATCTGTGTATGGTGTTACAACGTTTGTACAGTTCCTTTGTCACTGATATCCACATTGAACTAGAGGTATGGAGTAGTCATCCTCATTATTATTCAATTTTGTTCCTTGAATTAGAGCAGATTGCATGAGATATATGTAAGCTCAATATCACATATTGACTCACATGTGTATGGCCATACTTTTCTCAATCTCACTAATCAAGAGGCCTTGGATATCATACTCCTGTAGGAGGGACAAATACCAAATCTATCACTCACAGTCATATCTCATGTGTCAAAGTCACCCAATCATCACTGTTATAACAAACCATGTTTCAAGACTTCGTTTGATGGTATCAAAGTATACCCAACGACATGTGATGAGTGTAGTGATTTCAGGATTAAGAACCACAACCACCACCATCACTGTGAGAGATGACTATGAATTCCATGATGATGGCTTCCATGTGTCAGTCTCACAGTAGGTCTATCGGATACACTATTCTCTAACATGTATCTATGTTCTTGGTTTGATATTACCATATCATGACTAATGAGATTTAGTCATCAACCAACTCACACTATGATCTTATGTGTTATTGTTGTCTATCAACCTTCTGCAATAACAACCGATTAGGGACATAATGAGAATATGTATATGTAATCTTAACATCCTTATGATCTCATTCTTCCAAATCACATACTTGAACACATACGTCATTGAGTAATATCATTCTATAGACATTTATTATGTAATTTGTTATCTCATAACTGAATATACAAAATAAATTGGAAGCTTGCCTTTATTATTATCAAACCAGGTATCTAATGTTGTATCCCAATCATTATATGATTGGCTCTCTATGCATACATACCAACACACTCCCTCCCTCTCTTTCTCGCCAAACCTTATTTGTCTATGTAGCTTAAATGAATTTTTTAATTGGTCAGAATTGTAAAATCCATAATGAATTCTTTAATTATCCAAAAAATATAAATATATAGTTATTGGATTTAGAAAAATATTCTACATCTAATGAAATGAATTTTATTTCCTAATTAACTAATTAATATATGAATTTCAATGGATTTTCCTAATTGATTATAATTTGCAAAATTCATAATTAATAATTTATAAGTTAGAAAAATAAATTGAAATATGTTATAAACTCAAAAAAATATAACCTACAATATGACATGGTTTTGATAACCTAATTCATAAATAATAAAAAGGCAATTTTTAGGGTTTATGAAATTAATGTAAGCCTAACCCTTATTCTAAATATATGCTTAATAAGTACTTTGCAGGCCTAGGCTTGAATCTAAGACTAACTTTGGACTTATTTAGACTCTGAAGTGAGGTATGTTTGCATACCTAATTATTCTATATTGAGAAATATCCTAAATTATCACTCTTTTGATAGCACACACAATATCTCTCTTTGAGAATTTATTCCATGTGAAATATTCTACTTGATGTTGATTTTATGGTCATCCTATTTTGGTTGGACTTTTTTTTTACTCCAACTTATACTTTATTCTTGAAGACACCCTAGTTTTCCACTTATGCGGTGGATGTTTATATTATCCATTTATGTGATGGTAATATTACTTATTCTGACTATACTTTTTACTTTCCTCTACATTAAGCATGTTATGTTATTTAGTAGTCCTAGAGCAGTGTAAGTACATTGGTTTTTGGGTTATGTGCCCTTATTATATTTTTGGGATGGAGGTTATGTGCCCCATACTCGAGTTATGTTCCCACACTTTATATATTGGGAATTTGGTTATGTGCCATTTTCTATCAGATTTCAAGATTATGAGCCTTGGCTGCCATTCTTTTTATATTTTTCTAGTGCTATGATTACCTCACATGCTTGTAGGTTGACAATATTATTGATGGGTTGTGAGCCCTAATTCTTGATATGTGCTTATGTGGCACAACTCTATTGTTTTATTTATAGCAAGTATTCTATTGTTATCATATGATTACAATTCATTTTCTCTTGATACATGTTTGGGTGGTTCTTTTCTTTTTCAATGGGAAGGCTTTTATTGTGACATCCGTAATTTCATAATGTAGCTCAATCCATATTTAGTATGCACATAACAGTCTTATGTTGATGTCATCTATTTTTATCCTCTTTTTTAGGTATGCTTCCAACCCCAGGTGTAGGACATGGAAGACATGACATGCTGAGATGGACCTAGCTTAAGGAGTTGATGCTTGGATACAAACTTGATATGGTTTAGATTTCTCTCTACTAGATCCTTATAACATAATAACCATGTAAACCAAATATGATAGATGATAGTGTACTTTGTAAAATTTATTATAGCCATGAAACTTTTATCCCAATGCTATACTTTGGTCTTTTGTATACCATTATTTCAGACTTGAAAATTTTACACCTATTCCAGCATACCTTTCGAGTGTGTTTGGAATGGATGTTTTATTCATCAAATTTTAGTAGGGAGTGGATACCCTCTAGGTCCCACTCTTTACATACCTCAACCTTACTTAGTTAATGTAGTCATACTATTAATTATGCATACTGCTTTCTTATTATTTGTTATGGCAAGATTCTTATTTGATATGCAAATCATACTCTTGACCCACTATTTTCATTATGAATCTATACCCTATACTTTCATTGTTGTTCTTAACTTTGTTCTTGTTCATTAATCTGGCACATACCATGTGTTTCTCCTCTTGTTGGGGACCCCAACCACCCAGCCTAGGACTAGGAGTGGAATAAGAGTAAGAAGATCTAGCCTAGGAGTAGGTTTAAGGAATTGCTTCCAAGATGTCTAGGTTGTTGATGCTAGATCCTATGGTTTTCATTTCTAGTTCTTTTCTTGAACTCATGTAGTGAACTTAGAATGAAGCCATTTAATAACTTAGTCTTTTCTTTCCGCTACTACTATTGACATTTTTATAACTGGATCATGCTTATTTTAATGGAATTATTATGCATGCATCCTTTACAATCTAGAAATATATGGATGTTGTATATTTTCCATGAAATTTTAGTAAGGGGGTGATCTCGCCTCTTTACATATGGAAGGGATAGAAGGAGGAGGATGTTGGGGTTTCTTCATCCTTGGAGGAGCTCAAAGAGAGCCCGAGAACTACCCCAACTTACCCCTAGTGGGCAAGGATCAAGATAGAGCAAAGAGCATAAGAAATAGTCAAATTCAAGATCGAGGTGCACTAGAAAACCTTCAATGCGACAGTGGTAACGTAGAACGGCCGTTACACCAAGTGAATATTGTTGGGTTTTGTGGAGAAAACATCTGTGGTGGAAGCAACAAAATTCCACTCAACCTGAAACAGAATCTCATCGACAACAACTTATTTGGAAGGAGTGTTTGTGGGATATACCTTATCGTGGAGAAAGTCTGGCGATGTCTCACTACACAATGGTGTGCAACGACCCTGGCCTACACAGATGGAACTTCTCTCCCATTCACTGTCGCAGGAAGATCCAGCGGTGCTCCTTTCGTACGGTAATGTACGCTGCTCATAACACACATAGATGGTTGTTGACGTCCTCTGAACGTAGGTGTCTCAGTGTCTACGTCTCTACTTCATCCACGCAGATGGACTGGAACTCCACGTCGCGCTTCCTAAATTGGCGGGAAGGAGTCGTGTCTATGCGGCAACATGCTAGCGGCGTGTTGCTCTCCTTTCTCTCCTAAGGACGGTGACGTCTAGGGTTTACGTACGTGAGCATAAATTGAAAAGCCTCTCTCGATATCTTATATAGATATCGGCCGTCAAGCTCCTTTAACTAGGAGACAAAGGGAAGTAGGGTTTCCTAAATCCATCGGTAAACAGAAACACTACGTTAATTAAAACGCTTGTGGATTAATTAGAATATTCTGGAATTCATTAATTAACCAAATAATCACATTAATTTATTAATTAATATATGACTCCATGCAATCACTTGGGATGGCTCTATGGGCATATATGCCAACAGACTCCCACTTGCACTTAGAGCCAGTCACTCCAATATTATTCTAATCAATTACATAAATATTTTAGTAATCAATGTGATTCAGAGCAATTCCAATCAAATCCACAATTATACTCCTATTCCAACACATCCTATGTGTGTGACCCAGTAGGCTCCAAATGACGTTGGCATTGATATCCATAATCATATTATGATTTCACAAGCAATGATTAGTATCTAACAAGACTTCATTGCCACCCAAGTAATTGGAGAAGTTGGAGAACAACTTGACCTATCATTCATGACTGGTGTTACAGTGATTGTGTAGTTCCTTTGTCGCCGATATCCGGATTGAACTCGAGTCATGGAATTGTTATCCTCTTCAACGTTCAATCCATGTTCCTTGAACTAGAGAAGACTGTCTGAGATATATGTAATCTCAATATCACATATTGACTCACATCAGCATAACCATGCATTTCTCAGTCTCGCTTATCAAGTGGCTGGAATAGCAAACTCCCGTAGGAAGGACAAATTCCATCTACATCACTCACACTCATCCCCATGTATCACAGTACACCCAAGCACCATCTTTATGGAAATCCTTATTTAGGACCACTGTGGATGATGTCAAAGTACACCGAACGACATGTGATAAGTGTAGTAACTTCAGGTCTAAGAACCACAATCACCACCATCATTATGAGATGTGACTCTAACTACCAATCATGGTATCCATGTGTCACTCTCAAGGTGGGTCTATCTGATGCACTATTCTCTAACAAGTATCTATGTATTTGGTTTGATATCTCCATATCATGGATAATGAGACTCTTCCATTAACCAACATACATTCCAATCTTATGTGTTATTGATGTCTATGGATATTTCCACAATAACAATTGATTAGGGACAAAACAATAATACATACTCTTAGCATACATAGGATCTCACTGTTCAGGTCATCAACCCAAAGACATATGTCATTGAGTATATTATTCTATAGACATCTATAAGTTTTATGGTCATCTCACAATATAAAACACAAACATATAGATTGGAAACTTGCCTTTATTGATATGATCAATGTAGTATTACAAATTGTTTACATAGTATCCCATTACAATCATCAAATGATAGTCTCTATGGGCATACATACCAACAGATTCCCACTTGCACTTATACCCAATCACTCATGAATCTCAATCCAAGTGATCGAACATGTCTGTCATGTTTCTGCTGTGAAAGTGCTTTTGTGAGCGGGTCAACCACATTGCTTTCTGTAGGTACTCTGCAAATCTTCACATCTCATCATTGTACAATCTCTCGTATGAGATGGAACCACCATAGAATATGTTTGGAACGTTGGTGCGATCTTGGTTCTTTAGCCTGTGCAATTACTCCGTTGTTTTCACAAAACAACTCAATTGCATCACCAACGCTTGGAACCACTCTAAGTTCAGAAATGAACTTCTTGATCTACATAGCTTCCTTTGCAGCATTAGATGCGACAAAATATTCGGCCTCTGTTGTAGAATCTGCAACTGTCTCTTGCTTGGAACTCTTCCAGCTCACATCTTTGTTGTTCAGGCAAAACACAAATCCAAATTGCAATCTGTAGTCATCTTTGTCAGTTTGGAAGCTAGCATTGGTGTAACCCTTTACCACGAGCTCTTCCTCACCACTATATACCAAGAATTGATCCTTAGTCCTTCTCAAGTACTTTAGGATGTTCTTTACGGCTTTCCAGTGACATTCACCTGGATCCGATTGATACCGGCTCGTCATTCTCAAAGCATACGACACATCAGGACGAGTACATAACATCGTGTACATGATAGATCTAATTGCTGATGCGCGCATATGGAATCTTACTCATGTGTGCCCGTTCATCACAAGAACTAGGACATTGGGATTTAGAGATCGTAACCCCATGGGACATGGGCAAGTTATCTCTCTTAGAACCCTCTATGCTAAACCTCTTTAGCACCTTGTCAATGTATGTGCTCTGGCTTAGACCTAGAAGCCTTCTAGATCTATCTCTATAGATCCTGATCCCTAGTATATATGATGCTTCGCCTAAATCCTTCATAGAGAAGGTCTTCCCTAGCCAACCTTTTACTGTCTGAAGAGTAGAGATGTCATTTCCCATCAATAGTATGGCATCCACATACAATATGAGAAATATGACTGTGCTCCCACTAACCCTTTTGTAAACACAAGGTTCATCTTCATTTTGACTAAAGCCAACCTTTTTCACTACTTCATCAAAATGTAGATTCCAGCTCCGAGATGCTTGCTTCAATCCATAGATTGACCTTTGTAGCTTACAGACTTTATTGACTTCCTTTGGATCAATAAAACCCCCAGGTTGTGTCATGTACACATCCTCGAGTAAATTCCCATTAAGGAATGTTGTTTTAACATCTATCTGCCAAATCTCATAGTCAAGATAAGCTGCAATGGCAAGCATGATCCTGATGGATTTAACCATGGCAACTGGTGAGAAAGTCTCGTCATAATCAACACCTTGAATTTGACAAAATCCTTTCGCAACCAATCTACCTTTATAGGTTTGAACATTTCCATCCATGTCAGTCTTCTTCTTGAAGACCCACTTACACTGTAACATCCCAGGATTTGAGGCCTCGGATAACATGATCTTAAAAGGAATGATTGGACTACCCATATCACCAAGGTGCACCTCCTTTTCAGGGAGCCCATCTCTAAAGAACTCCATTGTTAAGCGTGCTCAGCTTGGAGTAGTACTAGGATGGGTGACCAGTCGGGAAGTTGATCCTGGCTTGCGCGTCAGTGTGGACAAAGTGCGCAGTTAAGGCTAGTGGTGGTCTGTGGGGCCAGTCGTCATTCCTGAAACTCTACTAGAGCCTTGGGCAGTGGGCCCGAGCGTGACAAATGGTATCAGAGCCATAACCCCTCTAGTAGGTGGGGCCCACATGGGCATGTGGCATGCCAGTCTTGAGCCGTGCGGTCCAGGCAAGTTGGAAAGGGCTATCCGTAGAGACGAGATGGAGCCGCCCTTGCACTGGTAGCCGTGGATGGGATCTGGGTGTCCATGGGCCATTGTGGGTCTGCACTGAAATGGGGTCGGATTATGAGGTCATATAGTTGAGTCTTGACGAGGACGTCAAGAGTCTAAGTGGGGGAGATTGTAACATCCCAGGATTTGAGGCCTCGGATAACATGATCTTAAAAGGAATGATTGGACTACCCATATCACCAAGGTGCACCTCCTTTTCAGGGAGCCCATCTCTAAAGAACTCCATTGTTAAGCGTGCTCAGCTTGGAGTAGTACTAGGATGGGTGACCAGTCGGGAAGTTGATCCTGGCTTGCGCGTCAGTGTGGACAAAGTGCGCAGTTAAGGCTAGTGGTGGTCTGTGGGGCCAGTCGTCATTCCTGAAACTCTACTAGAGCCTTGGGCAGTGGGCCCGAGCGTGACATACACCCTATGGGTTTTACCCCTTTGGGTGGATCCACCAAGGTCCATATCTTGTTGGTGTACATGGATTCTATCTCAGATCTCATGGCTTCAAGCCATTTCTCAGATTCTGGTCCCTTAGTAGCTTCTAGATAGGAAGTTGGCTCATCTGCTATGCCCAATTCGTCACTATCTTGAGTCATGAGAAATCCAAATATCTCAGGCTCAAGTCGTGTCCTACTAGACCTATGAGGTTCCTGTGTTACATTTGGAACTTGAAATTCTACAACAATTTGTGAGTCTTCATGTTCCTTATGTACCTCTTCAGGTTCTCTGCTTTCTTGTTGGTCTCAAACTTCTTCGAGCTCTACATTCCTCCCACTAAATCCTTTGGAAATCAATTCCTTTTCAAGATATACAACATTCCTAGCAACAAACACTTTGTTGTCAGTTGATGTGTAGAAGTAGTATCCCTGAGTTTCCTTGGGGTATCCAACAAAATAGCATTTTTCCGACTTGGGTCCAAGATTTTTAGGAAATTGTTTCCTACATAAGCTTCACATCCCCAAATCTTTAACATAGACAAATTGGGACGATTCAATTCCATATCTCATATGGTGTCTTTTGAACCGATTGGAAGGTACATTGTTAAGTGTAAACGTTGTAGTTTCAAGAGCATATCCCCAGAACGATATTGGAAGTTTGGCTGAACTCATCATTGATCATATCATGTCTAATAATGTATGATTCCTTCTTTCTGACACACCATTATGTTGTGGTGTACTAGGTGGAGTCCATTGTGATATAATACCACGGTCTCTCAGAAGGTCCTCAAACTCTTGGCTTAAGTATTCACCACCTCGATCTGAACGGAGTGCTTTAATACTCTTACCAAGTTGCTTCTCTACTTCATTCATGAAAGTCTTGAACATTTCAAGAGTTTCTGACTTATGTTTCATAAGATATACATAGTCATACCTACTGAGGTCATCAATGAAGGTAATGAAGTATTGATAGCCTCCTCTAGCATTTGATCTAAAAGGTCCACATACATCAGTATGTATGAGCCCTAGAAAATCATTGGCTCTCTCACTGTGTCCAGTGAAATGAGTCTTGGTCATATTCCCTAATAAACATGTCTCACATGTCTCTCACATGTCTCTAATGATTCAAAATCAAAAGAGTATAGATAACCATCCTTATGGAGTCTAGATATGCACTTCTCATTTATGTGCCCAAGACGAAAATGTCATAAGTATATTTTGTTTGAGTTGTCAATTTTTAACCTTTTCGTATTTACATTGTATATGCTAGTCTCAAGTTCTAACAAGTAGATACCATAAGACATAGGGGCATTGCCATAAAAGATCTCATCTTTAGAAATAGAAATAATTCCATTCTTAATGTGAAATTCAAATCTACTCTTGTCCATACAAGATACAGAAATAATATTTCTATTAATGGCAGGTGCATAATAGCAATTCTCTAATTCTATTGAAAGGCCCTTAGGCAAAGATAAACTAATAACTCCAACTGCGGTGGCAGCAACTCTTGCTCCATTAGCGACCCGCAACTCGACTTGGCCCTTTTGTAAAGGCTTACTTCTTATCAGATCCTACATATTAGAACATATGTGAGATCCACATCCGGTATCCAATACCCATGATGAAGAAGTATTTAAGTTTATCTCAATAACGTATATACCTGAAGTGGAGATCTCTATCCCCTGCTTCTTCTTCCTCAGTTCCTCCAGGTAGAGAGGACAATTTCTTTTCCAATGTCCAGCCTGGTGACAATGGTGACAACTGCCTTCTTTGGAGATCCCACCTTTAGCTTTGAGCATGGATGACTTTGGCTTCTGCCCAACTTTAGAACCTTTCTTAGCCTTGCCTTTGCCTTTTGACTTTCACTTTGCCTTGTTGATCATCATCACATACTTGGGCTTGTCTTTCTTCATCTGTGCTTCAACTGTCCTCAACATGCCCAACAATTCTGACAGTGGCTTGTCAAGATTGTTCATGTTGTAATTCATGAAAAAATGGTTATATGATTCAAGCAACGATTGTAGAATCACATCAGTGGCCAACTCTTGACCTAGGGGAAATCCCAGCTTGGATAGGCTTTCCACGTACCCAATCAAAGTGAGTATATGGGTACCAACTAAGTCTCCCTCTTTCATCTTGCTCCTGAACAAAGCCTTGGAGACACCATATCTCTCCTGTCTTGCTTGATGTTGATACCTGTTCTTGAGATGTGTTACCATCTCCATGACATTCATGTTCTCATGCTGCTCTTGCAACTCATAGTTTATTGAGCACATCATCAGGCACTTGACATCCATGACATCATCAAGGTGCTTCTTGTAAGCATCCTTTTCAGCCTTGGGTGCATTTGTGGCGGGTTCCGCTGGCTCTGGTGTTTCAAGGACATAGAGCTTACGCTCATGTGTGAGAACAATTCTCAGTGTTCTAAACCAGTTTTGAAAGTTGGTTCCAGTAAGCTTGTCCTTCTCAAGGACCGATCGCAATGAGAAAGTGTGAGTGTTGTTTGCCATTTGATTGCTACAAAAGAAAATTTTGCATTTAGTCCAAAACATTTTGACTTTTAAAGATTTAATAAATGAGATTAATAAGGTCTTTAATTAAACGCTCCCACTATTTTATTCAAATTGATAGCCCTCACTATCAACTCAGAAGATTACAACGTACAACTGTCTAGTGAGTTAAGATCCAAAATAATTGGATCAATGCCCAGCCAATGCCGGCGTCAAAGACCAAATACTAAGGTAGGCAACTTTTGCCAATTGCATCATATGCAACTCTTGGATAGATGATCATGCACAACTCCTTGCCATGATGCATCTGTGTGCCTCTAGGTACTTGATCCTACCAAGGTTCCCTAGTTAAGTCCAACCCATAAGCCAACACGGTGAGTGTGCACCCTGCGGAGGCAGACCCACACACCCACCATCACACTTCCACGAGATAGACAGTGTACCACGCAGAGGTGTGCCCACACATAGTTGATCAAGCTTTTCATGTGTGTTGCTTTATGGAAGACAACTAAAACTTAATATTATTAATTGAGGGATTTTATAAATACATATACATATCCAAACACCACATACTTATAGTACGTATCATATACTACTATATCCACAACCACAAACAATAGACATGCAATTATAAACACAAATACATCAGTTATGGCCATACTATTGTAATCCTTTAGAGCAACAAAGGATTACAGTCCACCTATGGTCTTATGCATCTCATGCAACACATGTGAATCAACCTGTAAGCATGTAAGGATCAGCATTACAATGAACAACTTCATAGATGCTCTGTGAGGTTGGAATTTCAAGTTGCTTCTTAGAATTGGATTTTCTTGTTGCTTCTCCATGGACGCTCCTTGGAGTTGGATCTTCAAGTTGCTTCTTGGAATTAGATTTCATGGTACCTCTCCATGGACGCTCCTTGGAGTTGGATCTTCAAGTGGTCTCCTTACATCAAGTTTACAAAAACTAAAACTAATCCTATCTCTATTACATCATATGAGTACAAATATAAAAGGAAATAATTAGTTACACTTTGAAATAAGAGATGAGGCTCGACATGCAAGCCGAATACTTTATACAAAGGATTCATATGCAACCATTGTACATCCATAGCATTCACAAACAAACATATCCACAAGATTGACATCTACATTCATTCACAACATTCATAAAAAGGGGATACTAGGCCATAACTGTGCATGCATTCACCACATAAAACAAAATTTTAATGATGATGTGTATGATATCATAGGTATATCTGCATATATGTATATACATATTAAAATTGCAGTACTTTTAATGCGGGACATTCCCCATTAAATATTTTTTTTACTTCCACGCAGATAATGCGAGGTACATAGGGGCAGCGCCGTCCGAAAATCAATATTTTCTATAGTCGACCCCATCCAAAATCAATATTTTTCACAGTCGACCCCGTCTGAAACGTCAAAAATATAAGCTTGTGGTGTATGTGGAATTAGGTTTAGATCTGTACATTAGCAGTTTTAATTCACACCGTATGCACCATAAAAAATAGTATACAACGATTCGATCATATCGAAATGAATCCAAATACGTCGTAGATCGACGCTGCTCTGATACCACTGTTGGGTTTTGTGGAGAAAACATGTGTGGCAGAAGCAACAAAATTCCACTCAAGCCGAAATAGGATCCCGTCGACAACAACGTTTTTGGAAAGAGTATTTGCGGGATATACCTTATCACGGAGAAAGTCTGGCGATGTCCCGCTGCACAATGGTGTGTAACGACGCTGGCCTACATGGACGGAACTTCTCTCCCCTTCGCTGTCATAGGAAGATCAGTGGTGCTCCTTTCGTGCGGTGATGTAAACTGCTCATAACGCGCACAAATGGTCGTTGACATCCTCCGAACGTAGGTGTCTCAACGTCAGTGTCTCTACTTCTTCCACGTGGATGGACTGGAACTCCACGTCGTGCTTCTTAAACCGACGGGAAGGAGTCGTGTCTATGCGGCGACGTGCTAGCGGTGCGTTGCTCTCCTTTCTCTCCTAAGGACAGTGACAACTAGGGTTTACGTACGTGAGCATAAACTAAAAAGCCTCTCTCGATATCTTATATAGATATCAGCCGTCAAGCTCCTTTAACTAGGAGACGAAGGGAAGTAGAGTTTCCTAAACCCATCGGTAAACATAAACATTGCATTAATTAAAACACTCATGGATTAATTAGAATATTTTGGAATTCATTAATTAACCAAATAATCACATTAATTGATTAATTAATATCTGACTCCATGCAATCGCTTGGGATGACTCTATGGGCATATATGCCAATAAATATCTATAGTAGAAATACAACAAGGAAGAAACCTACAAGAAGCCCAGTGACACAGTCGTGCCAAGAAGATCCCAACATGGCAATGCCAGTCAAAATGGTCATTCCACCTAGCTCCCACAATGCCCATTCCAGCGAGAAACATCCCGCCTCAACTCCCTCACTATGGTTGTGCTTCCTAGCATGACATTGTGCCAAGACATCATCACGGTCATGCTACCAGACCCCAATACACTTCCATTTTTCCATTGTTATTTTTCCACATACACCATGACAGTTCCTCCTCAGCATGCTCATTCCACCACCTTATGGCTTCCTTGTAATCATTTTACCTAAATGCCCAATTTAACCCCATGCTTCCCAAGACACTATATAAACATTGGTGGGACTAGAAGCAAGGTTCAAAACTTATTACCACTATCTAGAGCATTCATTGATCTACCTACTCTTTTCCATTTACTCCAACTTCATTTCCACCTTCTTCCACCTAAAAACCTAGGTAGTAGGAGAAAAATGTTATATGTACCTATTTTAGGATTTTACTCATAGGTCCAAGTAGTGGATCTCGAGCTATCTATGCATCTTCCTACATATATATCCCTTCCCTTACACCTAGATGTGAGATCTAAGTATAGATAGTTTGGATATGCTTAGTGCTATTGGCTTGGAGCTTCCTAAAGGCTAGGTGGGAGGTGACATGGGGTGTAAAACCCTCGTCTACACCCTCCATTACTACCCTTGACCCCAATTTCCCCCAATGATTCCATCCTAGAAATCTAAACTTGTTAGATATTGGTTGATTTCACCTAACCACTAGTCAAATGAGCCTCACAAGGTTGGATAGGGACTGATAGGAATTAATTCCCCTACACACACCCAATTCTAGTAATGGACAATTATTAGTTTAGGGTAATTCTTTAGCATTAACTTGCTTGTTTGATTTGACAATCTAAATGACTGGTTTATGTTTTCATGATATGACCCCCACCCTAGTTGATAGTCACATTACCCCAAACAACCTACACTTCCATAATTGCTTAGAACCCTAATCTCTTGTTGGCTTAACTAGTATTAGTCTAATTATCCAGTTTACTTGTTTTCTTAACCACTTACCTTGTTCATGCGAGTTTAACTTTTCTAAGATGGTTGGTGATATATTGTAGTTACTCGTGCTTGTTATAGCTAGTCTCTTGCTAGTGTAGATATTGCCTTTCTTGCCTAGTTGCTTGTTTAGTGTTGTTTCTTAACTAGTTTAGCTAATTTCCCTATAGTGTTCTAGTTAGGATTCCTTTGCTAGTTTAGTGCCTAGTGTGAGCTCTTTCTTACTTGATTTTGTATAATTTCTCTTTCTTGCTTAGCCTTTTAGACTTAACTTGTTAGGGTTAACTTAGATTTTATTCTTGCCTTTCTTAATTTGTTTGATCACATTAATTGAAATCAAAATCCAAGATCAAACCATTGACCCTAGTCTCCATAAAAGGAACCTAGCATAATCAAAATAAGCTCTAGTTCCCCTCTTTTCCTTAGGTTCAAATCCTAACTGGTCACTTTCCATGCTACAATACGAACTTGTGCAATTGTGGGGAAGTTTTCTAGTGTATTGCATGTGTCGATAAGGCCTATTAATTTGTTACCCTTACTGTGTGCCTAAGACACATCCAACCACATCAATTGGTTGGGTGTAGATGAGGTTGCACCAAAAGTCATGCTTTCATGAAAAAGTTCTTCTACAAAAATTCATTTACTAGTTCATCACTAATCAAAATTGGATTTTTTTATTACAATAATGTGATACCATAAAATCAAGAAAACTTGCTTTGATGACAACTTCCTTTGATGGATTTTTAAATTAAAGAAGAAAGTTCATCATGTGATAATCATCCTACAACAACTTGTTTTGATTTTGAAATTTACTTCATTCAAATCTTAATATAACTGTAGTTACTCCTAATCATATGATCTAGATCTCAACCATGGGAGATCATGAGATGATTATGATCTAAACCAATAAGAATCACTCGGTTAATAAAAAAGATCCATGGTCATTTAGAATCCCAAATGATTTAGTCGAGAGCATCCATGACATACTTTCTTTTTGCATTTAATACTGACCCCAATTGAATCAAACCATTTTAACCCAAAAAAAATGAAATGATGACATTTATCAGAAAGTGTAGGGCTATGTAATCTTTTTTGGAATTGTAAGAAGATAACCTTAGCTATCTCTTTCACACTTACATACTTATCTTTCATGGGATGAAGTCCTCTTGGTTTTCAATATTTCTTAAAATTTGATACATATCTTTATTTTCCTTATTGTTTGCTAGAAGTAAGGCAGTGAAACCTCCTTATCTTATTTCCTTCCATTTTGTGCCAACCACAAAGATTTTATCCATACGAGTATTCTTGCTATACCAAAATTTCCTTCAATTATAAATTTAATGAGCTAGAAGACCATTAAACCTCAAATTCGTTTCATGCACCTATTCCTAAATAAACATGACTACTAGTCTAGTGATGCATATAAAAAGGACAAGGAAGACATATGAACACCAAAAATTTCCCTTAAATACAACCCATTTTTTCTACAACATGGAAGCATGACAACAAACCATAAATATAAAATTGGGAATTTACTACATATAAGATAAATATCACTAATTGAAAAAATAAAATGCATCCATATGAGGTTGAATATAGACAATATTATGCATGGATGACGTAAGAAAGCTAAATACGCAACATTATAGGTAATGAAACACACACACACACACACACACACACACACACACACACACACACATATATATATATATATATATATATATATATATATATATATATGGGATTTATTCATTACCCGTATGGGTAGCCTGATTTTTCGCTACCCGCACATCCAAAAGTGTAACTATATGGTATACAAAAGCAACTCTAAGATCAAAAGAGTAACTATATGGTACACAAAAGTAACTCTGAGATCAAAAAAGTAACTGCGCAGAAAATATACAGTCAATAAATATATAGACGCATTTTTTAATTTTGGCGGGGCAAATGATATTATTTTTGGATGAAATTTTTTGGGGAGCAAGATAAAATGCTCCTCTACAATTGCGATTTTTGGGGAGCAAGATAAAATGCTCCTCTATAATTGTGATTTTTTGAATATTCTAAAGATGAGCCCATATATATATATATATATATATATATATATATATATATATATATATATGATCCCATGATTTTATTTTTTGAACCCAACAATGCTATCCTATTGATTTCCACAATGCTCTTTAGTTTTTTACATCCACCTATAATGCAAAAACTAGAGACAAAACAATCTATAAGTGTCATTGAACATTATATAGGGCAAAGTATAAGTACAAGATAAAAATATTAATCATCATGAAAATCATAATATCATATACAAACATAATTGTTCTTATACTTGGATATATGGGTAACATCAACATGATGCTCAATAAAGTTTCATGATTCACCCTAAGGGGAGCATAATGGACAAAGTGTTCATAAACATAATTTTATAAAAGTGACAAAAATGTACTGTAGTGTTGTGATTGTTAGAAAATCTTTGTAACAACTGGACCCACTGCCCTAGGCTCTAGTAGAGTTATAGGAATGACAACTATCCCCATAGACCACCACTAGCCTTAACTGCGTGCTTTGTCCTCACTCATGCGCAAGCCATGATCAACTTCTCGACTGATCACCCATCCTAGTACTATTCCAAGCTTAGTACACTTAACTATAGAGTTCTTTAGAGATGGGCTCCCAGAAAAGGAGATGCACCTTGGTGATATGGGTAGTTCAATCATTCCTTTTAACATCGTTTTATCTGAGGCCTCAAATCCTGGGACATTATAATCTCCCCCACTTAGATTCTTGACGTCCTCATCAAGGCTCACCTATATGGCCTCGTAATATTTCCCCATTTCAGTGAAGATTCAGAATGGCCCATGGACACCCATCTCTCGATCACGGAATACCAGTGTAAGGGTGGTTACGTCACCATGGACAACCCTTTCCTACGTGCCTGGACCGCATAGCTCAAGACTGGCATGCCACATGCCCATGTGGGCCCCACCTACTGGAGGGGTTATGGCTTTGATACCATCTCTAAGGAGGCGAGATCCCCCCCTCACTAAAATTTTATGGAAACTACAAAACATCCCTCTTTAGATAAAATTTGATGATGAAGGATGCATGCATAATATTTTCATTTAAATAAGTATGAACCAAATACAAAATTGTCAATAGTAGCAGTGGAAGAAAAAGATGAGAAGCCAATGATATTACATAGCTTTATTACAAAGGTTTATAACATAATATTGAGCAGGATCTAGCAATAGCAACCTAGGCATGATGGCAATACTACTCCTGTCCCGATACTCCTTGCCCTTGATCTATCCCTTGCCCTGGTCCTGGGTGGTTGGGGATCACCCAGAGAGAGAAGATAAAAATGTGTCAATTACATGATAAAGGACAAGTAACATTTATTTTTAGAAAATGGCAAAGTAAAGATTCACTATACTATGAGATTTCAAAAGTTTGAGGCATGTTAACAATTTAGATTTCTGCCAGGAAAATATTAAGTAAAGTGAAAGCATGATACATTGACTAAATTAAACTAACATAGGGCTGAGGCACCTACTATGTGAGGGAGAATTTACACATTCCCAACCACCCAAAAATATTTATAAAGTGGGGAGAATTATCACGTTCCCCTGGGCGAATTTACACATGCCCACTATGGGTGGTTGTACAGATGTATGCTATATTAGTTAATTAGTCGTTTACATCATCATCATGCTTAAATAATAAAATGGTAGATATAAGAAATTTGAAACATTGCAGGTGGGGTCCAAGACTCAATAATCATCGAATTAATCACAACAAGTAAGATATGGTGAAACAAGTATACAAGCTCATGCCTCATTGGGAAAGTGGGTTTTGGATTACAAAGATGCCCAACTTGGTGTTAGAAAGCACATACCTGATTTTATATTTCCTATATAGGATTTTTCCACCAATTGATTAAGTCCAAGTCACTTTAACCCTAGGTACAAGTGTTTATCATATGTATTAGAGAGTTGTAGTAAATAAGTGTAAAAATACCCAAATTTGGACCTTCCAAACAAACCATCAATTTTAGGCTTGAAAACCTGATCATTAGACTGGTAATATTTTTCTAATTAAGAAAACATATTTATTCTTCAAATTTGGAATTAAAACGTATTAGTTATCATTTTTTAAACATTTAATATGATTAAGGTGTACATATCAAATATCAAAATAGGGCAGAGAATCAACATTCAAAATCATAAAAATCGAATTCTACTAGAATTAAGCTTTCCAATGAGTCTTTATTTGCATTTTTCTGCTAAAGCATCGATTTTATACATATTAAACAATTTGGACCAATTAGAAAATGAGAAAATGCCACATAGGCATATTTGTTAGCGAGAGAGGGGACCACGCGACCAGACCCACACTGACTTGGGCCAATAGTGTGTGGCCCCATCAGCGGTCCACACTCACACAACTTCGGTCAAAGGTGAGTGAGCAGAGGGATAAATTATTGAAATTCCCAAGCAAGATAAATGGATCAATTAAAATCGCAAGGACCTTAAGGTCATTTATGATTCGCGGCGACAAATAAAATAAAAGGGAGAAAGGACATTAATGCCCATGCAGTTTAATTAACTTGATCGTTGAGGCAAGGATGCCTTGGTCATTTCCTAACCAAGGTTCTTCCTCTCACTTCCATGGCAAGGTAGAAGTACGCCAGGAGCACAGGCAGCTTGAGCCCTGGTGGTGCTTAGGTCTGGGAAATCAGCCTAACACCTTCTCTAGACCACGACGGTGGTGAGGATGCCAAGAATCTTGGATGATGGTTCAACGAACACCCAAAATGACAAAGAAGGCTGAAGAACAGAGCATGAAAAAAAACTCGATCAAACACATTGGAATAGAGAGGACCATCGATGTTTGAGACTTCGACACGATCTCAGAGTTAGGGCAAGTCAAATGCTGGAGTTGCAAGGGCGGAGGAGCTCGGAAGTAGAAAAAAGCCAAGCACCAGAGGAGCACTGATGGCGAGCTATAGGTCGAGGTGCTTGAGGACCTCGCGAGACAAAAGGAGAGTCAGAAATGGAAGAGAAGAGGTAGGGGATGGTTACTGTGCTGCTGATTTGGCTGAGGTGGTCAGAGGTGCGAGCTGCAGGTCACCGTCACTGAGGAAGAAGGTGGCCTAGGCTAGGGAGCTTCGAGGTGATTGAGATCCAATTGACAGTGGATGAGGGTTTCTAACAGCCTGAGGGTCCCCAACTTGCCCTTATATAGGCGGGATGGGGGACTCTAGAACCCTCTCTACTCCATGGTGGAGATGAGAGGTTAACCTAGATTTGGGCAGGAAGGTGTGTAACTATAGTAGTAGAATCGATTTCATTTATTTCATTTATATCGGTGTGTAATGCTAATGTTTAGTCGATTTATCTCTGCCACACATTACTATTGGTCAGGTCCTTCATAGACCCTCATCCAACGGCCTATGGTCGTCCTTACTCTGATCTGATGGCTCGAGTTCATCTTCTTCCTCAAGTCGTTCGCATGTCTGAGCAATGGTAGTGCCTCCCCAACCCGTTCTCTCTCCCCTCTCCACTGAATCAATTAATTCTTCCTCCACTCTCTCCATCTTCCTCCACCAGTTCTAATGAGCCATAGCTAGAGAGGGTTCTAGAGTCCCCTCTTGCCTATATAAGGGCAAGTTGGGGACCCTTAGGCCATTAGAAACCCTCCTCCACTATCAATTAGATCTCAATCACCTTGAAGCTCCCTGACCTAGGCCACCTTCTTCCTCGGTGACGGTGACCTACAGCTCGCACCTCTGACCACCTCAGCCAAATCGACGACACGGTAACCATCCCCTACCTCTTCTCTTCTATTTTCGACTCTCCTTTTATCTCGTGAGGTCCTCAAGCACCCTGACCTATAGCTCGCCATCAGTGCTCCGCTGGTGCTTGGCTTTTCTCTGCTTCTGGGCTCCTCTGTCCTTGCAACTCCAGCATTTGACTCGCCCTGACTCTGAGATCATGTCGAAGTCTCAAACATCGATGGTCCTCTATGTTCTAATGTGTTTGATTGCATTTTTTTCATGCTCTATTCTTCAACCTTCTTCATCATTTTGGGTGTTCCTTGCACCATCCTCCAAGCTTCTTGGCATCCTCACCACCGTCATGGTCTAGAGAAGGTGTTAGGTCAATTTCCTGGACCTGAGCACCACTAGGGCTCAAGCTGATCGTACCTGGGCTCCTGGCGTGCTTCTGCCTTGCCATGGAAGTGAGAGGAAGGACCTTGGTTAGGAAATGACCAAGGCATCCTTGCCTCAACGATCGAGTTAATTAAACTGCATGGGCATTAGTGCTCTTTCTCCTTTTTATTTTATTTTTTGTCGCAAATCATAAATGACCTTAAGGTCCTTGCGATTTTAATCGATCCATTTATCTCGCTTGGGCATTTTAGTAATTTATCCCTCTATTCACTCGCCTTTGACCGAAGCCATGTGAGAATGGACCGCTGATGAGGCCACACACTATTAGCCCAAGTCTGTGTGAGCCCGACTGCGTGGTCTGCTCTCTCACTAACAAATATGTCTGCGTGGCATTTTCTCATTTTCTGATTGGTCCAAATTGTTTAATTTGTATAAAATTGATGCTTTATCTGAAAAATGCAAATAAATACTCATTGGAAAGCTTATTTCTAGTAGAATTCGATTTTTAGGTTTTTGAATGTTGATTCTCTACCCTATTTTGATATTTTATATGTACAACACCTTAATAATATTAAATGTTCTAAAAATGATAACTAATGCATTTTAATTCCAATTTTGAAGAATAAATATGTTTTCTTAATTAGAAAAATATTACCAGTCTAATGGTCAGGTTTTCAAGCCCAAAATTGATGGTTTGTTTAGAAGGTCCAACTTTGGGTATTTTTACACTTATTTACGACAACTCTCTAATACATGTGATAAACACTTGTACCTAGGGTTAAAGTGACTTGGACTTAATCAATTGGCGGAAAAATCCTATTTAGGAAATATAAAACCAGGTATGTGCTTTCTAACACCAAGTTGGGCATCTTTGTAATCTAAATCCCACTTTTCCAACGAGGCATGAGCCGATATATGTGTTTCACCATATCTTTCTTATTGTGATTAATTCAATGATTATTGGGTTTTGGATCCCACTTGCAATGTTTCAAATTTCTTATATCTGCCATTTGATTATTTAAGCATGATGATGATGTAAATGACTAATTAACTAATATAGCGTACATATGTATAACCACCCATAGTGGACATGTGTAAATTCGCCCAGGAGAACGTGATAATTCTCCCCACTTTATAAATATTTTTGGGCACTTGGGAATGTGTAAATTCTCCCTCACCTAGAGGTTGAGGTTAGGTAGGTGCCTTAGCCCTATGTTAGTTTAATATAGTCAATGAATCATGCTTGCACTCTACCTAATATTTTCTTGGTAGAAATCTAAATTGTTAACATGCCTCATACTTTTGAAATCTCATAGTATAGTGAATCTTTACTTTGCCATCTTCTAAAAATAAATGTTACTTGTCCTTTATCATGTAATTGACACATACTTTTATCTTCTCTTGTTGGGTGACCCCCAACCACCCATGATCAGGGCAAGGGATAGATCAAGGGCAAGGAGTACCAGGACAGGAGTAGTGCTGCCATCATGTCTAGGTTGCTATTGCTAGATCCTACTCAATATTATGTTATAAACCTTTGTAATAAAGCTATGTAATAGCACATGCTTCTCATCTTTTTCTTCCGCTGCTACTATTGACAAATTTATATTTGGTTCATGCTTATTTAAATGGAATTATTATGCATGCATCCTTCATCATCAAATTTTATCTAAAGAGGGATGTTTTTTTATTTTCCGTTAAATTTTAGTGAGGGGGTGATCTTGCCTCCTTACAATCTTTGTCACTTGCAATTAGTTAAACATTGATGTAGTTAATAAGGCATTACTCCACATGTAATCATAGTTTAAATCATAAAACTGAAAGTAACTTGATTAGTCACTAACAAATTGAAATAGCATGAAATGGGATACATACGTTAAAGTGCATTTGAAAGTCATAGATATCATCACATTCATATAAAAGATCATCAAGTGATAATTTATATGCTCAATGAGCACAACTCACCTTCACAAATCAAAACCTTAATCCTACTTTTTGGAACCTCAACCACCGACATATTATCAATACTCATCTAATCATATATTGTTTCTATCTTTGTCACGTACTATTTTCATTCAAATTACACTTTCATTAAGAATCCTTAAGGTTTAAACCAAGATGTAACAAATTACTAATGTTATAATAAAAAAAATTAAGTAATTTATACACGATCTTAAAATTTAATATATGGATTTCCTTTGTCTTAGTAGCCCTACGAGCCTATAAATAATCCCAAATTTATATCCAAATTAGTGTAAATATCCAATGATAATACATATACATGATTGAACTGATCATACCTAGTTCCTAACTTCACTCATTGCTAGCAATTAGTCATGCATCATGAATTATCCATGTCTCCACCACATCATGTGGGCTAATAATCAAGAAATATATCACATAAAAGTAAATATATGATTTCAATTGAAAAAAATGACATATAATGATTTTTCTCATCAATCCAACATATTATTGTATACTTATTGATTCTTTTATTACACATTGCATATTTCTAAAGTTGACAATTATACAATTAGTAACATCAAGATCAAACCTTAACTATGAATTCTTTGAGGATCACTACCAACCCTCTGTTGAATCTTATTGAAAAAGAAGAGGGGAGATTCCCTCAATACCCTAGCTCAATGATGAGAGAAACAAATGCCAATCTTTTCATATCTGACCCAAGGTGGGAGATGACTCTAGGCCAATTAGATTCTCTAGGGTCACAAAAAACCCTTCTAAATATAACTTCACCTACCCATAAACAAGTCCCCTTCATCCATAATTTATCCGAGTCGTCATGAAAACTCCAATAACAACAATTTTAGCCGTGTGACGAATATGTTATGGTACTTTGTTCCCCAAAAAACTATGCATCCATTTCATCTCCACCTAATTACTTCTAATCGCCAAAGTTGTAAAAGAATAAGCATTGTTTTTAATTTAAAATAATACAAAAAATTCTATAGAATTTTCAAGTCTCTCTCAACTCATGAGCAAATTTTATTTAAATCCAATACTGCAAGATAATACCCGCCAACCCTACCAATTTCCTTCTTATATGCAAGAAAGTCATATACATTTCTTTTATTTCAATTTTATTTCCTCATGAACTAAACTCCAAATCGATCCTATAATATATTATCACCAGGAGAACATAGTTGCTGAATTGATTTAGAAATTTAGCGCATCTACAAAATTCAATAATTCATTCCTTAAATATTTAGGTAAAATTATTTATATGCTAATGTAGTGGCACCTGAGTGGTAAAGTTGATGTTGCACGACGAAAATGTCACAAGTTTAAAAATCCTTGACAACGGAAATGAATTGCCAACTTAAAAAAAGTAAAACTATCTATATCATTTTACACCAGTGTTATTGGATTATAAAACTTCCCAATATCTGATTGTTAGCATTATATCATTATAATTTTGCAAAAATGTTTAGTACCCTTTAATATAAGAATTCACCCCTCTCACATGTGCTTTCTATGAACCCTAGTTTGATTGAAATAAGACTCTATTTTCTTTGAAGTAAGCTAAATGGCACTAATTAAGCTCTTTTTACTTTTTATCCATTATCCCTTGAATTAAATAATTTGTTTTGGTATCTCTGGTTGTTTCCCGACTCCTATCAAAACAAATGCGATCAACTTGTGTGTTAGGTTATGCTCCGTTCGAGGATGACAAGTACAACAACCGGTCGAATACGCATATGCTCGAATTGTGTCATTATCATATTTATATTATATTTGGGAGTCTTTCAATCCTATTTGCCCAACTTCTATTGAGAACTTTCTTCGTTTAACAAATCAAGCATGGGAGAATGTATTCGTATCTTTTTCTTACGTTATTATTATCAACATAGCTGGTTAAGCAATGAAAAGCTACTAGCTGGCGGCGAGCAACCATTGGACTCAGGCATGGCGATGGGTCAGATTTTTACTGATCCGACCCGAACCTGATCCGATCTGCAGTTATAGAAAACCATATCAGATCCAACCCAAAAAAACCAACAAGGAAAAAAACCCGTACCGATCCGATCCGCAAAAATTTGATCCGATCCGCAAACTATTAGAACATGACATATATGTATTGTAGATTGAATTTAATTATGATCTACAAAATCCAACATCACTACTATAGAATATGTCTTTGGCGTCGGTTGTTTAATCCCTTTTAGCGACGGTTCTCAAGCGACGCCTATGTGGGCGCTGCTAAAGGTCGAACTCTTCGGCGTCGGTTATAATCGCACCACAAAAAGGGCGCCATTTAGGACACTTTCTACGTCGGTTTGCAACTAAATAACTGACGCCATATTCCTAGACACCGCGGCCGTGCTACTATAGGCGTCGGTTTTGTACTAATAACTGACGCTTTTTCCGCCACGGCCGTGTTTTCCTGCACGGTCGGGTTGTTTGTCATATTAGGCGGCAGTTTTTATCCAATAACCGACGTTGTAAGCCTTTGATGACGGTGTTCTATAAATAACCGACGCCTATATTTTTTTTTCCTTATCAGTTTGCAGGCCTGCTGTGACTGGTCAGCAGGATGAGAATCTGAACTGCAGGTTTACGACATCCATTGATATCCACCTACAAATATGCCACAAACCTACAAAATCAACAAATATACTTTCCACACAAGTAGATACATTCAGACATCAATTCAATTCTCACATTCATACATGTAGAAATATTCAGACATGTATAAACATTCAGAAATATTTATTGACAAAATATCATTCAACATCGCTATCAACATCCCAATTATATCTTACAATCGCCACTGCTTGTATGGCTCTTGCCCATTCTTCTCTTACTTCATTTAATACTTCCATCGTATATGAAGCATGTACATCTTTTAAGCATTTACCTATAGTGTGGTCAATTTTAAACACCTGCAAAGAGAATGATGTATATATATAAGTAATAATATAAAAATAAGATTGATATATTTCATACTAACTAATGAGACTATATATAATACCTCATGTATGGTATCGATGTCCAATGCGGCATATTGGATAATCATCTGCATAAATCACATCACATAGTATGCGCATGCCCAACCGTTGTCTTGTGTAGCGCATTATAAATTGAAACATACAAAATATTAAAAAATACAACTAAGCACAGTTCACATAAATAATATATACATTGTAGTCGAAAACTTACTTTTACGTTCTCCCAAATTATTGGTTGGTTCTTTTTCCTTGGAACATTTCCTCCAGCCTTTTTGAATGCATCTAAACCCCTACATGTTAATATAACACGGTAAATTGCATAATTAAATAGTAATATAATAACAGATGTTAACGGATATAAAAATGAAATATTTCTCACCAGAATAATGGCAATCGCATTACGTGTCCAATTTTAGTATTCAATGTACTCCCCGTAGGATCTAGATAATAAACAATGAACGTCCCAGGGAGAATAACTAGTAACTCCTAATGCCTACCGCTAGAGGTAAAAAAGTTAAAAATTATTAACTCAAAATCCACAATAAAAATGTAATTTTCTTAAGTCCAAATTATAAGTAAAGTAAACTTACTTGACATTGAATGGAGCTATTATTATCGTCTTCTGTTGCTGACCAAAAATTTTAAAAGCATCTATACAGTATTGTTGAACACTATCAGGGTCTTTAGCTACCATACTAATCAATGATGGAATCAAAAATCCCACATGGTCAAATGCAAATTGTTTGCATTGATTTTCGACTAAGTAGCTGCAAAACATGTATTACGTATGCATTAATATATAAGAAACCAGATCACCGGATCTTACACAAGGTATATGGATATATAAACAAGATCTCACCTTATCCATGTCTCTATCATTGATGTGTTCAGCCAATCAGATATAAACAACTCAATAATATCTTGTATAAATAAAGAGCTTTCGTATGATTGACTTGCATAATTCGCTTCTAAAGAAATAATTATAGGGCAATGTATATTATGTGACCGTAGCCAACATGCCATTCCCCTACAAGCAGGACCTAACGGGTATTTTAGGTCAGTGGGAACCCAACTTGGTAATGCAGGAAGTGGAGGTGGAGGCCTAGGTGCTCCGGGTGTCTTCTTTTTAACATGTATATATAATTTCAGATCAATTAACCTCATATATACACATTAACAATCTAAAGTAATGTAAATTTAGCTTCAATAAAAAATATAAACATGCATGCCTCTAAAATTGTGATCTTTTATCAATTAACAATCCTTCATTGTGATCTCCGCGCACATATAAGTCATCATTAGCTTTAAGATTAGGGTCTACGATTAACAAATATATGTGATGTCATTCTTATATATAATAAATATGTACCACCTATCCCATCCTTGAACACCTAATCTCACTAGTAAGTGTATAATGTGTATTGGGTTTTCGAGAAAATTTCGGCAGTATTTCCTTGCTGTTCTCTAAGTACATATGTACTTAGAGAACAATAGGGGAAATGTTGCCGAAATTTTCTCGGAAACCAATACACATTATACACTTACATCCTAAGTGAGATTAGGTGTTCAAGAACAGTCCCAAACCGGGGACTATCCAAGATTTACTCCTAATGAGTAAATCTTGGATAGGTTTCTAGGCCAACAAATACATGTGCCGTCATTCTTATATATAATAAATGTGTACCACCTATCCCATTCTTGAACACCTAATCTCACTAGTAAGTGTATAATGTGTATTGGGTTTTCAAGAAAATTTCGGCAGCATTTCCCTGTTGCTCTCCAAGTACATATGTACTTAGAGAACAAACGGGGAAATGCTGTAGAAATTTTCATGAAAACCCAATATACATTATACACTTACATCCTAAGTGAGATTAGGTGTTCAAGAACAGTCCCAAACCGGGGACTATCCAAGATTTACTCCTAATGAGTAAATCTTAGACGGGTTTCTAGGCCAACAAAATCATATCATTAAGAGCATCGTTTCATGTTAGGTCATCATAGGTCATAATAATCCACTAGAATGAGCAAAAAAGGTCTCATGGTGTTAAAATAGCATAAGAGTATTAGATCTTGATTCTAGAGTGTACAAGACATAATAGTGACTACTGATTTTGTGGGGTGATATCATTTCATAGGATTTATAGATTCAAATTTAACAAGTGTACAAGTTGCATCATTTTAATACTCTAAAGGTGACTAGTGGGTCATAGCACATAAAAGATGGCATTACAAGGAAAGTAAGCAAGCTAGATCAATTAACACTCATCTCAAGGGAACATTAGTTACTGAGGGGACCAGGAAAGAGTCTTTTAATCACTAGGATCATACAAGTAGCAATGTTGATTAAGTCTATGTGCTTACTAAAATAGAACCATTATATGGAACTAACCCCACATTATACACATACTTTTCCTGAGTAAGATAATGTGCACTTTATGGAATTATTAAGATATGAATATATATAAGTTGTTTCTACCTACTTTGATGAGATTTTATAACATTCGAGTCTTCCATTTAAGGCATTAGATGCATATATTGCAGTCCATTGTGTTGAGGATAAGAATCCCATGTGATACACACGATTGAGAATCTTTCACCATACTAGAAAAATACTATAGCATGTCCTCTCTAAATCTAGGTATACATCCAAATTAAATACACAACTAGATATTCATTTAGGTGTTAGACATTCATTTAGGTGTTCCTGATAACTCCTAGGTATGTACAACTAGACAACAGTGGCGGAGCAGTACTGGAGGAAGCATACCTTTCAGTAGCGGCGGCGGACAAGTAGGTGAGCAACATCAACGGACCTCCAGCAGTGGTGGCAGTAGCCGGTGAGCTCCACAAGTGGCGTGGCGGTCCAGTAGAGGCGGTCAGCGAGCTCCAGGCGGCAGGGCAGGCAGGTGCAGCGGTGACCGGCGAGCTCCAGAACCAGCAGCCGCAGTCGGGCGTGAGCAGGGAGAGGATGGAATAGGCGGCGGTGGGCGGCGGCGAGCAAAGAGAACAACGGCGGTGGGCGATGGTGAGAAAGGAATAGCGACGACGACGACAAAGAGAACGCTGGCGGCGGGTGGCGACAAGGAGGAAGGCGACAGCAACGCAGAGCAGCAGCATCGACGTCGACAGCGAGCAAGCAACATGCAGCGTCAGCGGCGAGCGAGAAGCAGCGGCATCGACGACCAGCAGCAGGCAACGAGCAGCAGTGGGCGGGCAGGTGGCTTCACGATGAAACAGAAGATGATGAAATAAAAGAAAGGGGAACAATTGCTGTTCGTGGGTCTATTAAGTTGGTAAATGACGTCGGTTATCAAATACAAATGACACCTAAACTCTTCGGCGTCGGTTGTTCCTTAAGAACCGATGTCCAATTAGACAATCTTTGCCCTAAATTATTTGGCGGGAACCATTATCGGCGTCGGTTATCAAAGGATAACCGACACCAAAATTGGAACTTTTCGCGCAAATTTTCATCTTATATAGGCGTCGGTTAGAAGTTAAAAAACCGACGCTGTATGTAATACTTTGGGGCCAAATTTTTTTTTTCTCGCTCGAAAATTGGATTTTGCGGGCGATTTTAGGCGTCGATTTTGTGTTACCCTACCGACGCTGAATACAAAGCGGTACCAGTATCTGGATGGTCTTTGAATATAGATGTCGGGTTTCCTAAATCACCGACGTTGAATGTTATAGGCGTCAGATTTCCTAAATAACCGACGCCCAGAAAAGTGACATTGAATGTTGTTTCTGTAGTAGTGCGTAATGCATAAATCAAAACAACACATATCTACATAAATCCATTAATTGCAGCCCACCAACAATACACATTACAACCAAAATGATTCTGATTGTACCGCTGAGTGCCTTTATGCAACGGAAATCTGATTCTGGTTGTATAAAGTTCATGCAACCAACATATACAAGACAACTGCACAAACTTGAACTCGATTCAACCAAACAAATAGCATTTAATATCAATTCATAACACTTAAAATCTTGTTTTACAACTCACAGTGCGTGTTGGTTACGCATCCAACCAAACACATCCTAAAAGGACAGTCACATACATAATGCATATATACATAGACAATTAGTGCAAATCATTCATCCATGCCAAATAAATAATTCTAAAACACTCAAATCTAATAATAGAAAGTTTTAAATGTTTACAGAAACATTGATAAGTCTCATACATTTCTGGAAATTATAAGTCTCATACATTTTTTTGGAATTAAGATAAATCTCATACATATATGGGACCAACATAAGTTTCATTCATTTCTAACATGAGAACATTGGTAAGCCTTCCTTGAACAACAATAAGCCTCATATACCCATCACGTTGGAAGTTTCATCTTCTGAAATAGATTAGAAAAGGGTAAATACAAGTAAATAATTGATTAAAAAATTAATGCTCATTAGTTACATTTATCATAGTTTTTATAAAAGAACATACCATCATTTTCAACATCCATATCTTCAAAGAAGGGTCTAACATTTTTTGAAAAAAATCATCTGTAACATAAAAAAAGAATAACTTTACCCGCAATATTTGTGCAACCAAAGTAAATAATAAAATCAATAACTTAGATGATATTACTCTTACCATAAATATTGGGATACCAATTTTGAAGACACATCAGTGCCTCTATCATCTCTTGATGGAGGCAGCTCCTGTGGGGTTCAATAATTCTACCACCAGTGCTAAATGTTGATTCAGACGCCACAATAGACGTAAGAATAGCCAAAAGGTCTCTAACTAGTTCAGTTAGAGTAGGATAATGCTCCTCATGTCTTTTCTACCCAGATAAAATGTCAAAATTTTCTTCCCTTTGGTAATACCTCCTCACCTAGATATACATCCAACTCAGTCCTAACCAAATGTCTCAACCTTCTTTCTCTTCTAACATGCACATCAAAATTCAGGCATGCAATCTAGAGCAGGTGCCACAACTGGGGAAGACTGAGAGGACACTATATTAGCATAAGAGGCATGATCACCAACTATTCTTCTTTCTTGATATTCCATCACTAACTCATCACAAGCCTTTTGAATTTTGTCTACTTCCTCATCAACTTTTTCTCCACAATTTTTACCATAATAAAATCTAATTAGATTCATTTTATATTGAGGGTCCAACACAACAGAAACTCCCATCAAAACATGAATGTCATTCCGATATTTATTGAACTTGTCTGTCATTTCAGTTACTATTTTCTTTATGACATCGTTGTTTGCAACTTTCCATCCACTCAACTTCAGTTTTATAGTACATATTTGTGCAAAGTAAAGATTTGAAGTGGGATATTTGATCCCTGATAACTTCTCAGTTGCTAAATAGAAAAGTTGAATCTTATCACATACTATATAAGCAAAACACCAATCTTCATCACTCGACACTGAATCATAGAGTGGCTAAAAGTAGGGTTTCTCGTTTCTTGTGTCGAGCTATTAATTCCTTGCACATCCATTTGCTTTCGAACAGGACATCTCTGGGAATAGTGGTTGCGCAAGTGAGTGGTTCCATTTCGGTTGTTATTTGACATTAGTTTGTGAGAATATTTGCATCTGCCTTCCGAAGTCCATTCACAGTTTTCTTAACAAAATGTGGCCATATATCACTCTTTGTAGTTAATTGTATAGTAGAGGATGGACTACCATTAGGTTCATCATTGGGAAGTATGTGACTTTCTTCCTCAATATGATCACTAGCAGTTGGAGTTTGCATGCCATTCACTGATTCACTCTCCATGTATCATGAGAAGGGATAAATATACATAGTTAAGAGAGGCGTGTTCAATGTCCTAAGCTAAGATGACAATCTTGTATGTACACCGACTCCGGCCACAACGACTGTATAGTCGCCATAAGATGTAAGAGATAAATTCTCTTCTTCCTTGGGGTCAAAGAATGCTTTGAATAGTTGTTTTTATATTCTAAGTGAGGCATGTTCAATCTCCTAAACTAAGACGGAAATCTTGTATGTACAGCGACTCCTACCACAATGATTGTATAGTCCAATTTGGACTGCTATCTGCCAAGTGGACGGCTGTTCCATATTCTCCAGGACGAACAGTTCTCGCGCGACTCATGAGGCGGTCAGCAACCGCTGCAGAGCTGATCCTTGCGTTTGGGAACACGGCAGGAGGATAGTCGTACACTCATTAGTTGGCGATATTCCTGCACGTGAAATTCGCGCGCTGAGAATTTACTACAGCTCGATGAAGAAATTTGTACATCAATTTACCATGATTATCATCAATTTTAGGTTTGTTAAAGCGATACAATTCTGACGGATCGTATTCGTTCGTGGGAAATCAGCAGTTGCTCTCAACGCCTTGCCAAACAGACTACGCTGTAAAAAGAAAAGAGTGATTAATCGAGGTATCATATTCATCGGTATACTACCACAGCTAACCGGCAAGATATACGTACTTCCTCCCTCCTCTCTCTTTCCTGTCTTCCTACTCACCCCACTGTTTCTTTAATGGAATTTTCCTACTTTTCCACGTGACAAAAGAGGAGCCCAGACCTAGAGCTCGTGGGAAGAACGACGACGGACAGCGGGAGAGGCGGAATCGACGTGGGAGAGGTCGAGATCAGCGGCTTGAGGCGAGTCTCCTCTTCCTCCTGTACTCTCTTTCTCTCCACTGATCAGTGCCCTCATCCGCCTCTGTTTGCTTCTCATCCTCATCGTCTCCTTTACATCCTTCAAATTTCCTTTCCTGTCATTTATGCCCGGCGTCAAGCTACAATCAAACACCACCGGCAGGCACCCCGTACAGCCCGTCAATCTCGACAACTTTAGACACGCAATATTCTAGACAGTAGCCATCTTATTTGCTTGTAGTATACTTTTCTCAACATGTATATGAACAATGAATTAAACCCGAATTATACACCTCTTCCCCGAGTAAGAATCGCTTTGGACTGAATTTTCTGCATGATTCCCGAGTTCTTAATATGTTGACCCAACTGGGTGGATCCTAACTATCAGAAATAGTTGACTGTGGTCGTTGAATATTAGTGTATCAACAGCAGGAGTTGAAGGCTCTGTGTGATGTATGTCTGTACAAAGGTTTACAAATGGGAATAATCGTCAACCCCGAAGGAGACTAAGGTTAGGAGGGAGATGATCCGCAGCCTGCCTGAATGTGTTGTAGCTAATGGGATGTATCGGGCCCCCTTGCATGGGATTACATGAAGATTAAAACCACAAGCACAATTTTGTAAATAGTCTGCTTGTGTCTGGGTAGGTGCGCCAAGGTCTAATGTTGTGCAGCTCATAAGCTCTTTTGGTGGTCTAATCAAGGCATGATCACCTGTACCAGCATACACACACAATTCGTGCAAATAATCCAGGCATTTTGTTCCATTAGGCAATTTTGAGGTTATCGTGGCGTGGCGCCCTTCCCTAACTTTAAGGGGTTACTGAATATACAATTGCCCACATATTCCAAAACATGGGAAGAACTCATCACCATCCCTTTTCATGTATGATATCTCATCATTTGGAGGGGAAGGACCGAAGGAGTTATAGTACTACATTGGTCTCAACAGAAATACAAGTTTGATGCACACTCTGCAATTTGATATGTATTTACCAATCAATAAGGGGGAAAAGTAGAGCCTTTGTCTTGGAAAGGAGGATCTAAGGATGTGGCGATTGGTCCTATTTGGAGAACACTGTGCCTATGCCAAAATCAATTTTGTCACACAGTTTCTTTTTAGGAGTTGATGATCCAGGATTACAAATGGAGGGGTCTTCCTATACGGGATAAAAATCTCTTCAAGTTCCTTGTAGATTGTTGTGTATCCTCAAGTAATCGCTAAGGCTAAACAACAATAGTGATGCATGTAGTGCCCTAGAAAATAATTTCAAGAGGGCCATTTTTTGGTGCAACCCTACGAGAAGTAATGGTGGAAGGGCTGATATGATTTGGGGAAGGTTTTTGAATAATGAAACGGTTCTACACTGAATCTCAATCTTGATAATGGAGATACCCTTTTTTGGTGGATTAAGTAAATGCTTTATGACATGTATCAGACATTTTCCATCTTGTATGGCTACGGTTGATGGCTATCTTATTGGTGTTTCTTTTTGTTTGAGTTTCATGACTGTCTTTCCGCAAGGTCAACAATGGTATTATTGGTATATTTTTGAGAGATTTTTTAGCCGTGACCTTGTGGAGAATACTGAATTATGACGATTTGAATGACTAGTTAGAAAGATTAATGAGAAGCATGTCATTCTAATTGTGGAAAAGCTACATTGGGTTGCGCGAAGGCATGCTAAAAAGTAATTGTGTGAATGGCAGAGGTGTTCTAAAATTTGCAACTTGCAAGTAGCGGGGTATCTTCAATGCCTCCCTGTGGGGAGTAAGGGTCGGGGTAGGCATGATCCCGATGTTAAAATTAGAGCTCTTAAACTCACCGATGATGAGCACTTGTCTAAATGAGATGGCAAGTAACAGGGTGCTAGTGTGTGTTGGAGACGATATTTACCCTTTCGTTGATGAAGCTCTTTGTGGTGTCTAGTTGCAACCTAGAGTCGGACGAGCCCATCGGCTTAATCGGGCTAGCCGTTGTGCATGCCCTATATATTCTTGAACTTCTTGATTGGAAGAAGACCGTGCCGGGTCAAGGTCCGCTTGGAGTGGAGGAACTCTTGACGTGGCACTCCCAGCATCGCCCCTGATCCTGTAAAGGAGCCGCCTCACTGGTAGATCTCCTCAAAGACAGGCCAAGGCGAAAGTCACATTCGCACTCAGCTTAAAGAATTGAACCGATGAGGCTTTTAGTTCGCGGTTCATTGCTTCAACCAATGGTTAGAGGGACCGGTTAAAATGGTGACGTCAGCAGGACGCCACAAGTTATTATGAAATATCTTAAAATATATGAAAAATAAGGAAAAGTAAATATATCAATGAGAATATTAGAAAATAGCATTGAACGACAATAATTCAATCAAACACTACATTTCCTATACCGAGTTATGTTGGAAGAGAAAAGGGGGATGAAAATATGGAAGGAGCAAGTGGGAATAAACATAAAATTGCTTCTAAAAGTCAAGGCATACACATGGTGAATAACCATCAGGTTGGAGAAAATCGAGACTGGTCACTAGTTCAACAATCAGTCAGTGGACCAGTTTTGGTTGGTATGAAGTCATTTCTGGGTATGTCAATGAACTAAATTGTCCCAGTCACCGGTTTGTGGTTTAATCAGTATAACCATCTGGTCCAGTTTCTTGCTCGCACATGTTATGGTAGGCTCGGTGGGGGTAGATCACAATTGCTACATCTACGGAAGAAATGCCTTAACTATTGTTTGAAGTTTTCATAATTGCCGACTGTTGCTTTGCTAGTACTCTTGTGTTATTAATTGGGAGCACAACCAGTCGTATCACTTTAGCCAGTATCTGCCTAATCCGGGCAAAGTTATACCATTCCACCCATTCATTTCTCTAATTCTCTCCACATGTTGGATCATGATATGGTAGTCCTTGATCCTCATTGATAGGGCTACACTACGCGGAAGAGACTCTTTAGAGAAGCGAATGGATCTTGAATTTGACTAGAGCAACCCCTTAATAAGCGAAAGGTCGACATGACAACCTCTAGAATCTATTTGGACCAGGGGTTCAGGGCTAAACCTTCAACTGTTATCCATGTCCTAGTTGGTCTAGCCTCCACCATCTGTAGCCAGGGTAGGGCATAAAAGTGATACATTTGGCTCTAAACTTAGTGGGCATAACATCCTTAACCCGTGAAAGCATGAGCAGAGCTTTGGAATGCTTGGTTTTTGAGCCTTGCCACCATTATTGGATGGGCTTCCTAGAGCACAGACTCCACTAGCTTAACACCAAGTGTTCAGGAAATGACCACAACCAACTTTCTTAAAGTAGTTGAGCTTTATTGTCAGACAGTCGTGACACTCAGACGACTGGCTGTGCGGTTGTGTCCAACGACGCTGGTGCTGGTTGTCGCCATCTCCTCTCAAGTTGGAAGGAAAGTTGGGGAAGTGAATCTTGTGTTGTAGCTTGGGAATAGAGGCCTGGGTAGGAGTAAGATCCGCATAGGGATTGATAAGAAAGAGAGGGACACCTGATAGTGTGGCCCCCCTACTGCCGCAAGAGAAGTAGACAATGCCACAATTGCTATTGTTCTTCTGATGCCCCCTTTTGAAACAAAGATGGGCAATTCTCCTTCCCTGGCGCTGACTTGCTTTAAGCTTGAGGAAGAGGTACTGACAAGTGGACTTAGGGGAGTATGCTTGTCGACTAGTTGTCTACTGCGAAGGTTGCTTCCTTCCTCTAGACTGAGGCTCTTGTTGGTTTATAAACTCAGAAGGTTGGTGTTGAACTTGCCTGATATCATCTTAGTCAAGCATGTCGTTATCATCATGTTGTAATTCTTCCCCTCTCGCCTCCTTCGTGTCCTAGCTAGTGTCTTGGGTTTTTGGGAATCTAGGATCATCCTTTAGTGCTTCTTCTTCAAAGTGGGGGCGAAGCCTCGCCGGACCCCTAGTAGTGCTGCCTCCCACGGATCTACCCCTTCCTTGAATTGCAGCGCCACCTTGTCCTAGCATACTGCTCTAGACGAGTTGATGGTGGAAGGATGGTGCTTGAAGGTTCATCTTCTTATTGGCTCCTTTCTTGACCCTGTTCCATTCAATCAGTTTTAAGACCCTCCTATACCTACTTGTGGAGGTTTAGGAGCAACCCCTCCTTCGAGGAGTGGGGGAGGATCGACTAAGGTCATTATTTTGAAAAGTGATAGTCGGCATACTGACAATCAGTTTAACGAATAGAGTATATATGGTATTGGAGAGTATAAGCGGGAGTATATGTAGTTTTAGATTTTTTTAACAAAATAATAATATTTCTATATATATTTGTATGTTGGCCAGATATATAATTATCCATTTCATCGACAAATTGCATATGAGAATACTACAAGAAGCAAAAGTTCATTTGGAATGTTGGCCAAGCATGAGTTCAATTAAATAAACTTTAAATTGGTTTTAATCAATTCATATTTAATAAAATGTAAAAGACAATCATAAATCACAGTCATGTCCTAAATGCGGGCCGTTGAACTTTAAAAATTGATGATTAATTGGTTGATTAAGCAAAGTATGCCTCTCTCTCGAGGAGGAGCCTCAGGAGAAGGCACCCAGAGCAAAGCCAGAGTTAAAAGCGTTGCCCGAAGGCCTGAAGTACGAGTTCTTAGATGAAGAGCACAGAAACCCCGTCATCGTAAACGCCGATCTTTCAAGCAACCAGCTGGACCGACTAGCCCACTGGCCGAACCGATTACCGGTTAAGCGCCCATTGGGACCCTATTCTGAACACTGGCTGAGGTAGCAACCTACCACAATGGAGATTAGACGGACAACCCACGATGGGCGCTAGGGTTAAGGCAACCCTAGCTTCTTAACGATGTCCTAGAGAGAGCAAAACCCTTCTCTAGTGAGAGAAAAAACCCAACTGTTTAAGTTCTGTTCATCATGCATGTTGTCTTTGAGTTTGGTTTTCGATGATGTGGCGAGTCATGCTATATTTGTGCAAACACACTTCATATAATATGGCTGTGACTGTTTATGTCAATAAGTCATCATTGGTAATGATTTACCAAGGATTAGCTAAAAGTGTTTTGCTAAGGCAATTTCAACTAAGAATATAGACAACCGGAAGTACTTGAATTGATTCACATGATGTAAAGAAGGCATTGTTATCTCTCAAGATAAATGTCTCCTAGACTTGCTTGAGAAGATTGGGATATTAGGTGGTTACTAGCTAATACAACCGTGTAGTCCTAATCTCATGTCGAAAATCGAATATGTATATTTTCTTGAGGACATTGGGAGATACTAGTTGAATACCTCACTCTAGACCGCAAGATGTTTAAATTGCATTCTACACATGAGTACTCAAGACATTATGTATAAAATAAATTGATGCTAATTTAGATGCGCAATTAGTATCTGATGTAGATAGGCATGCATGTAGCATTAACTGATGTTCCTTCAAAATTTACTATCTTTTAGGATCCAATCTCCCGTATTTCAAAACAAGTGAAGACTTGTGGCATCAAACTCAAGTGTCAAATATGTATACAAAGCCATTTGTAGTACTAGTGAGCCACTTTGAGTTAGACACCTAGAAGTATTTTCTTTTTCACATGTAAGTCCCATGAAGCTTTTGTGTGGTTAACCAAGCTGCCATATTGCAACCAATCATATTTTCCATGAGAAAACCAAATACACATGGGACAGTCATTATATTATAAAGAAGCTTCACGAGTAGTTCATTTACTTTAATTCAATTTAAGTCAGAAAATTAGTATCTTTCCCAAGTCCCTGAATGGGCATTGGCCCGTGATGTATATTTTCCTGTATGAGCGCTATGAGTGTTGTACGTATATGTATAATGTCATACACATCATGTAAATAATGTGTAAATGGTTTTATGTATATAACCCCTTTAATATGTTAACAATACTATTGGCAATTGATCAAGATAAGCTATTTTCTTGATTTTTGTAAATAGTAATTTAAAGAGCACCTTCGAGTTAAGACTGTGATTTTTCAGAGATTGTACTAACTAGAAGTTATATACACCTGTAGTTAAGCCCCATGATCAAGCTGTTGATCTCTTCACAGAGCTTAATTTTGTAATATCCCTATGTTCATTGTACCATTTAATAGGCTAGGCATGCTAATGTTTATTCTTTAGCTTGGAGGAGTGTTGGATAAGTACAATAGTAATTTAGTTGAATTCTGCTGTGTTTTTTCCAGCTTATATGTTTACTTCTTTTGTTATTGTAGAAGGTCTGAGTGATTCTCATTAGGTTTAAACAAGAGTACAATGGTTACTTCTATATATAAGAGTACACATGATAAGTGGATACACATTAAGTGGACAAATGGATCCTCACTTAAGTGTAACACTTAAGTGTAACTTGAACATAAAAAAGAATATAGCTTTAGTGGGCCTTAGCCAATAACCACTATACTAACACTCCCCCTCAAGCTGGAGAACATACATTGTGTAGTCCCAGCTTGACCCCCATAAACTAAAAAAGAGCTGGAGGTGTTGGTTGTGTCAGGATGTCGGCAATCGGATCTCCAATATGTACTTGAGGAGTCACAGTCCTTTTAGCTTTGACCAGGTCTCACACAAAGTGGCAATCCCCCTCAATGTGCTTTGTCATATTATAGTGTAATTGATGGAATGTGAATTGCGACCTAGTTGGGAGTCGAGGTAGGGATCATTGGTATTTGATGTATCTTCCGGTTGTGCCGAGTCAAATCTGCTCCGCTGATCCTTTTCTGTTGCAGAAAAGAGATCCCTTACCCCCTCCAAAATGATGAATCTTCAGTCCGAGAGGCTGAAGGTACTATGGATCCTCTGACTCCCAATCTGCCTTCCGGGGTCTCGCCGGTCTTGCCTCTAGGTTGGAGTCTGAATAGGAATTCTAAACTTAGTCAGAATGAAATGTACCCATTGTAGATCACAACATGTATGAGCCATGGAGTGAGCAACAATAGATTGTTTCTTGCTTCTCCATGCTACATGGTGATTGCCTAACATAATGCAGAATTTTGATGTGGATCGGCGGTCTTCAACATGTACTACCCAATCTACATCCACGTGTCCAAAATTAGTAATAGTCTTCTGCCAAGGGCAATTGTGGAATAATACTCTCCCTCGAGCACTCCTGAGATATCTCATGTGCTGTACTAATGAGCTGAATGTGGTGTACTCATATGTTGACTAACTACTCCAATCTGATTGAATAATTGTCAAATAAATAAGTTTTCCAGCCACCTACCAATACTTAATTGGATCCGTTAAATGCCGCACCAATGAGTTTAAAGTGGTGTACTCATATGTTGACTGCCTACTCCAATAACATATGCGCTATGTGATTGAGTGATCGTCAAATAGATAAGTTTTCCAACCACCCGCCGATAGTTTCTGGATCAGAAATGGGCTCCGCCTCCCTTGGAGCTTTAGTATGATCACACATCAGAGTGGAGGCTGGTTTGGTGTCTGTTAGGGCTCGCAATTGGGTCCAGGTTGAGTGGTCCTATTTTGGGTCAATTCGGGTCCGATCAAATATACTCAACCCGAACCCGATCCGAAAATAATTTTGGGTCATACCTGCTCGATTTGAACCCGAAATTCCTATTTGCAGGTCTAACCCGATGGACCCAAAAATATCATATTATATGCAAACCCAAAAAACCCGTAAATGCAAACCCGAAAAACCCAAAAATACAAATCTGAAAAACCCAAAATCCAAACCCTTTAGACCCAAAATTGCTGCAAAATTTGTTGGCTAATTATTATTTTGCAAGCAAAGACTTGTATAAACTATCATAAACTAAAAGATAATAATCATATTTTTATGTTTGTATGTGGTAAGGTTTTATATGGTTACAACATGGAATATATATACATATATGTCAATAAAATTTCTGGTCGACCGGGTTTTGCGGGTCAAAAAGTGCAAACCCAGACCCGACCCACAAATAATTTATGATTTTTCAAGTTTGGTCATTTTGGGCCAGGTTGAAAAAATCAAGACCAGAACCCGCTTTAGTCGTGTCGGGTCGCGTCTGCTTTTGCTAGCCCTAGTGTCTGTCAACTCAATTTCTTGAAGTAGGTCCAAGACATATAGCGTCTTTGGGATAAACTAACCCCTGGCGAGAATAAAGAACTTTTATGCCGAGAAAATACTACATGTTTCCAAGATCCTTCGTACGAAACCAAGAAAATACTACAGATTGATTTAGATTGGAAATGCCTCTTGTCACATCACTAGTGATCATAATATCATCCTCATATACGGCATGGAGAATGTGTCCTCTTAACAGATTTAGAGAAAAATAGTGAATGACCCGTAGCATATTTGTGGAAACTCAAATTTCAAGGACTGGGATCACTTTATTGAACCGTGCCCTCAGATATGCTTAAGACTATACAAAGAGCGGCGGAGGCAACAAACTTTGTAAGAAAATCCCCCTCATGAACAAAGCCGGGAGGTTGCTGCGTATGAACTTCTAGGGGATTGTCATGTAGAAAAGCATTCTTGATATCCAACTAAAACTGTGGCCAGTCAAGAGCCGCCAAAGAAACCAAGAGACAAACAACGACATTCTAGGTCACTAGAGAGAAGGTTGCAAAATAATCCAAGCCAAAACATGAGTGATGCATTTGGCAGCCAGTCTTGCCTTGAGTCGCTCAACCGTGCAATTAGAGCGGTGTTTGACAGAGAATACCCACTGACAAGGAACTTTCTTCTTGCCACATGGAGGATCAATCAGTTCCCGTGTGCCATTTTCTTGTAGGGCCCTGCATCTTGTCCATCATAGCAACTTTTTATCCAAAATGTCAGAGAGCATCACTTGGATGTTTGGGAATAGAGGTGGTGTTCAAAGCTAGGTAAATTCATAAGTAAAAGGAGAGAGGCGAGCTAGACAATAAGTGTCAAAATGGGATGCTTGATGTTGCATGAGCGTTAACCTTTTCGAAGTGCCACCATTGCTGTACGGGCGCCCTAGGCGGCCACCTGACCTCCAAAACCTGGCGCCCAGCCTAACTAGGCTGTTGGGCGGGCTGGGTGGTCGCCTAGGCGCCCACTGGGCCTAAAATCTAGGCTTATTTTTCTCCATATTCTTTTTTTTTCATTTCTTTTGTTATTTATTCTTCCTCAATCTTTCCTCTTGTTTTTTCTTATTCTTTACAGCTCCATCAAGCAGCGAAGTTGCTGCAATGTTACTGCATTCCCTCTTTTCTTTTTCGTTTCTTATTTTTGCATTACCAAGCAACAAATTGCTGCTATGTAATGGAGTTACTGTTGCTGCACAATTATGATATTATCCATTTACTACTACTCCACTTACTGATTTACTATATACTACAATGGTTTTCTTCTTCTCCATCCTCCTATTTCTATGATCTGTATATAACTCTCTTGTTTGAATGTACTCACATGTATGCAATGCTAATTTCTTGCTTGCATTTTCAGTTTCTACTAGCATTACTATATTAGATTCAATTATTCATATCTATACATACAATCACTATACTGTTTCTCATCTTTATACCTCCTTTCTACTTTCATATTTTATATGTTATTCTTCCTCTCCCAATCTTCCTTTGCTTTATTTTTCTCTCTCCATGGTTTCACCACATGTAAGGTTCGTGCTGCATGATGCTCTACTTTCTCTTTTCTTTTTTTCATTTTTTCTTTGTTCATCGTCTTCCCCAACCTTTTTATTGATTTTTTTTTAAAATTTGTTATTCTTCCTCAACTAGACCAATGTTCTTTTTTCCTTCTCTGTCCTCTTAGTAATTCTATCGATTCATATATTGCTCATAGATTAATATATAACTATCTATATATGTATGTATATGTATGTCTATATATGTAAAATATATAAAAAATGCCTAGGAACACCTAGGCTGTCTGGGCGTCCCTAGGCGGCTCCTGGTCGCCTGTCCGCCTAGACAACCTAGAATGCCACTGGGAGATCAGGTTGTACTAGAGCTGGCTATGATGGGGGTGGAGCTACCTCTGGATCAACTTCTGTCTGCCAGTAGCAGATCTGGGAGAAAAACTGAGGCGGTGAAGGCAGTGGCAATGGTGATGAGGGTGGAGGAAATGGTTTTGGAAGAGGACAAAAAAAGGGGTTTTCTTTTTGGGAACTGGGGACGGCTAACAATTAATCAGGATAAAGAGGAAAGTGACATAAAAGTCACAGTCATCTTGAATCCCCGAAGATTTGCAAACATTAAAGCGTGTTTTTTCTCATTTTCTTATTTTATATTCTTCAACCAAACTAAATCACCACCTTAATGAACTCACGTTCTTCAATATACAATACTAAATTTTGGGTGATGTGGGGGGTGCCTGACACCTTCCTTGGTCGTAATAAGATTGCCCATCTTGATCTTTTGGCCGCATTTCACACTTTATCCTCCCACAGTAAGAACGTTAGACCAATATTTTTTTGGAAGGTTGGTATGAATAGTAAAAGAGCGTGTAATGTCAACAAGATGATGATTTTACGCTCAACAATACCATTTTTCTGTGGGGAAAAGCTGGCAATAAATCATTCCCTTGTCTTGACAAAAGGGCGAAATTGGTTGCTGAGTGTACTCGAGGGTATTGTTGGTGCAAAGAATTTTAATGTATGTCGAGAATCAAACAAAAACCATTTTATAAAAGGCACGAATAAGGGGAAAAACCTCATCACGACTTTTAAGAAGATATAGCCAAGTCATGCACGGATAATCATTCACAAAGGTAAGAAAATATCTAAACTCATCATAACTTGTTGTCTTGAATGGACTGCAAACATCATTGTGGGTTATATAAAAACTTTAGAAGATTATTTTGTTGTACGAGCTCGAAAGGACACACATGGTATGCATCACACAAGATTAAAGAACATGACAAAACATCTAAAATTTTGAGTTTATCTAATGATGGATGAACAAAGTGAAAATGGAGTTGAAGAGGCGTGGTTACAACAAGGGCACTTGGGTGGGATTGCGGAGGGGAGGAGAAGTAATATAAATCACCAAAGTGTGCTCCCCACCCAGTCATCTTCCAATTCCTCCCATCCTGTAAAACAAAACCGAAGGGCTCAAAAGTTAGAAAACAACAGAGAGAGTCAACTAATTTAGCCACAAACATAAGAGTCTAGGGAAAAGTAGGGACACAATATATATAAGATAATTGCAGGGGAGGAAGAAGTGGAATAGTGCCACACTTGACTAGCCGCTTTACCAAACCATCTGCCAGAGTGACAGTGGGGTCTAAGATAAAAGATTCAAAGGAGGTAAGGAGGTGCAACATGCCCGTCATATGCTGGGTAGTGCCAGAATCCACGATCTAGAGTGGACAATGAGCGTTGAAGTCCTCAGATTACCTTGATGGGTTACTCGATGAGCCGATAGTGAGGCGTTTGGTGGATCACTGGTGTGTTAGTCAAAAGATGACTCTGTAGATTGCATGTGAAGAGGAGAGTCACCAAACTGCTGTGAAGCTTGAAGCAATCTTTTATATTCCTCTTTTGTTGAGACATGAGATAAGTTGCCAGAAGAGGCAGGAGCCACATGTACTTTAGTTGGACCCTGGCGGATGGTAGTAGCAGGAGCTTGGGCAATGTACGTAGTACCCTACCACATCCTCGATCGTAGAGAGTTGGACTTCCGTATTTGGAGAAAAACATCTTTAGTGTTGCCCAACTTGCAAGAACATGTGCACTTAGACATGGTCCATGATCACGAGCTGCAACACAACTAGAATCTTGGGCGTTGAAGGCGGCGCTCTGAGAGACGCAGGCATATTCCATCTCAGTTTGGGACCGGCGAGCATATGCCTGGTCCATGGTTGGAAGTGTCATGTCGAGAGCGGATGAACCACATCATACCGAAGTCGGAGTTTGTTTAGGAAGTGCCCAATGATGATGGTGGACCTCTCCTTACTCCTTAGTGCCATAAAAAATATTGTGGGCGAGAAAAACTTGAGTTGGTTGGTGAGCGCCTCTCATGTTTGTAGAACTGCTTCATCTCATCCTAAATCTGCTTGGCATTGGACGACCATATCCGGTTCCATGCAACCCCATTTCCAGGAGAGAACCTGGCTGTTTTTCGACAACCTAGGTGTCACCGGGTTCTACTGGTGCGACATCCTTGATATACTTGAGTTTTTTGCATGACTCCAAAAAAGGTTTGGACTGTATTCATCCAAAGCAAGAAGTTATCCCCATTTAACTTTATAGCGGAGGCATTAGGCATATCGTTGCAAAATGATAATAGGTGGAACCATACTATTTTTGTCAACCATAATATAAAGCAATACCAAAATGAAGACGCAATGCAATAGAAACGAGGGGAACACTGCCAATTATTGATGCACGGTAGGAGAGAGAAAAAGAAGAAAAATAGAGGGAACTACTAGAATATAAGGCGCTGTAGGAGAGAATAAACATGAATGATGCGTCGTGATATGAAAACATATAAGCCCCTAATTTTAGCATATAAAACTCTCAACCATGTCGTTTAGGGAAACCACATGTAGATGAAAATAACAAAAAGTGCTTTCTCCCCTTGTTCTTTTGGATGCATCATAAGAGTAGAACTGGGGGTATTTTTGAAATTTGCTTATGCAATAAAACATATAGGAAACAAGAGAAGAACAAAGACGAAGGGATCAAGTTCCGAATCATACTCCGACGAGGTGAGATAGCACATGAGAAAGCTCCCCTTGTAGCGGAGTCGACAAGCGGCCGATTCCTGCTAGCTTGCGGCGGCATTGACCTATTGGGCTACTGCTACCATGCCGGCGGGCTGTGAGCCCCTTGTTGTGCCAATGGTGACCCTTGTTGGGCTATTTTTGCACTGGCGGGGCTGCTGTTGTGACGGCGGCTCTGTAGCCGACTGCTGTTGTTGTTAAACAAAAGAGAGGAAAGGAGAGGGAGGGAAGGGTGGGTTTAGGTTAGAGCAATCACTCCTATACCATGTAGAATGTCAGAGTGATTCTCCTTAAGTTAATACATGAGTACAAGGATTCTCTGGAGTATAAAGGATAAGTGGATACACTTAAGCGGGTAAATGGATCATCACTTGAGTGTACCATGAACATAATAAAGAAAGTTACACTAGTTGGCCTTAGCACAATAACCACTATACTAACAATTACTAAGAGGAATTTCTTAATCCCATTCCACTATAAGCAGTGGTCTTGTACCCTCTTATGGTCTAAGAAAGTACATCGTCCCATAAACTGTATAGAAGCAAAAACTTTTCCATTGCTGTATTTTTCTTATTTTCCCATCCTTAATTATGTTTAGTTGTTTCAATCTCCCTCAAAAACAAATCTGTTATGCTTCATTGCTTCCGGAAAGCAAAATTTGTATTGCCTATTATAAAAGAGTGCACCGCACACATAAAATAGGGGTGGACCTGTCAAACAGGTGGGTGAGTTGGCCCCGGGTCGGGTCACCATGGCTGCAGCTCTTGCGGGTGTTGGCCGAAAAGACCCAGTCTTAAATAGGTGCTATAAAATCTTCCCAAACCTAACTCGACGGGTTACTGGTGACCCATAGGTACCCATTTGATGTGTAGATTACATATTTCTTGCTTCCATCAATGTAATATAGACAGAAAAACTCGATGCATCTATGACTTTGTGCTAATGTAAAAAAAAGAATGAGCAAATGGATGGTATAATTTAACGTAAAACCTCTTAAAGTAGCAAGTATCTAATCTCATTTAAGCATAGTCACAAATTCGGTATTCGGGATACGCACGACCAAGTTGAAAAATTCGGAAATCGGAAATTATGCGGAAAATTCGAATAAAAATCGGTCTACGTACGGTAGAAGTTCGGTCAACTATTCGGAAAAAGTCGGCAAAAAAAACAGATTATATATATATACATATACATAAACACATACAAAAATATATATACATCCACACATAATGATTTAAAATGACTAAACATCAAACTGATTACCCTAATATTGGAAGAAGGGGAAGAAGTGGGAGCAGCAAGTAACAGACACAAATCAGGGAAGAAGGGGGGAGAATGGAGGAGGAAGATGTAGCGTACATGTAGAATGTCGAGGGTTACTCCTGGCTCAAGGTGTGTCGGGGGATAGAGGAGGAAGTTTGGACGGTTTAGTGGAACCCTGCTACAAGTAAAAATGACGTGGAAAGAACAAATGTGAAACAGAAGTACAGAACTGTATAAAACGGCAAAAAAACGTATTGAACGCGTTTAAAACACAATATGCAAATAATACGCGAATCAGACGCGTTTAAAACGTATTATTCAGTTTCGAGTTTAAAACGGCCGTCATATACGGCAGGTGAATAATACGCGTTTTAAACGCGTTTAAAAAAAAACGGAGTATATTGTGACTATGCATTTAAGCAACAAGCACCTACATTTATACTATTATTTGTGAAATCAACAAAGCAACAAGTAGCTGTTGCTGTTTGGTCACATTAGTTATAAGGAATGCCATGGCCGCATGGGTATTGTAATGTAACATGCGTTATTATGTCACGTTCAAAAATATACGTTGGTAGGCGAAGTAGAAGAGTGTAGCGAATGTGTTGTTATTTAGTGCGGGATTTATTGTCAAGTATGACAACACAAGGTGAGTTGCTTGGCGAGATGAATCAAGGATGTCCACCATATATGTAGTTGTTTGTGCGTAGATGGTCATTCCCGGGTGTCCTCAGGTCAACTTGTGACACCCACAAAATAAATGGGTTGGGTTTGGTCCAAGTTGAATCAAAAGGGTCACCATATCCCCATCCTGAACCTTGATGACCTGGGGTTCTCCCGCGGGTCAATAGCTCAATTTGGCAGATCTGATAGGTGGAAGCATGCAAAATCTAACTACATGATGTTGAGAAATTGAAAAGGACATAAACTGAGTAATGGTGAGTTTTAAATAAAAACACAACATGGATTTATCTTAATACTCCTCAGGTGGGAGTATAGATGTCTAACATTCCAAGCTCATGTTGATTTACAAGACTCACTTCCTAGTAAGAGACTTTGTAAAGATATCTACATTTTGATCTTGTGTCTTTTGGAGAGTAGTAATTATAGTTATCACAACATTGGATTTGAAGCTGGCTGTCCGCATCAATATGCTAAGTCCATACATGGAAGTCTAGACTGCTTGTATTGAATGTGGCTACCATGTTGTCACAATACATGGAAAATCAATTATAATTTGAATTCCATTTCCAACAAGGACTTCGACCCACATGATCCCACAGGTGGTGTGCCAGGGCTCAATACTCTGCATATGCACTAGTATTTAGCCACAATGTTTTGTTCTTGTTGTGCCAAGAAAATATATATTCCACCAATAAAAATGCTATTATCAGTGCTAGGTCTTCTGTTAGAACGACACCTTAGTCAACATTATAAACTCAATCAAGTCCAAATGACCCTTTTTGTTATAAAGTAAACCTCGACTAGAAGATTTCTCGAGATAACCCGAGATACGACGAACGATATTCCAATGACACTACCTAGGACAACCTTTGATTTGACCTGAGGATCCATATAGATTTTGAAATGTCTATCCTAGTGATGGTTAGTCATAGGAGTTTCTTAACCAACTACTTGTATTGGGACTTGTCATCTAGATTTTTAGAGGACTCACTCCTTAAATCATGAGATTGATCCATGAGATGAATCAGTCTGCATCCCCAACATGTCTGTTTCCTTGAAATATATAGGGTGTATTTTCATTGAGATAATGATACCCCAATCTTACTACTGGATACCTTTATGGAAAGAATTTGTGTTTCCCTAAATCTTTAGTAAAAAGTGCATCAATAAATGCTCTTTAAGTTCTATTATCCCAGTTATATCATTGCTAGACAAAATACTCTCATTCACCTAGAAAAACAGAATGACTATACTGGTCTTACAGTCTTTTGAAATATAGAGTGGTCACATTGCTAGTCTGCTACCTAGAAAAGAAAAAAACACTGTATATGATGAGTTGTCAAATCAAGCACATGGATGTTGTTTAACTCCATAGATAGCCCTTTTAAGTCATAAACCTCACATGCATACTCATGAGCAATGTAACCAAGAGGTTGATCCATATGCAAAGTTTCTTGTAGGTCAGTATATTAGAAGCATCCACCATCTAATACGGAATGCAACAACAATGAAATAAACACGGATTTGAAATTGGCCATAGGAGACGTCTCAACATAATAGATGCATGATTCTTGTATCTTTTTGTAGCTAGATAAGCCTTAAATCATTCAATTGTATCACTTGTTGATAGAAATGTTCCAAAAAGCATGGTATTAAACATCCTTGACATCTGGCGATATATCCTCGATGCTCTATATGTCTACGCATGTCGATGTCGAAACATGGTAAACTTCCATGCCCCATTGGTTGCCTACTTTTTGACACGTATCAATGAACTCAACCTAGTTGGTGATGAATTCAACCCAGCTAACTCAAAACCTCCCTTCTTCTTGATGATCCTTGTAGTTAATATTGTTGCATACATAGTGAAGGCATACAGAAACTTGTAGGAAACCATTTTTGACATTGAGATGATCATTTCCTTGGTTTCTATCTAGAGAGGAAAGAAAATTTTATTCCTGTACTAGATTTATACAAATTTTGCGAAATTTGGTGTAGACTTAATACCATTTCACCTTTCTCTTTATAAATTGAAGTATTTGGAAATCCATTCATATTTTATTAATTCTAGATGTGATACAATTGAGATTTTTTGTAGATGCAGAACACCACATATATAGAACAAATTTAAGTTTTAAACTTTTCATATAGAAGGTTATAGATGCAGTATGTGTTTACCGAAATTTGTCTTTTATGCCAAATTCCCTCACAATCTCACTATCTTTTAGCTTATTTTGTGTTGAAGTGCTAGTCCACGACTTCCTCAAAGTTTCCTTACATTTTCCACAAACTTCCATGAAATCACTATTTTTTGCTTTACTTTTGTCAAACATGCGTCGAAGTTTGGTTGTAAAAATCCTCGAAGTATCCACAAACTTCCACTTCCACACCTGTCAAAGTCGACTTGAAGTTGAAGTCCTGTTCCATGCTAAAAAGCATAAAGTGGTAAGCGTGCGGACGACACCTTGTAACTGCTTAAGTGCTAGGCGGGTGCTTAAGCGGGCGATTGTTGAATAAGTGGGTTTTAATTTCTTATAAAATGTTATGCAAAATTACATATATATGTAAATTAATACAATATTTTTGAAACTTATATACTTATCTAAACATTGTACACAACAATATAAAACACCCAAATAGTTTATAACACAAATATAAAATGATGATTATAGCTATATAATATGTAAACAATATAATTGTCACAGATAAAACATCCTACACAACTACAAAATAATAAGAGTATATACATGATACAACAACAATTTTGTATCACATATTTACATAGCTAAACAATTAATGATAGACTTACCGTAGATACCTTACAAACATATTCTTACATATGTATATCGTCAATTGGTCATACATTACAACAGTGCATTTAATCAAAGTATGCATTCTAAGACCCGGCCAATGTAGCGCAGGTGGTTCGGTCCGGCCTGTCCTCCCTGGGGGACCCGGGTTCGAATCCCCCTGTTGCGCATTGTATTTACCAACCCTTGGGTCATCCGGGCTCTGGCACCTGTTTGAGGGAGGAGGGAGACTAATGTCTCTTCTAACTCAAAAAAAGTATGCATTCTAAACTAGATAATAGTTACATCTAATTTACTTGGATACATTACAGCAGTACCCTATTATCACAGCTTACAAACAAAGTATGCATTCTAAATTAGAGCTAGGTATATTATAGAACATTTAATGCATACAAGTCTAATATACTATAGTCAAGACTACTTGGACCATATAATTTAATTAATTTTACATGCTTAGAGCTGTATTTTTGAAAAAAAGTGGGCAAAAAGCGGCCGATTTTCTTCAAACTGTTTAATTGGCATTTAAGGGCTGATTTTAATGGTTGAGGGGCTTGGTCGCTTAAGTGGCCGCTGAGGCCGCTTTTTAATATAGTGTTTGATAGAGAATACCACCGATATGACTGTTTTACTACTGATAGGCCAAACCATCAGTCCCAGGTACCATGGGAGGATAGAATCGCATCTCTTCATCTGTGGACCTTTTCTATCTAAAATGAATGATGATTCAAGGCCTTATTAGTATATCTGAGTACGTGGATAGACGACACTCAAACATCTAAGCACCTAATTGATCAGCTATATTGATTGAAAGATCCAATGTTTTGTGGATGGTTATACCCTTTTGCATACGGCAATTGGTCATTCAAGATCAGGAACTGGAGTTGTAACTACAGAGTTACTGGTGCTCTCAGGAGGATCATCAACTCATTGGGTTTTGGTAGGGGGTACTTCTGGGCAGCTCGTTGCTTCTTGCACTCGTATACATGAAGACACAAGGAACAATATTAGTATGGTCTCTAACAAGGTGGAAAGGGAAGATATGAACATATAATGGGATATTAGAAGATGTCGGTGACATGCTGTGACTGGACTCTGTAAAGAAAGGGAATATTCCGAAAGAAAGTTAAATGATGTGAGTAGATAGTTTGTCCAAGGCCAGGTTAATGGTTTTGAATAAAGCAAAAACCACAACACGCCACATAGTACAGAAAAAGTTGGTTCACAAGGGTATAGGAAATTGTGTGAGATATGATTGTGTCATACAACTAATGAGGTAGTTAGCAGTGAAGATAGCATTTGGCTAGTACGTATATCTCAAGCATGAGGGTACGGACAACATCCTAGAAGCTGGCGTTTTTAAAATCTCAACATTCATTTTACTGACTATAGGCACATGAAGTATGATGGAAAATCTTGTGAAAGGCACACAAAGTTTGACAACAATGTATAATACACTTAGCTCATAGACACTACTATTAGTCTACAACTGAGCCATCTATTCTCTAGGTTTGAGGGCTAATGATGGATGATTGAACCTCCCTCAAAGGCATAATACACTAGCTCCTAGACACTACCAATCATTGCGCCTGAACTACCTCCTTCGAGTTGCCAACAATCTCATTTGCCTCCAAAAAACTACTAGAAAAGCTGTGTTTATCAACAAAAACGATGGGAAGTCACATATTCGTCCTCGGCTGCCAACACACTGCATAGTTCATGAATTTAGCCACCGGTGGTGCCCATCCTACCAGACCTCTCAACTGTTGTTTGAGTCAAGTAACTTGCATCTTCTTTGGTTAGTGACACATGAGGGAGACACAAGGGGTGCTTTTTCTGCCTCCAAATGAAGAAACTTTGAGGGGTACAGGACATGCAACTTTCCACCCATCTTTTTTGTGGTATGCTCATGTCCAACTTTACAAGACCATGTCTATATGCACTATCTTGGTCCAAGTGGCAGTTCAACAACTTCAAGCCAATCTTCTAAAATTTCTAACGCTTCTGTGGGGCAAAATTTTTCCCCCCATCAAGTATTTCAAAATAACCCCTGAAAACTACAGACGTTTCTTGGAGCATCTCATCATGCTTTCTTTAGCTTATCAACAATCAAGCCTCATATATTCAATAATCAAAACTTTGCCCAATCATATACCCTGAGAATGGTATTTTTACCAATCGACTGAAACCCTGTTTGTCATGACATTTTGACTAAACACCTAATTTTTATTAAAAAAAAATAACAATTCACTTAAAGTAATTAACTTGGAACTTACAGATAATCCTTAATAATAAAGAATAAGTACATCAAGAATGTTCCTGCAAATTATCTACTGAAATAGCCAAAATTGTCTTATCAATCCTAATCGGGCTCTCACGAGGACTTCTTACATCCAATCTTTGAAGGACAAACCTCCGACAAGTCTAGTGAGTGATCTGGTATCCAAATCCATGTTGCTTCAGTGGATAGCGGATGGCACATGTGGAGTTCAAAGCTAGAATAATTGATCGACATGTTGTCAAGGTGATCCCGAGGTGATCCCGGAATTGCGCAATGTCATTGTATTTGTCATGCTCTGGCTCCACAATCTGCTAGGAGGCACCCTTGGTGTTATTTCCAAGGGGTGGTATTGCTATGTTGGCTAAGGGACCCTAGGAGCCAACCAACACGCTATTACATAGCTACTAAGGGAGACGATGACGTGCTCCATCCAGCCAGCCCCACGGGCTCCCCACTTTCACCCTAAGATGGCTGCTATGGCCTCTAGGAAAGGAGAGGAGGTTTGTTTCACCCAGCCTTGGCCTTTGGTGGCAATAGAAGCTGCTCGAAGTATCTCGACACAATAGTGTTGACAAAGCGACATGGGTGGGAAGAGAAAAGAAGGAGAGAAGGGGGCAGCTTGGAGGTGGAAGGTGATTGAAGCTGAAGATGTGAAGAGGAAGAAAGATCAAGGCAAGTGGCATTGGCAACCTTTGGTGCCAACAATAGGTTGCACATATTTTTTTTTGGCTTTGAGCGACATGATGAATCTCAGATCTTGGGCTAGGATTTAGGAAAATCGACGATGGGGGGGGGTACAGGATCTGGACCTCGGACTTATGCCTTGGAATCGAATATCAATGATGGAAACCAATTCTTGAAAAACAAGTCAATAATCAAAACTTTGCATGGACATATATCCCGAGGCTATTTCTAACAATTGACTGAAAACCCTAGTTGTTGCTACATTTGCTACAAAACACCTAAACAACCAAACGTGATAATTAAAATCAATTAAACTAATAAAATAAGTCCTTGGAAATACTAATAAGTCATTGCAACTAACGAACATACCAAAATTAGCCAAAAACGGCTAACACTCCCTATCTGGGTTCTTGCAGGGGTTTCTGTTCATCATATGCGGTGTAGTTTGATCCGTTGTTGCATCAACCAAAACAAATTGCAATGTATAATTACAGTGGAGTATTTTCTTGAAGGCCTGGATCATTTGGTGGATTGCCTTGAAAATGGAAAGATTACCTAGGTGCTCCTTTCCACTTTGATCAACTTTGCCATCAACCAGAGCCTACTATCAATTGGAGGTTTGCGGTTATTACGTGAGTATAAAGATAGTGGATTAGCTTTGCCATCTTTTGGATAACGACACACTTAGTTGCGTGAATCAAAACCGAAGAGCCTTAGCTAGGTTGAAGGAACTTGGTTGCCTCACATGAGTAATCTGATGAAGAGATCTGTAGGATCCAAACTTTTCCTACCTTTCTGCTAAGCAATTAACATGTATCAATTTGTTGAGTCGAGTGTGGGTGATTTTGATTTCATGTGCAAGTTGCCAAGAATATCTAGAAACTCTACATATCACTGGCAGCTTCAGTTGAAGATGTTCACAGCTTGCTTTAACAAGGCACAAAATGACAAGATTGAGAAAATGAAGTTCTTCCTCAGTTTCTCACTGTCGAGGTGACTTTTTAGTTGCGTATCAGATAGGATTAACTCCAGCATGTGACTTTATTTTAAATGAAATGTCAGTGGAATTGAGTTTTCTATCGAGTCCAGAATCACCAGCGCCTAAATCTCATGACATAAATATCCAAGCCATACAATTAATGAGCCATGAGTTCAACTCTTCACTAATAGGATTAGTACATAGTATACAAGCTGCGCAATGTGCTTGTCCAAGTCCTTTCAAATACTTCCAAGGAGTTTGATGATATTGAGATGTCCACGTACTAACAAGCTGAGTGACGCCGCCGAACTTGACTAAGAAAAAAAATACTTGCACCTGATTCTGCAAGTGCATGCCACCCTATGTTACTCTACCATATGACTGATGACAACTTATGAATTCTGAGCTAGAAGACCACTTCTAGTTGAACTTGCACCTGATTGTGCTAGTGATGCCAGTATGCCACCCCATGTTTTCTTCCCTGAGGGGTAATACTGCCTAATGATCAAGAATAAATGGAGGTGCTAGGCTCAAAGTTCTGGCTACTGCATCAGTTTGAGCGCTCAGATTGTAGACAGCTTGATCCTTGATCATGATTTGACAAAAAATTCGACAAGTGATTAGACAGTTTTATTGCATTCTTAGTTGGGCACTTCATCAGCAGTCTCTATGCAACATTCTTCCACTGTGCATCCATAACATTCTTAGTAGGCCCTTGCAATATTATATGAGTATGACTTCTGCTATACTTCTTTCCAATAAATGCCTGAGCTTGTGGAAGTGTCCTCCATATTGTTGCTTGCAACTAAACCGGTTTACTTCATAATTCATATAGCTCTAGTGTACCCGTCTGGTACTCAAAGTTGAGGATGCTGATGTAGGAATTCTTAATTATAAGGATTTAGTTTTGGTTGGAGGTTCCAATATAGGTTTTTTTCATTTATTTCAAAGGGCTTGTAGCTACAAATCCTCAACACAATGTTGTTTCCCTTTAAATAGTTTAAGATGTGGCTTGTTTAGGGTGGAGTTGATGAGTTGAGTTTCTGCAGAGACATCTTTTGTCCTCAGGTATTACTTTTGTGTATAACTCGTAACTAAATGCAAGAAATTGAATACAGAATGAATATAAAGCTGATTATAAAGAGAACTTATGAAGCACTGACCTTGCCCACTGTGCACGGGCACACCTAGGACAGACCTGGAAATGTGGTGGACATGAGAAGTCACATCCTAATTGTGTGGGTGGACAATTTTTGGAAAGGAATCCACTCTTTCTTTGACACTTTTTTGCTATATTTTCATAAACATTGGTTAGAGACATATATAAGAAATTGCCATATCCTATGTCTGTGTCTATGTCTCCGTGTATAAGAAAAGTTAGATATTTTTGCTAATGTATATCTAGCATGTGATACGAAAATGTAGTCTACTACAATATGGACCTTCGCAGAGTTTTTGTTCAAGTACTTGAGTATTGATCTTTTGCTTGCGTGCTAAGAATATTTCAATGGAATAGGAATTATCATAGGGATAACAGTTATCTCTTTTGACTTCTGAATAAGCAGGAGTGATGTGATGGAATCTTTCTTTTCTACTTGACAGTGGCGACATACTTTTGTGGCACCATGTCTTGTTTCCTCTCATTGCTACTACATGTGATTGTGCATATCTAGCTAGCAAAATGATAGGACTTAAATGAATTATCTTAGATGCTAAAGTGTTTTGGTAACATCAACTTAACAAAACAATTGCATACATAGTGACAAGTTTAGTATTCGGCAATTTTTCGGCTGGCTGGAAAAAATTTCGGCAATTTTTCCGCCGCGCAGGCCAACGCCGGCCGCTGCCTGCGTTGTCGGGCCGCCGGGGCAGCTCGCCGCTGGGGCATCTAGCCGCCAGGATAGCCACACCTTGTCCGGTGGCTTGATTCGTGACTGCAGGACACCTTCAGAGTTTGCTTTTGCCTGCCCGTGTAGGCCGTTGAGCCACCGGGTTCCTTGCTGCGCTCCGGCATAGCCCGTATGTGAGGGATCCATCCAATTTGTAGATCTGTGCCTACTGCTGCCTACCTGAGGACGTAGGCAGCCTTCTTCTGCCTGTTCCTGCCTTCTGCTGCCTGCCTGTTACTCCGAGAGTTGGTCTGCTTCTACCTCATGACGTCTACACATGAGTATCTGTGCCGTCAGGTTACAACGGTGAAACTGGATGGGAGAAACTACCAGCACTGGGTGTGTTCCATGCAGATATATGTCAAATCACAAGGCAAAATGTCTCACTTGACGCGTGATCCACCTCCAGTGCCTCCTGCAACAGCCGAATCAAAAGATGTGAAAGCCTATGATGACTGGGTAAAAGATGATTCTACGGTTATGACATGGATTCTGAATAGTAGTGAGACCAAGATCAGTGTCACGCTACTATACCTGCAGACGGCAAAGCAGATGTGGGATTAGCTTGCCAGTACCTATTCACACATTCAGAACCCCAAGAAAGTGTTTGATATCAACAAGCAGCTCAACCGCCTACGCTTCTCAGGATCTGACTTGACAAATTACTTTTCTGCTTTCAAGGGATTGTGGGGGAATTGGAAGCCTACCATCCCATGTCTACTGATTTGGCTACTATGCAACGTCAGCGTCAGGAGTTGCAGGTAGTTCAGTTTCTCTGTGGTTTACCTGATTCCTTTGCTTTGGTGGTGGATCAAATTCTAGCCAGTGATCCGCTACCTACTCTACAGAGTGCCTTTCAACGGCTACAACGCTTGCCTGCATCGTCATCTGAGACACCCACTGACACTGGTGATACTACTGCATTTGCTGCGATGTCTGGTCGTGGCCGTGGACGTGGTCGGTCTCACGACACTCGCCCTCCCCTTGGTGGTGGCAGGGGGATGAATTCTTCAGGTCGTGGAGCATCTTCTGGACCCGCTTCTGCTCGCCCTCAGACGGGCCAACGCTTCTGTAACTTCTGTGGCCGGTCTAACCATATTGAAGAGAAATGTTGGGAAAAATACGGCAAACCGGCTTGGGCCAATGCGGCCACTGATGCTACTACCTCTTCAGAAATGTCTACCCAGCCTGATGCCCCGGGTACTTCTACTGCTGACTTTATTCGTGCTGAGGTCGAGTGCCTGTTGCTTGAGCGTACTGGCTCATCGTCTATTGCCACCACCTCTGGAGCACATGCTGCGGCGTACTCTGGTTGTGACACTGCCTTCCTCACTGCACCGTCTTCTAGTTCTGGTAATACGAAATGGGTTATTGGTTTGGGTGCATCGTCTCATAATTCTGGGAATCGGTCGTTGTTCAGAAATTTATCTAGACCAATTGCTAATTCGTCTGTTATGCTTGCTGATGGCTCCAAGTCTGCTGTTTCGGGGATTGGAGACATTGTGTCTGATATCATGTTGAAATCTACTCTTTATGTGCCTCGTTTTCCGCTAAATTTATTATCTGTTAGCAAGACTTTGCGTAGCCTGACTTTAGTTCCTGGTTCATGTGTTTTTCAGGACCTTCGCACGGGGATGAAGATTGGTGGGGAGCATGAAGGATCTGATAGCTTGTACTACCTGGACAATCTGAAAAGAATGGACGATGTGGCTCTGGCTTCTGTAGTATCTTCTTCAGTATCGGCTTTACTGTGGCACTACAGACTTGGGCACCCATCATGTGAGAAACTGCGCCATATTGTATCTGATGTAGGGACAAATGTGTTTCAATGTGAATCATGTCAGTTAGGCAAACATACTAGGGCTATTTATCCTAAACGTTCTCAGATTAGTAGTAAAAATGTTTTTGATCTTGTTCATGCTGATGTATGGGGTCCATGTCATGTCCCTAGTCTATCTGGCAACAAATATTTTATTCTGTTTATTGATGATTTTTCTCGGGCCACTTGGTTATTTCTTCTGAAAAGTTGATCTGAAGTTTTGTCCACAATTAAATTCTTTTTTGCTGAGGTGAAAACACAATACTCTATGCATGTTAAAATTTTTAGAACTGATAATGCACTTGAATTTGTTCAAAAAGATGTCGAGTTGTTGTGTAAATCAGTTAGCACTATACACCAGACTTCTTGTGCATACACACCTCAGCAGAATGGCATTGCTGAAAGGAAGAATAGACACTTGCTAGAGGTTGCTAGAACTATTATGTTGCATGCTAATGTACCTCGGTTATTCTGGCTAGAAACCATCTTGACTGCCTGCTTTCTAATAAATCGGATGCCCTCTTCAGTGATTGGAAATAAAATACCTGTACAAATTTTGCACCCTGATAAACCCTTGTTTGCTGTACCTCCTCGTATATTTGGCTCTACATGCTTTGTAAAATTGCTTGGTCCTACTCATGATAAACTATCTCTATGGGCTGAAAAATGTATCTTTTTGGGGTATTCTCGTACACAGAAAGGGTATAGATGCTATAGTCCAACTACAAAGAGATGGTTTACAAGAAGCGATGTCTTTTTTGAGGGTACACTGTACTACTCTACTAAAGGATATCGTCTTCATTCTGAGCTTATTGCTTCTCCGCTGCCTATTACCCGTGACTGTGTTTCTGATGGCACTACTCCTGTACAACCGACACCACCTCTTATTGTTTATCAACGCAGGAACAGATCTCAACCTGCCCAAGAACCCCCCAATCCAAGCCAATCTTCTCCTCCAGAAGGTTCTGCATCACCTGAGGTAATCTCTAATCTTGATGTACCTATTGCTCTTAGGAAGGGTACTCGTTCCTGCACTATCCACAATTAGGGCTGGCAATCGGGTCAATTTCGGGTCATGTTCAGAAGTCTTAAAATTGAATGTTAAAATGAAATCTTCAAAAAAATTAATTTCGGGTCATTTCGGGTCGGGTCTGGCTTATCCGGGTCTCATACAACCAAAAATGTTCACAAATGAAAGAAATTAGGTTTGGAATAAATTACACATTTTCGGGTCCTGTCGGGTCAAAAATTGCCAGCCCTATCCACAATATTGCTAACCATGTATCTACTGATCATTTAAGTGTTCATGCTAGTAACTTTGTCACTGCTTTATCTGCGATTGCCATTCTAAAGACTGTACAGGATGCCTTGCAAAGTACAACTTGGACTACTGCTATGAAGGAGGAGATGCTTGCTCTTGTTGACAGACAGACTTGGGAGTTGGTGGATCCACCTCCTCAGTGTAAGCCTACTGATGGGTTTATGCTGTCAAATATCAACCAGATGGTACTGTAGAACATCTGAAGGCACGCCTTGTTGCTAAAGGGTATACACAGACTTATGGTATTGATTATTTTGAAACCTTTTCACCTGTTGCCCGTCTTAATTCTGTCAGAGTTCTACTATTCTGTTGCTGTTAACCTTGACTGGCCCCTTGTACAACTGGATGTTAAAAATGCTTTCTTATATGGTCTGCAAGAGGAGGTTTATATGGAGCTACCTCCTAGGTTTGTTGCTCAGGGGGAGTCACATAAAGTCTACCGACTGAAGAAATCTATCTATGGGCTCAAACAGAGTCCTCGGGCTTGGTTTGTTAAGTTCAGCAAAATTTTGACTGCCTTTGGTTTTCTGAGATCGCAGGTTGATCATTCTGTCTTTACAAATAAGACTTCCTCTGGTCCTGTGATACTTATAGTATACATTGATGATATCATCCTATCTGGTAGTGATTCTATTGCTATTCAGGCTACTAAAGCCCATCTCTGCAAGCATTTTGCTACTAAAGATCTGGGAAAACTACGATATTTTCTGGGCATAGAGGTGTCTAGAACTTCTAATGCTCTTGCTCTATCTCATAGGAAATATGTACTGGATCTGTTACAGGAAACTGGTATGCTTGGTGCAAGGCCAGCTGACACTCCTCTAGATCCCAATGTTAATTGGGATGATGATTCTTCTCTGCTGTTTGCTGATAACAAAAAGTACATGAGATTAATTGGTAAGATGATATATCTAATTGTGACTAGAGTTGACATATCTACTGCTGTGGGACTTCTTAGCAGGTACTTGGATAAACCCAGACAATGTCACTGGGTTGCTCTATGTAATATTTTGTGATATCTAAAGAAGTCACCTGGCAAGGGCCTCCATTACAGGAAAAATGGGCACTGCTCTCTAGAAGGCTATTCTGATTCTGACTATGCCGGGAGCAAGATTGACAGGAAATCTACTTCTGACTACTGCACATATGTAGGGGGTAATCTTGTCACCTGACGCAGCAAGAAACAAAATGTTGTTGCTAGATCTAGTGTTGAAGCTGAATATAGGGCCATGGCCCATACTGCATGTGAACTCCTGTGGGTGCAGTCTCTTCTGAAAGACTTTGGTATTGAGTCTTCTTCTGTTATTCCGATGCACTGTGATAACAAAACTACTATTTTTATTGCCAACAATCCTGTCTATCATGAGCGCACAAAACATATTGAGGTTGACTGCCACTTCATCAGGGAAGCTATTCTATCTGGGAAAAATTGCACTCCTTTTACCCGTTCTGAAGACTAGGTTGCTGACATATTTATAAAGTTGCTGGCGAAGAAGCACTTCTGTTCTCTAGTGGACAAGTTGGGCATGATTGACATCTATGCTCCAACTTGAGGGGGAGTATTAATATATAAATATCTTTATTTAGTTTTTTGTTAATTTACTTTTATATATGTACCTCACTGTAAATGTTAGTTATTATAAATACAAGGGTACACACATTGTGTAACCCTAAGCTCTCCATTTCCCTGGTTATTCTCAAAGTCGCTTATAGAAGTATATATATATATATATATATATATATATATATATATATATATATATATATATATATATATGAGATTAAGAGAGAGATTTCTCCCCCCTCTCCCACGCCCGTGGCATAGGCTGAACGCCCGGGAGGGTGGTAAATCAGGGCGGTAAATCAGGGCGGCAACTAGGATTCGAACCCGAGTCCCTTCATTGGGAGACACTGTGCTTGACCACTTGAGCCACTCCTTGTCGGCGTATGTATGTATGTATGTATGTATATATATATATATATACATACATATCTGATGCATGTAACTATTAAGGTCACAAGACACAATCCTAGTGAGTGAAAATGAGAAGTAAAAAATAGTTGAGCAATAACAATGACCTGTTAGGAGAATTGGGGGTTGGAGGTTTAGTATGTATTAGGAGTTTTGTGTACATGGTTTGGTAAAAAAAGAGCAAGCGACTTCAAAGAGAAAAATCGTGAATAGTCATGAAGAATCGTGAAAAATCGTACAAATCGTCAAAAAGCGGAATAAATCGTGAAAAGTCGTGAAAAAACGGTGACTGACGTATTAATCGTGATGAACATTCGGGAGCCTATAACATTGTGAAAAATCGCCGATTTTTCGTAAAATTCAGAGACTTTTGTTACCATGATTGCATATAAATGTTGAATAATGTGTTGCATTTATTTAAAAAGGAATCCTTGTAATTTATGGAAATTAAATACAATCGTGATGCAGACACGATTTTTTTTTCGCATCACTACATATGTCGTGTGTGTTTAAATTTTTTGGTGACGAACGTGTTATATTTATATCTCCTTTTGAACTGTATGAGATAAATATATCATTTTAAAAGTTCTGACTTACTGGTGTGTATGTGCTCAAGAAAATTGAATTTTCAAGCAACCCATACTAAATTGTTGTCGTTCATCTATACAAATGGATTTGCAGACATCAATTTATGTAGAATGATTCATAATACACAGTTAGATCTTTGCTTTTCTGTGCACACCCTGGATTGCTTTTCTAATGTCATATGTTTGGTTCTCTCTGCAGTGGTTCAGTTAACAAACCATGTCAAGTTTCCCGTTAGCAACAGCCGAGATTTGTGATGCCAATAATCACATGGTATCAAGTGGAGAGCTCCGTGCTCTGCAACCAATATTTCAAGTTTATGGGCGTCGTCAAGTCTTCTCAGGCCCAATTGTGACCCTCAAGGTCTTTGAAGACAACGTGCTTGTTCGTGATTTCCTTGAGGAGAAAGGGCATGGCAGGGTCCTGGTTGTTGATGGAGGAGGAAGTTTACGGTGTGCCATTCTAGGTGGCAACCCTGTCCAACAAGCACAAAACAATGGATGGGCAGGGATTGTAGTCAATGGCTGTATCAGGGATGTTGATGAGATAAATGGTTGTGATATTGGGGTCAGAGCGCTGGCTTCCCATCCGCTGAAAGCTAACAAGAAGGGGGTTGGGGAGAAGCACGTGCCTGTACACATTGGTGGAACTCGCATCTGTGATGGTGAGTGGTTGTATGCTGACACGGATGGAATTCTGATTTCACCAACCGAGTTGTCAGTCTAAAGGTTGTGAGCCTCGCTCTTATGGTTTTATTTATGTATTATTTATTTTCCACTTTGCTATATATTGGCTATCAAGAATGTGTAATTAAACTATTCCACGTCCAGATATATTGATGTACTTGCAGCAGATAGCTGTAAGTTATGTTCTTGTGAGACTGCCAAGGTATAAACATCAATAATATGTATTTGGAATTTATGCCTAATATATGACCGTACTGGTTGCTGTCTGGTCTTTTGAACTACATGGCTGCAGACGGTGATACTAATTAAAAGGCCGCATAGTTTATCTCCGGGTTGATATTTTATGTTGTAAGATTGGTATGCGTGGTCTTGAATCATGCTTAGAAATGAAAGCATTCTAGTTCTAGGGCAATGTCGTCTTGGATCTGGTATGCGTGGTCTGTGATGAGAAATCCTAATAATATGTTGGGTATCGTGGTGAATGGAGGGGAAACGGTTTATTAGGCTGTTTGGTTGGACAGTGGCATGAAACAAAGTGACAAGGGAGGGGAAGGAAGTGGAATGAAGGAAATGAGGAAAAAGAATGAAGCGTATTTTCAATTATTTCTCTCCTATAGGAAAGGCATACTGAGAACTTCATTAGAAAGTTTAAAGGGAAATGTGGAATTTAGGAAGGAAATTATAAATAATATGATGGACAATACTGATATATATCATAACCAATGAGAAAAGAGGAGAGACAATCATATGTATATTCTACGTCACTTAGAGGGATATACAAATTGTTGGAGGAAAATATAGAACAACTTGAAGGGAAAATTTTGAGGAAAAAATGGAAAACAAATCAAATAATTATAATACAATATTACACATAAATTTAAAAGAAGTAAGAAATTTGAAATTTGAGACAATTTTACAAAATGAAAAAAAATTAAGAGGATGCCATAATTACAGGAAAATGTGGGGGAATGTAGAGGGAAGTTTTGAAATATGAAAGGAACTTGAACACATGGAAAACAATTTTGTTAAAAATACAAAAATGGAAACCCTAGGTTCTCTCTCTAGAATGCGATCTCTCGCTTCTCTCTAGGTTTTCTCCTCCGCTGGGGGGAGGGGAGCCACTCCTCTGGGCGTGCCCTCCCCTTGGCCCTTCTCCACCGATCTCACTCACCTATCTCCTTTCCTACCTTCTTCTCCATCTCCCTGGCCTCTCCGCCTTCCCTGGTGGTTCGGCTGGCGGCTGTTGCTCGCCTCCATCTGTGGGTGGTGGCTCGGGTGACATCGAGTTTGCTCCTGGTGCCGTGGTGCCTCTCGGCTAGCTGGGTTGCTGTGTGACAGCTCTTCTACCGTCCTCGCCCGGGTGTCCTCGCTCAACATCCAGGAGAGGAGACGACGAGAAGCTCCGTGCAGGTTCGTTGGATCGTGAGTAGGCATATCGATTAGTTTCGACTCCACTTCGTTGAAGAGTGATGGATGGAGATGAGACACTCCTCAGATCCAGGCCTCGCAGGTGCGGCTCCCTAGATGTCGGCGAAGAATGAGTTCCTTGCCCGACCTTTTTCACTTCTGCCCTCTCTGTCTCTGTTCCGAGATGCAACCTGGTTAACCAGGAAGACGACGGCCCCATGAGAGGATGGACCTGCTCCCGATGAATTCGGCGATGGGTGGATGTCTAGTTGGGCGGCGTGGGCTTGCGTCCCCTTCGTCCAGCAGGTGGCTTCCTTCCATTCCGCCATCATCAAGCTTGCTACGGGCGTGACAGATCGGTGACCAAGGTTGTGGTGAGTCTCTCGTTGGTTGGCCTGGATTCCCTTCCTGTTTGCCGGCGATGCTTCCACGCTAGTCAGCGATGCTGGTCCCCTTCCGCAGGGTCTTCATCAATGAGAGGCCTTTGACCACAAGGTGTTGTGCGGGACAAAGGGGGGCGTTTCTTTTCTCCTCCTGACTTTCTTGTTTCAGCATAAGGAACACCCTCAAGGTGTTTGTTGAAATGCTGCTGGCAACAGTAGCGTGAGGCTTCAAGCCTGCCGCGTTTGTTGATTGCTTGTGCACCTGTAAGGTGCTCGACCAGTTGCTTCTGTGCATACAAGAACATTGGTGTTTGCTCCTTTATAAGCATGTGTTTTGGGATCGAAGAGGGGTAGAATGATCTTCTTCTCCTTCTCAATTCCTTCTGGTTGTTGTGTCAAGTTGAGCACTCAGGGTCCCAGATCAGGTGACTGTCGTTTGATGAAGAGGGGCTAGATACCCACTTGGATCCCACACTTTCAGGGAATGATGCAAACGCCAGTGGTGGAAAGGTTGGTGTCTAGATCAAGGACATCATTTGAAGGTCAACTAACGGAAGGGCCCTGCACTACAAATAGATTTCTATGCTTCAGCCTGGTTTGGAACACCTTCAAGGTGTTTGATGGAAT